>JAEMWC010001066.1:235000-288090 GCA_016490735.1 Pachyseris speciosa | reverse complement strand
CAGTCTTTTAACTTCCAAAACAAAGTACTTGCATATTTCTCCAATTTGGTAATTTTTTTTTAAAACCACTGTTAACAAGAACGATAAGGTTTACCAGGGTTCCAGGTTTCAAGATTTTTTAAGGCCGGTTTCAACAAGGAATTCTATTAGGTCAAATTTTCAGTGCTCCCAGCAAACCATTATTAATTTTCTATTAATTTGTCGGGTCATGTTGGGTTTTCAACCTGAGACCCCCTCTTATCTGGAACACTGGTTTACAGTTTTAAATGCACTGGAATTTTCAACTGATCTGATTCAGAATACTTACATTGGATTGTAATCAACAGCAGTGTCTTCTCCTGTGTCCCAGTCAAACACAAATTTCCTGTCAGCAAGGTGACGCACCTTCTTTCGCTTTTTCACACCACCAATGTTCCACATCAAAATATTTAACTCCAGTGCATGTAGGCCCTTTGGCAATAGTATCATATTTGAATCACTGCACAAGTAGTGTAAATGTCAGTGGCATTTCAGCTGCAAGACACTTAATATTATTAACCTACCTCCTCTTCCCCAAACAATGTTCAGAATATTAACAGTTACAGTGTAAATTAGATTAAGTGCCAACAACATTGTTTCAAATAGCCCTACTGTAAGTGATCAAAAGTACTCAAACTTGTTACAGCAACCATAAAATTCTAAATGTACAGTACACCCTGGGTGTTTATTTGCTCAAAGGACTTTTTGAAAGCTACCGGTATCTCTGAGGGAGAAACAGACTCACTAGAGTGCAAAAGTGTGACGTCACAAATATTAGAATTTTTTAAATTATGGGATTTGTTGAAATTTTCTCAAAGAGCAAGATGAAAAATGCTAACTTGCCAAAAATCAGCATATAAGGCAAATTGGCTCTGAGATTTAATAGCACCATTATGCTCTGCTTACTCCATACAAATCCTTCTAAATTTGACTTGGTTCATAACCTTATGAACCAAGTAAAATTTAGAAGGATTTGTATGGAGTCAGCAGAGCATAACAATACTAATATCTCACTCTCAAACTGTAAGAAAATGTTCATTTTTGGCAAGTAGGTCTTTTTACCAAGTTCTTTATGAATATCCAAACAATTCCCATAATTTCACAAATTTAGTTTTTTGTGATGTCATCACTTTAGTATAATTTATGTACTCTATTGCAACAACATTATTAAAAATGCACAACATTAAAATTAGGAACTGGTCATTATTGGGGAATTAACCGCTGCCTTGCTTAAATGGAAGGTGGGTGCGTGGGGTAACCAGGGACTTCCACCGTGGCCAGCCAGCCCCTAGATAGAATACCGCCCCATGGCTGGCAAATCCCCGCAACCCAGCCATAAGCCCCCATTCCAGGCACCCATCAACACTGAATGAATCAGTGGAAGGAAAAAAAGGGGGGAGGGGAGTGGGGGAGGCAACTCTGAGAAACACCGCTTGGAGCTGCTGTGAGAGGTGAAGAAACTGCTAAGAATTGCCAAAAGATAAACGCTGCAATTGCTTGTCAAAGACGCTAGAAAATCACGAGCTGAAGGAAAAAACGTAGCTGCAACGAACCATGTGAGCCTGCACTTGAACAGATTACCGCTGGCCAGAGGAGCCTGCTAAGCTCGTGGCCGTTAACTTTGTTAAATGACATTTAACTAAATATAAAAATATAACAACATACTTTTATAGCTTGGACCTCTTTGTCTTGTTCCTTTTCCTACATGTACAAAAGAAAACAAAATAATATTATTTAATTGCTGTTGTACACTGTACATTATTATTCACAATCTCTAAAATTAATGGTTTTCAACAATTAAGTTTCTGTGCTCAAATCCATGCAATGAGAAACCTAGTGTATCCTATATAAGATAAGGAGACTCAGTCATGGTCACATACATGTACACAAACGTATTTGAGGAGCTGGAGTCATATTTAAAAAAAAGAAGCATTATGTTGAGTTTTAGGTTTGTTTGTTTGCTTTTTATTTTTGTCCTGACTTACCTCATTTCTGCATGTGCCCTCCAATTTATGCCTACAACAATGACTTCTCCCTGAGGTTTTTCCCCTGTTTGACAGTCGATTTGAGAAAACATTCCTACATGTACATGTAGCTTTGGCACATATAATTTTTCTCAACCAACACCGCGTTGCCAAACTGCTAATTTAAACAACTGCAAGTTTGTTGATGCTGCACAATTCAAAATGGTGTTCTTCATGGGCTTTGGAAAGTTTGAAATCCACATAAACTCACACATTAAACAATCACATTTGGACTCCAATAATTTGATTATGGCATCATGCATAATGGCTGTCTGCTTAACCCATTGACTCTGAGCACTCTGCCGAAAAAAACCTTTTGAAGTTCGTTGAGCTGTTTTCTGGTCAGATTCTAGCGAAAAAGAACCAAAACTGCCCAAGACTCTGTTTGCTGGTGGAGTTTATCGCGCCCTTCTGTTCCTGATCCTTAAGAGCGGATGTCTGTAAATATCGACCAGAGGTAGGAATTATAAAAATTTCGGAAAATCCGAAAAAAATTCTGTGGACTACCCTAGGTATTCTATTAATGAATTCAAAATATAAATTTTACTTTCATCGGATGAATATTTTGGTCATATGGATGCACAGGCTTCCCAAGCTCAAAATTCGACTCTGCATCAGCTTGTTTGTATAGAGAATTGTATGGGAAAGTCGGCGGCTTATAAAAAAAAAATGTGTAAATAACTATCTAATCAGAAATAAAGTTTTCCTACCTCAAATATGTCGCGTACTTGTCTCTTGTGCCGATTTTGAAGCCATTCTGACGCCGTTTAGTGAAGTTTTTTGAAATCGTTGTCTCTCCTTCTAAAAGAAGTAGAAGGCAGACCACTCCATCGATCGCATCAATCGCTGGCCAGACGTCACTCCACAAATTGCTCTCTCCTCGAAAGGAAAAGTCCCGAATCGCAATAAAATCAACAGTTCCATAAAGCCCAATAAATTTCACTCCATCTACGTGTGCTTCGGCGGTCAAAAGACTCGTGAAGAGACGAAAACTTTGGCTTGAAGTTCGCCTCTTCGGCTTTCCTGATATGCTTGTGACCGACCTCGCGACAACGGCCGTTAACGCAAGGTCAAGTAGCTGGTTTCTGATTGCTCCATTTGAATTAAGTCACGCGCTGACAACACAACCCTCCACCGGAGGGAAAGGTACATTTTGTCGCGAATCAAGTGTCACACTAGGGCTGCAGCTGGTTTGTAACCATTACAGAGTTAGAACGATAACTATCTTATCCACTTAAGAGCGGATGTCTGTAAATATCGACCAGAGGTAGGAGTTATAAAAATTTCGGAAAATCCGAAAAAAATTCTGTGGACTACCCTAGGTATTCTATTAATGAAAATATAAACTTTACTTTCATCGGATGAATATTTTGGTCATATGGATGGTGTCAAGTTTGGGCGCTTTATAACCTCTGCCAGATCGCTTTTTCGAGGCCCTAGACCGGGCTACGGAAAGTGCTCAATTTGAATCTAATTGAAATACCATTCAAGCAACAAAGCTTTTTATCACATTTAAGAGATTTGAACACGCATTTTGAGTGGTCGAGCCCTTGAATTGATTGAGACTAGAATATTTTACGGATTTTTAAATATTTACAAAATTTTGTGGATTTCGCGGGAGTAAAATTTTGTCGAAATTCGAAGGCCAAAAATCACAACCGGTACCTAATTTCAAACAACAAAAACCATTCCACATTGAAAAGCAATCTCAAAGCTTTCAAAATATGTTTTGAAACTTGGGCAACATATGAAATGAATTTTTGGGAACGCGAAATTCACAGAGCACTTGAGTTAAATTTGACCCTACTAACTTGACAGTTTTGAGGTTCGGCGCGACACAAATCAATACTCAAACAAATATTTCAGCCAAAATAAGTATAATTTAGGTAATCTCAAGTCTTAAAGTTATACATACATGCTTCATAGACATTGAACATAAAATTTACAACAATTTTCAGCAAAAGAACTCATATCCCAGCTTTTAGGTACTAAACTTGCCTTGCCAAACAAATGTGAACATGCACTGGGTCAAGTTCTTATCACTCAAAGCCAATAGTTCAAAATCTACATCAAATATCTATCCTGTGTAGTATATAATCAGGTGCACGATATTTTTTTGTACCTTTTGTCCTTTTTCGTCCTCATTTCCGCAAATACTACCAGAGAAAATTGACGTCAAATCTATTTTTATTCGTAGGCTACCTTGTCTTACCGGGACTACCGTAGAAGTACGAAGTCCCTTATTCTTAAACAGCGAAATAATCTTCATGAACAACTCTCAGAATACAGAATATCAGCTCCTTGACCCTAAAAGTTGACTTTTTTTCAAAACTAAGTTCCGGTTGTATGTTGTGTAGAACTTGGGTATGGAACTGAAGAAAGCATAAAACCGGGTCGGGTAAAAGATTTTTCTTCAATACTACAGCGTATATCTTTATCTCAGTATGCTGTGGGGACTGGCCATTAATTATCTCAGAGGAAGAGTGCAAAAAATAAAAATAAAATAAAACTGAATTTCTCGGGGAATGTGCATGGATATTCCTTATCTTGGCCAATCAGCAAGCACTTTATAATTCCTGATTGCTCTTCCACTTAAGAAAATACCAAAAAGATCAGACCAAGAGGAAGGAAATCGCATGTAGAGAGTTTTACATTAGCTCTAGCTTGCAAAAAAGCGTTATACTCTTTTGACACCCGTTGATTAATAAATCAAGTTATGAGGAAATAGGTAAACCTATTTATTTTTACCTGCCTTGCAACTCCAGTGCGCACGTGCACAACACCATAGTACAGCTTATTAAACACGAGAGTGAAAAGAAGGCGTCTCAACCTTACCAACCCTCGCGAAAAACCAGCTCTGCTTCCGTCTTCAAACCACAGTTAGCAATACTAACTTATAGGATGTTTGTGAAGAGGAGCTCAATTGACCGATTGCAGTCTCTGATACACACGTACTCAGTGTGCCCGGGTATTTGCTACTTGAAGCGCACTTTCCCCCAACCAACGCTCCATATTTGCATGCTGTATCGTCCAAATTAGCGATCAGATGTGTTCTAGCTGGCAATGAAGCTTTCTTATTTTCAATGCTAGAGAAAACTATATACCACGAAACTACGCTACCAAAATGGATGCCGCAAGCACAAGATTAGACTGCATTGGGACGTTGTTATTTGTGCACATGCTTTATATAATGAGGTGTTAAAAAAGTATTTCACAACGTATTAGGTTATCTCCTCATCTGATAGACAATCAGGACAAATAAAAAAGTGCTCAACTAAAACAAAAGAACAAATTATTTACATTTCACCAGTGGATTGTTTGCCACGTTCGAGGAACAGGAATATGTAATCATGGTACAACGGCAACGTATGAAAATTTGAGCTTCAGCCCATTCCATTGGCGCAACTATAACATGTAGATCAGTGATCGAATTTTTTTCACAACCCGGAAATAAAACTGAAGTAGCCGGATCTCCTTGCGTTTCATGTTATGGACAGCACAATCTCGACTCACGCAACAACTGTTTCACGAGACGCGTGACACGTCGAGCGTGTGTGCGGGGATTTCGCTGTACTTTTTGGATCTTTTTGCAGAAATGAAGACGAACAAGGACAAAAGGTACAAACAAACATATCGTGCACCTGATTTTATACTAAGCAGAATAGGTATTTGGTGTAGATTGGCTTTGAGTGATAAGAACATGATCCAGTGCATGTTCACATACAGTTAGCGAGGCAAGTTTAGCACCTAAAAGCAGGGATATGCCGGAGTACTTCTTGGCTGAAAATTGTTGTAAATTTTGTATTCAATGTCTTTGAAACATGTATGTATAACTGTAAGACTTGAGATTGCATAAATTACACTTATTTTGGCTGAAATATTTGTTTGAGTATTGATTTGTGTTGCGCCGAACCTCAAAACTGTCAAGTCAGAAGGGTCAAATTTCACTCAAGTTCTGCGTGAATTTCGCGTTCCCAAAAATTCATTTCATATGTTGCCCAAAGTTTCAAAAACATATTTTGAAAGCTTTGAGATTGCTTTTTAATGTGGAATGGTTTTTGTTGTTTGAAATTAGGTACCGGGTGTGATTTTTGGCCTTCGAATTTCGACAAAATTTTACTCCCGCGAAATCCTCAAAATTTTGTAAATATTTAAAAATCCGTAAAATATTCTAGCCTCAATCAATTCAAGGGCACGACCACTCAAAATTCGTTTTCAAACCTCTTGAATGTGATAAGAAGCTTTGTTGCTTGAATGATATTTCAATTAGATTCAAATTGAGCACTTTCCATAGCCCGGTCTAGGGCCTCGAAAAAGCGATCTGGCAGAGGTTATAAAGCGCCCAAACTTGACACCATCCATATGACCAAAATATTCATCCGATGAAAGTAAAATTTATATTTTCATAAATAGAATACCTAGGGTAGTCCACAGAATTTTTTTCGGATTTTCCGAAATTTTTATAATTCCTACCTCTGGTCGATATTTACAGACATCCGCTCTTAAGGTGCTACTGTGACAAAATTCGCATCTTTCCTATCTAAGCCATTTTAAAATATAAACAAGTAGTCTGTACGAGAAGAAGAATGCTGTTTACTATTTTCAAATATTTCTTTTTTTTCAGAGATATTGATTCAGAAGATATTAAAATATGCAAATTAGCCAAGTGATGACATCATAAGCTCAACTGCATTTTGATCAAATATGATGAATAAAGATACAGTGTATCTCAGCCAATTTGTATCAGAAATGCTTGATTCTTTGCAGTAAGATTCTACTAGATGTGCTTCACAATATGAGCCTACCAGTATTGTTACCAGGCTTCCTTTCCGTGGGAAAAGATTTGTGGAAAACTTTTAGGATCATAGCATTAATAATAATAATAATAATAATAATAATAATAATAATAATAATGATAATAATATTTATTTATATGGCGCAAATTCAATTATACAATTTTCAAATGCGCCTCACATATATGAAATCAAATCAACTCTAAATAAATCAAATCAAATGTTGGTTTTTGTGGAGAGGGGAAAACCGGAGTACCCGGAGAAAAACCTCTCGGAGCAGAGTAGAGAACCAACAAACTCAGCCCACTTATGACGCCGAGTCTGGGAATCGAACCCGGGCCACAATGGTGGAAGGTGAGCGCTCTCACCACTGCGCCAACCCTGCATTAAGTGGAAGGAAGTGCAGGTGGGTACATGTAGCTAGTGAAACAAGAGTTTTCATTCAAATTTTCGGCTCAATGTTACTTGGTTTTTTCGTGTTTTCTCCAGCCTGTTTGACGGAATCGTGCTCACTTGGGTATGGTTTGAAAGATCTCTTCCCCCTACACATGCTACATGTACAAGTTGTAATGAGCATTAAAACTGATGACGTCACAAGCGGTACAAGGGATGTGGTTCTGCGCGGCCGGTTTTGGCCGCCACAGTTGCCAATGGGTTTATAAAGTGCGCATGACTGGAAATTTCAAGGCCAGTTTTTTTCCTCCAACATGAAAATTGGTGTTTTAAAGAAACATTCTGAGGGAAAATAATTTACTAAAAGTAGCAGGAACTTATTTTAAAATACGGCGAAAGTTGGGCCTTTCTCACTAAAATTTTAGGCAAAATCCTGGGGTCTGGTGAATAGTCATGACGGCATTCGTGTGTACTCAGTCTAGTGTGTCACTCTATTTTTGTAAGTTGTGTGGAATAAAAATGTCTGAGAACTAAGAAGATTCACTACCGAGGCCGCCAGCTGTGCAAAACGTTCGAAGTTTAAGCTTTTTTGCCTTCTCAGCCATGTTTCACGCTTGAACATTACAATTGAATGACGTCACAGAGACCTCTTGGCCACGCGACAAAATGTCTCAAATTTCAGGCTAAAGCGGGAATTCTGGAGCCCCAACAAATAGTGAATCGTTGTCACAAAAAGGAGGGAAACGACTGAAAATGAAATATGGGGATTATAAGCTAAAAAAAATTGGTACATGTAGTTAATTTTCGATTCAGATGCACTTTAAGGAAGAATCAGTAGTGGACACAAAAGGTCAGACATGCATTTCTAGCTTGAACACATAATTATGCGGTCACTTTCACTGCCACATTGTGAAACTGCTAATTACAGTAGATGTTATATATAAAGTATTGACAGAAGTACTTCACGACCTTTGGAAGTTTGAAAACCCAAGTTAATTTATATTTTTAGCTTGGGGCGCTTTAAACAATGAAATTTTGACTAACAATCCAATAATATAATTTGTATGTGGCACCACTGACATCAACTTAAAGAAGGTTCACTTTGGTATAATTATAACTGAAGAAAGGGCCTGCTGTAAAATAGCAGAGACATTGTACATGTACCTTTCGTAGCTTTGCTTTCTCATTCTCAGCCTGAAACAGAAACAGCAAATAAGATAAAGATAAAAAATGATGCAATGTAAGAAGAGGCTACAATGTACTTGTAGCCTACATTCCTGTTGGTCTAAATATAAGTGATTAAAATAGTAATACACTCGAACAAAATACAAAATAATGTCAGAGTTGTGTTTCCACTTGCAAAATGACACCGAATCTCCAATTTTCTCAGTGTATCCAAGCAGCATGCTGTACCCAGTTTTAACGCCTCCTTGCACAAAGGATTCATGAAAAACTGAAGGTAAACAGAGGACCAACCTTGACTTAGTACCAAATTATCAGTGCTTCAATCAAGCATTGCTGAAAATCGTGGACATGTTATAATAATAATTGCAAAATTGACAATTTTCTTACCTCTTCTTCTGTGAGGTTCTTTTCTCTTCTTTCTCTCCGCTCTCTCCTCTCTCTTTCAACTTCATCCTCTACAGAAAAACAAAACAAAATAAAAATGTCACAAATTAACAATCATTTTTTCTTATAAACCTTCCCTAAAAACTCAAAATTTAAGCAGTGTTTGACTTCAGCACATGCATGTTACAGGTAAAAACTAAATTCAGGTAAAACTATTTTCACCTAGGTTGAAAATCAATTTCCTTTGTCTCCTAGCCTAATAATTGAAGGGCTCAGTGGAAGAAGGGTGTTTACAAGTAATGATTTTGACCATTTTGCTGATGTCGTCCAAATGAGCTGAATTTTTGCATGTGGCCTTTGATAAACTAGAAAAACATTGCCCTATATTTTTTTTCGCCTTCGTGCACTCAGTTTTTGAGAAAACTCGGGCCAAAATACGCATTCAATGCGTCACTTAGCACACTTTTTCCTGCTTGGTTACTGAAACTGGGCATGAAATGATTGACAGGGACATATTGTTTGATAGTATGATGTACACTATAAAGACCAGAAAAACATTGCCCTATATTTTTTTATTTCGCTTTTCCTATATTTTTTATTTCGCTTTTTATTTTTATTTTTTTTTTCGCACTCAGTTTTCGAGAAAACGCGGGCCAAACTACGCATTCAACGCATCACTTTGCACAGTCATCCACCAAGCCTTTATTTGAAAACTAAGTGCCAAATGCTCATAACTGACTTAAGACAACATGGAATGTCTCTGTTCAATACGACATAATGTGCCATGTGCCTTTTTTACTCATAAACAGCACACAAGATGCCCAGCTGACTTGGAAATAAGCCGGGTCTACTTTTTTCATGAATGCAGCACTTACTACAGGTGTTACTACCTGTGTTTTGCTTAATCGTAGTGCTCAACAAGCTTGCTTGGCTCAGAAACAGTCCACAACATTCTTGGTTGACTTAAAATAGCACACAGAAGCCTTGGTTAACCTTAAGTCAGCACACAAAGAGTTTGTCTGACTTGAAAATAGCATTCAAGGGATTAGCGCTAATGTTAATTAAGTTAGACTTAACGGCGTTATTTACATATTGTGAAATTGAATCGTTAATGTTCTGTCATGCATCACACAAAAAGTGTTAAAATATCTCGCTTGAAAATACATTTTGCTGTTTATTTCGCATGAAAATACTTCTTGTTGACGTTTACCTCATATGAAAATGCTTTTTGCTGATGTTTACAAGCCTCCACAGAATCAAAATAACCGAGGTCATCGCGGCAAAGTGATTTATGTGTTGATATTCGCCAGCATGTTTTAGCCGGTTCACAAAACACCACACAATAACGAATGCATTTTCGCTTTCAATATTTGCCACACGCATCAACTTTTGCTTGCATTATATTCAGGATACTCATCGAAAACGGACAGGCTTTTAATCTTGCCGGTTTCCCTGTCTTAAATGATTTCTCCCTAATGTTTCCGAAGTGAAAGTAATCTATTGTACGCGTAGTCCGAGCAGATTTAATCCCGTCATGTCACCTGTGGGAACTTTTCACTGTGACAATGCCCTCTGTTGCCACAATGAATTGTGGGAGAACTCTGACCTCCAAGTGCGGACAACTCTTTCCAAACATTGGAGATTTTCAGCCTAAAGTCCAAAAATACCTCTCGTTTTCCGAACTTTTAGCACGGCAACCTTTGACAGACGGGCCGAGACTTAAGCAACGGAGCGCTGCTTTTTAGACGCGAGCTGCTTTCAGACTTTTTATCGCCTGGCCCCGTAATCTATACTCCAAAACAGAGGGATTTCATGATTTGGAAAGTACAGAGAAAATTTCTTTGGATTCTTTCAGAGAAGCTAGTGGCTTGCGAGTATCAAGACTTCATGATGTCTTTTGTTACCACCAGGTGAGCAGGCAAACAATCAAGCATAATGCGATTAAATGGAACTCAGTACCGATCGAGCTGACTTCAACTGCGTAATTTTCGTATCAGTGAATCGGTGTTTTAATCGCCAAACTTATAGTGTACACTATAATATCAAACAATAAGTCCCTGTCAATCATTTCATGCCCAGTTTCAGTAATCCAAGCAGGAAAAACTGTGCTAAGTGACGCATTGAATGCGTATTTTGGCCCAAGTTTTCTCGAAAACTGAGCACAAAAAAAGTGAAAAAAAAAAATATATAGGGCAATGTTTTTCTAGTGTACTAAAGGTCACATGCAAAAATTCAGCTCATTTGGACGACATCAGCAAAATGGCCAAAATCGTCACTTACGCCCTTCTTCCACTTAGCCCTTCAATTTTTATCAATATTTAAGGGAAGGAGACAAAGGGAATTGATTTTCAACCCAGGTTAAAATTTTTTTTACCTGAATTTAATTTTTTACCTGCAACATCCACACCCACCTCTTGAGTACTGGGCTTCTCTTAAAAACTTTTCTCTCATTTGTCGCTCTTCCTGCATGACATAAATAATGAGAAACTTCTTAAGAAATCATTCTGTCAATAATAATTAATTTATACATGTACATCATTACTTGCTGCGAGCTTATAACTATTCTAAAATGTTTCAGTCTCGTACCTAAAACCCTTCAAAGTCTGACTCCGAGTCGGACGCAAAACGTTCCTCCAAAAGAGCATCGTCTTCAAAAGATTCATCATCTGATGAACAGTCCTACAGAAAATCATCCTCGGAACCATCCAAAGAATTGGAGATGCCGCACTTCAAGAACGATCTCGCAACCATTTCTTGGGGAATGTCGTGCAACGCTTCGCCGATCCATTGGCACATGAGCTCTTCCGATGGTTTCTTTTGTCTTCCTGTGACTGTTAGTTCGTGGATGCTTTCAGCCATCCAGTTCATCCACTTTTTCCTAACTCTGTCCTTGAAAGGTTTGTTTAGACAAACATCTAAAAGTTGCAGCACAGAGGTAAGTCCACCAGGAATAACTGCTAAATCAGTGTTTTCCATTTTCAGTAAATGCTTGGTTTGCTCTGTCTTGTGAGCTTCGAAGGAATCAAACACAAAAAGACTTCTTCGACGACCGAGACCTCCGATGCGAGAAAGCCAAACTTTCTCTATACAAATTTTCATGATCTCTCCGTCCATCCACCCCTTTTGTTGAACAGCCACGACAACTCCATGTTTGTTTTGAATCTTGGCATGGTAGCCATCTCCTGTGCATGTCGAAACAACCGTGAGGCGGTTCTTCTCATTTCCAGTTGTACGGATCTTCACAGTTTTGTCTCCTGTCGCCGCAACAGTTTGGTTCGAAGGCATGTCGAACTGAAAAGGACTTTCATCCATATTTGCAACAAGATGAAGGGGATAATTGTGAACTCGTCGTTGCTTGATAACAAACTGATGAAAGTGAACGATTTTCTCCTCGTAGTCGGGTGGAAGACGTTGAGCTAACGTTGTTTTCTGGCACAATGACAAGCCATTTCTCTTCATGAATCTTTGGCACCAGTGGTTCGAAGCCTTAAACTGACCGGCAGGGCTGTTGTACTGAGGATCTTTACCAAGTTCCAATGCTTTTAGCCTGACCATGGTTGGTAAAATCGCTAGCCCATTGCTACGCTTCTCTGTGATCCAGGCCATTAAATCTTGTTCAAGGCAAGGCCAAGCAGCTTTCCTTCCACAATCTGCATGTTTGAGTCGAGGCATTTGCTGAGGGTTTTCCTTGCTTTTTCGCCAAAGGCGGATGTTGCTTACGGCAATGCTAAACTCACGCTGGGTTGCTCGATTTCCATGTTGCTCTGCAAAGTTTATAATTCGTAACTTCTCTGCTGTGGTGTAACTTGTTCACTTCGTGTTTCTTGTCGCCATTGCTTGTGAGTAATAAAGATGCTTTGAAACATTTTCTTTATATACTGATATTTGTTTTCATCGGCGGTAAATAAGCAGCTGTGATAGGTTATTTGTGTATTTGTTATAACAACAACATTGAAAACAGCCTATTAAAGTCTAGTTTATACTCTTCTGTATCCTTTGTTAATACCACACTCGTATGCAAATGAGGATAGCGATCAACAAACAAAAGGTTCCGTGTATAATGCGCAGCGCAAATTTCACCCCTAAAATCTTGGGAAAAAAGTGCGCATTATACATGGGTAAATACGGTAGTCTCTGTTGGTCTATGCCACAGTCTCCCTTTTCTCCTCCACATTGAGTGGTAACCAAAGAAAGAAACATAATTAATACGTACATGTACAAATGTACATACTAGTTATGCAACGCTTTTGAGTGGCATACCGTGGAATATCCCACGAGTCACTTGTATTTTCTTGGTATACACACGAGCCTTTAGACGAGTGTGTATAAAAAGAAAATACAAGTGACAATTGGGATATTCCACGGTATAATATGAGAAAGGGTATCATAACTATTTTACACCATGCCATAGAAAATACAGTGGCCAGCAAGGCCAGCATAAAGTGGGAATCTCAACGCATGATCTTGTCTCTCTCATACGGCTCCTCCTGGTGCAGTTTCCGCCATGTTTATTTGCATATACCGCTGAACGCGGGTACGATGATCTTTGCCTGAAGGGTAACGAACAAGCTTCAGTAGGCGAAGCTTTCCGAATGAGGCACAAAGTGCCAAGTAAATGATAGTGTAAGCCACCGTTTCATAGCCTTAGAAGCCCACAGTACTTCGGTCCGCGGTATATGCAAATAAACATGGCGGAAGGAGCCGTACGAGAGAGACAAGATCGGAGGATATAAGAAGGATATGGAAGCGAAAAATGTTGAGAACTCAGAAGGATTTCATTTCGACAATCTTTATTGTACAACATAAACATATTTTGGAATTAACAAGGTGCGACTTTATGGCATACGATCGAATAATACTCCTCTGCACCCTGTGAATGGTGGAGCGGCAAAACAAAAGCTGTGAACGGCTACAGGTTAACCAGTCGGGAATACATAGATACCAACGAACAGAAAATGACTGGAATTTCGAAGAAAACAAACAAGCAATTGCATGTAAAATGTTAAATGGCTAAAGATCACTTTATTAAAGGATGGAGAAGCCACGACCTGTTTGTCTGGAATAGCAGCTAGCAGACACCAAATATTTGCATACCACCAAACAAAACTTCCACTCATTTGCATATCGTAATGCAACGTGCATTTTGTTAGTTTGAAGTCTCTTCGAAATCATTTTCTTGAAGTGCAACAGCTCAGAACGACAACGAAGTAAATGAGCTATATTTTTCAGAGGCTGTCGAAGATTCAAAATCTTTTAACCTTGAAAATTATTGGAGGCGCAAATCACAGGAGATGGTTATCTGTCATTCTTCTCACCTCGTTATGCTTGATCGATCACACCTGTCCATGATCATTTGTTACCTTTGCATTCAAATGCGTCACATACCAAATGAAAGCAAAATCTTTTACAGTACAACCTCGATTATCCGGACTCGTTGGGACTGAGCTGAATAGTCCGGATAATCGAGAGTCCAGATAATCAAAAATATGAATATTAATGAGCCAAAACTAAAACTGAATGACTGAACAAGTGGAGTGTGAAATCTCACTTAGGAACAAACAACGCCTGAGCAAATCAGAGCTCAGTGAAATGCACTGCCGTAGTTCGGCATACGTGAGCTCAAAACGCGTACAGATTTGTGTTTTGAAGGGAAACAAATTCAGTTTGAACCGGAGTTTCATTACTTAATTTCTAGGGGAAAAGTTTTGCTGCGGATCTTAAATACAGCTAATTAATATTCATGAAAAAATGGGACCAGCTAATCAAGTCCGGATAATCGAAAAATCAGGATAATCGAGGAAACTGTGAAGAGTACAATTTATGCTCATATGAGGATTCCTATTACAGCTGTCTGAATCTTTCTCATTTGTGGTCCTCCACAGGATTTCAGGTAAAATGGTGATGACACGGGTACGCGTGCGAGGACACGGCACGCAAAGCGTGTCATTTGTCACGGATATACAAATATATAATGAACAAGATAATATATATATATTAGCCAAGCCTAAAAGCGGAGCTCCAAAAGCATTCTTTTTCTACTGGCATTTACATATAGTGTGCTTGTCATATCACCCATCTGACCTCACTCAAGCTACAGACCCAAGGCTGTAAAAAATAGTATGGAAAGGTGATCTGAGCCAGTGTCACAGTGGATTTGGACCCCCGCAGATTTGCACCCTCCAGTCCAGATCTGCTTGTGGATCAGATTTGGACCCCCAAGTCCAGAACTGCTAGCAGATATGAACCCCCTTTTACGGATTTGGACCCCCACCCCTCCTAAAAACAAGCATTCTATTCAGTAAGGTAATAAAAATTCCTTTGCAAATTGAGTTTGGAGATGTTAAAAAGCAAAAAATATATATTGAGGTAGGTTTTTTTTTTTAATAATCCTTAATACTTTGTGTAAAAAAGAACCTGCAACGCTAGTTTGCATCTATAAATTTTTAAAACAAAACATTTCTTAACATCTTAGAGCAATACCTAAGGACAGGTCTGTTTCCCCGTTCAACTGTAGGCTACTTAGTTATGGTTTAGAGCCACTAGAAATTGGTGGAGAAGCCTAGTGAATGCTATTTTGAATCAGTATCCGACATCAGACATATAGTGATTCAGATCATCACTTCATAATGAATGCAATTTCAGTTATCCAAAGCCTCCCATGAGACAGTTGGAAATCAGAAATTGTGTATCCTCTGGATATATGTATGCATCAAAAAAATTATGAAAGAAAGATACATGGAAATCAATAAAAATATTTAGATGATATGCATTAAGGCCAAGATATTTCTTTTGATAAGTTACTTCTTGACCTTACTATCGCAAAAAACTGCTTGCTGACATTAAGCTCATCAATCAATACACCTACAGTGTTTTCAAAAAGAAATCCAGCTGCTTTTCTGGCCAGCCAAGTGCAAGACTAAGCAACTTGATAATAAAATATTGGGCATTTGGTTGATATCACTATCAAGGTAATTAACAATGTAGTATGAGGATTTAAGGTAATGATTCACCAAAGCAAAAGTGCTGGAAATCTGTGTTAGCAATCTTAACTTGATTTTCTATTTTGCAAGAAAGGACTAGTCTCACATTTCTCCATGTACATTTGAAATTGCACAACATACTTCATCAAACATCAAAAATCCCATTACACATTAGTGCCAAATGTCATCCAAACATACCACAAGATTGGTGTGACCAGCTATGAATAAAATTAATTGAAAGACTGCATGCAGGAGAAGGAAGTCCAAAGGATGTGTACATTAATGAGAAAGAGCTTACTTTAAGTTTAGTAATACTTTGTCATGCGAATACATCTAAGTTGATACAAAAAAAAGTGCATGACTGGAGAATAATTGGGAGAAAGTAAATTCCCATACAAAGAATATTATCTAATACAGTAATAGCCCACGTATAAGAACCTGGGTTTTAAGAACCTGTTAGGCTAAAATTTTCATTTTAAGCCCCCTCCACATAAGAACCTATTAAGGCTAAAATTTTAAGTTAGGTTCTTATCAGTGGGGTTGCTGTAAAAGTGTAAAGGTAGAAACTGCTGAATGAGTTTCTTTGTTATGTTTTGTTAAGGACATGTACTGTACCTGCAGTGAACTGCCTATAGGCATTTCTCTATGGTACAAATAAATGATTTATACTGTATTATGAGATGATATTTATCAGATATATAGTATATTCAGATAAAATTCATATGAAAATTTAAGAACCTATTTTAAGAACCTTGGTAGCCTAAATTTGCTTTCAGTACCATTTATATAAGAATCTATTTAGGCTAAATTAGAAAATTCAGGTTCTTATACGTGGGCTATTACTGTATTACACATTCTAAAAACTAAGAGGTGAAATTTAAACGTGGCCCAAAGCTAACCTAATCAAATTAAATCAAATACTTGTCTCTTACAAGTCACCCCTGCTTTGAGATTGACACTAAAAATAAAGAAGTAAAATTGAAATACAATCCAAAGCTAACCTAATTAAATTACATACTTGTCACTCACAAGCTACATCTGATTTAAAATTGACACAACTAATGTAATAGATAGGACTTAAAACTGCTTAAAGAAGGTGCATGCATGATGTTCGATGGAACACCATTCCAGTTTGGTATGTAGCGATTATAAAAAGAAAAGCTGAAGGCCATATATATATATTTAGCCAGGCCAAGCCTAGAATCGGAGTTGCACAATCTCACCGAGCAACTTCGCATGGCTTTATTTGGGCCAGTTTAATTTGTGTCCAAAACAATTGAGCAGCAGCAGGGAAAACGAAGAGTTTTCGATAGCAAACGTTTGCAAAAAAAAAACAGACATTCGTGAGTCCTAACTACTTTCAGATGAAAGCGTAACGGAATTCAAAGCGGATTAAAAAAAACACTACAAGCGAACAAAGTACGATGCGAGTGTTTTGCTGGAAGAAGGAGAGGGTGGAGAAATTAAACAAGACTAGCTTGTAATAATAATAGCTTGTACTGATTAGTCTAGAAAAATCGGTATTTATTTTGACATAAATGCCCGTAGAAAAGACAATAAAGGGTAAAAACTGATCGTTAAGAGCAGTCAACAGGAATTGACCGCGGTTCAGAAACAACAGAGCAACAAACACAAATATTACAAGAAAACAAAGCACAATACGAATAATATTTCTTCGAAGATTCTTGGAGAAGGTGGAGAAATTAGACAAGTAACAAAAATTGCTTAGCAATTTTGACATAAATGTCCGCAGAAAAGACAAAAAAGAGGTCCACACCTGATCGTTTAGAGCAGTCAACAGGAATCGCTGAGGCAGCAATCACTCGCAACGCGACAGAGCTGAATAATAGCGCCATTTCCCACAAAATCTTTCCTTGGCTGACACAAAACGCTAAAGAGCTTTTATAGTTTTACTGGTACTTCCCATGTCTTCCGAAGAACCTTCTTCAATTAATGATTCTCAGTGGCAAAGCGTCATCCAGTTAACGAAGAAAGCGCTTGCCAAACCACACCAGCATTTCTCTCGCAGACCCGTCCAATATAAAATTTATCAAAGCCAGCCCGGCCAGTCAACCCATTTCGGTGTTTTTAACATCCAAACGCTGATTCTTACCGGTTGAAACAAATTAAGACGACATGTTTATAGACGGCGAAACTTAATATTGTTGTTTACAGGCCGCTTTCGACGAAGATCTCTAAAACGTTTTTCAAATTTTGACAACTTTATGTCAGATTTTGAGACGTGCATATGCACATGCATTTGATCGGCTTTTTTTTTACTCGAGTTTTAAGAGGACTCATTGTGATTACGTGTTATTAAGATAATCGCTGTTGAGGTACCAAGGTCAGGAGTGCTCGACGGAGCCGATCTGCAAAATAACCGCTCTGCAGGCCGATTTTGGGCTGGCTGGCAAAATGTTTGCTGAAATAAAAATCTTGCTGGCAGTGTTATTTTAACGAAATCTTGCTAGAATTTGTGTCCGTAATGAGTCTTACTGGCTGACAGGAATCAAAACACGTTATTTCTGGCAGTTTTCATGCTGGCTGAGAGTACTGAGGGCGCACTTTTATCTGCGTGAGATTGAAAATAAAGTTAATAAAAAACAAACCGTCCTTGGGCTCGTAACGCAACTTTCAAGAGTCTCAACGTATTGAATAGCATGTGCTGTCAGTTGGCTTCGTATTTTGGTGGATTTTTATCTGCGAGAAGAATAGGACTTCGGGAAAAAAAACTAAAAGTAAAAAACACGGGATACAGATACGGAAGCCTACGCCCGTCTTGAAACGATCTGACATCCGAAATAAACCATTCGAGATATTTTTCCCCAAAATTAAGTTAAAATCAATACTTTAGCTGGCTGGGTATTTTTCTTCCTTACGCGACTGCTGGCTGGCAAACTGGAAAGATTCCACCCGTGCTGGCTGGCATTTCGTGTTTGTGGCATTTTCAACTTTGCTGGCTCGTTGAGAAACGACACGCTCGTAGCTGGCTGGGATTTTTATTCCTCAAAAGTTTTGCTCGCTGGCATTGAAGAGCGGTTATTTTTTTGCCAGGAAAGTTAAATATTAACGAAGATTGACAGGGGGACACTCAGTTAGTGTTTAGTACATCGTACGATAAAAATTCTCAGAAAAGGTCGTTGGGTACTCCTGCAAGGTCGAAAAACAGTCAGCCAAGCCGAGTAAAAACACTCGTTCGCTTGCAAAGAAAACAACGTAACAAAAAAAACAAACTATTCAACTACTTCTTTGCGTCCAAAACGAGTACAGATGATTGTTATTTATATCCATTCGAGAGAAAAAGACAAGTTTCATTCCTGAACAAAAGTAACAACGATTAAACCAAATGTTAAGCTTCTATTTATTTAATTTACCTCACTGTCCTGCGCTGTGTTGTAGAGGTTTCTACCACTTGAAAATACGTAAGCGTCAGTAAAGTAAAAACAAGCATCCGCAAAATTAGCAAACGGTTTGTCCAAAGAAAGAGCTTTTTCCACAGAGTTTGAGCTACTCGTTCCTCCCATTAACACAGGTGAACTGTTAAGTGACCTTTCTTAGTGAGATGCAAGATGCCGCGGTAAAGTGAAAGCCCTTGAAGCGTTGAATTATACTGTTTTCAACCGCACAATCGATCCAAGTTTGAAACTTTTCTTGAGAACAATCGCTCTTCCCTTCATCACTGGAAAATTCACCTTCCAGAGTATCTTTTGACAAGTTCTTGATTTTTATGCCTTTTAAGCGAATTTAAAGACAAACTTCGATCGAAGACGATGAAGTTGTTTTGCTCCAAATGAAAACAACCAAGTGAATACGAGCCGTAGAAACCGTGCGAAAAATTAAGCCTCGATTTGGTATGGGTGTCCCACACCTGGCTTGAGCCTGCGATGAAATCGAAAGTAAGTACTTGGTCAGCGGTCAACATAAAAATAAACAGCTGACCTCGATGAGGTCTCAACTTGAGCCCGCGATATGGTCACGTGACACTGGTCAGCGGATACCTTGTTTTGACAGGTGTCAATTGGCTATAAGATGGATGTCCAGTATCAAAGAGATGTACGCTCGGTGTAAACTGTAAACTAGCTGGTCAGCTGCTGGGCCTGAGTATGGCCGCCATGTTGGATTATTAGCGGAGCTCCGGCGGCCCGAAGGGCCGCCAAGCGGAGCCCCATACCTATAGAAACCCGTCAACTGCTTTTCTCATGGTAAAAGCGGCTAGCGGTATTGCTCGTGGGCGCGCACGACGACGACGGTGGAGTTGCCCAATAATTAATAATATCCTAATAATAACCATAATAATCCAACATGGCGGCCATACTCCACCTGAGCCAGCTGGGTCCCCAGCTCATTAGCTAGTTTGCAGCGTGCAACTTTGATATAGGACATCCGTGTCATGGCCAATTGACAGCTGTCAAAACAAGGTTTCCGCTGACCAGTATCACGTGGCCATATCGCGGGCTCAAGTTTAGAGCTCATATAGGTCAGCTTTTTTTTCGAAGTTGACCGCTGACCATGTACTAGTTTTCGATTAGATCGCAGGCTCAAGCCAGGTTAATTTAACCAAAACGAGGCACCCAAACCAAAACGAGGGTTAATTTTCCGCGCGCTTTCTGCGGCTCGTAATTTCACATTCAGTTGGTTTCTTCATTTTGACCAAAACAACTTCATCTTCTTCGAAGTCTGCGAAGTTTGTCTTTTAAGTCGCGTAAAAGGCATAAAAATCAATAACTAATTAACAGATACTCCGGAAGGTGAATTTTCAAGTCATAAAAAGGATAGCAAAACATTTGCCTCAGGAAACGCTTAAAACTTGGCTCGACTTGCATAATCGACGACCGGATTGTGTGGTTGAAAAACAAAATGATTCAAGGCTTCAAGGACTTTCACTTTACCGCGGCACCTCGCAGCTCACCAAGAAAGGTCACTTAGCAGTTCACCGGCATTAATGGGAGGAACGAGTAGCTCAAAGTTGGTTGAAGAAGTTCTTTCTTTGGACAAACCGTTTGCTATTTTTCCAGATGCGTGTTTTACCTCAAGTGGATTTGTATTTTCAACCTCTACAACACAGGTGACTGAATTAAATGAATTGAAGCTTAACATTAAATGGTTTAATCGTTCTTATTTTTGTTCAGGAAAGCAATTTGTATTTTTCTCTCGACTGGATATAAATAACAATCATCTCTACTCGCTTTGCAAGCAAAGAAGTAGTTGAATTGTTTGTTTGTTTTGTTGTTTTCATGCAAGCGAACGAGTGTTTTCACTCCGCTTGGCTGACTGTTTTCAGTGTTTTTCGACGTCGGTGCCTCAACAGCATTAAAAAAACTTTTGCCCCTAACTTATTAACAAGTAATCGCAATGAGTCCTCGTAAAATTAAGCATTAAGCCCAGGCTAAACGATCAAACACTTCATTCAACATCGTGTTGGAAGATAATTTAAAACGGCTTTCTATGTTTGATCCATATGAAACATTTTCATCCAACATTTCGCTCTGTGAACAAATGTTTGATCGTTTAGCCAACCCAATTAAGAGAGTGCACAGTCAGTAAAAAGCAAACCAAATGAAGAACGTGAAAATTTCAGCGATAACACGCAAAAAGTGTCCTGTGTACTTGCTTTGTCTTGTGTTTGGTCAAACATTGTCTGTTTTCCTGCTTGCAGAGGTTTCTCGCCCAAGGAAATTTGTTTATCGGCTAGTCACCCAAAGTTATGTTTGTCAAACACTATGTTCAGGAAAATGTTTGATCGTCTAGCGGGGGCTTAGTATTACTTGTGTTTTGCGCAAAGAACACAATTTCAGCATTTTCTGAAAACACAAATAATATCAATTCTTAATTTTTGTCGGCCCAGCGTGATTACCTATCCAACCATCGGTTTGTTTTCCTTTTTCTCTTTTCTCCGATATTTCACCTTATGTCAAAATTGCTTAACAATTTTTATTAACTTGCTACGAAATTGTCACTTGTCTATTTTCACTACCTTCTCCAAAGAAACCTACAAACCTACGCATCGTCAGTGAATTTGTTTTCTTGTAATGTTTTGTTATTCTGTGGTTTGTGAATCGTTGACTGCTCTAAACGATCAGGTTCATACTCTACGGACCGTTATGTAAAAACTTAAGATTGCTTAGTAATTTTTCTAGCTTACTAGAAGCTTACTTGTCAACTTTCAGGGGCACCCAACGACAAGTTTCGGTAGATTTCTGTTCGGTGGAGGGTAATTCGCCTTGTGCTTTCGGCGTCGATTAAAGAGTGCACTCGGATTTTCGTAGCTAAAACGTGGCCTAAAAGATTCGCAATTTGGAAATCATAGCTCCTGCGGTTTTCGAAAAGGTCGTAATTGCTGTTTTTGGCAGTCAAAAACGTCAGCTAGCATTTTCGGAAAGAAAATAGTTCCCTAGAAAGTTCGTGGAAAGTTCATTTCAGCTTGCATTTTCTCAATAGAAGATTTTGTTCCCTAACACTGTTCGGACAATTAAAATTTCAGCTAGAGAATCCGAACAGATGAACTTCTTCTAGCTTATGAAAACATCACTTTAAACAGACTTCAAACACCTTAAGGTACTTAAAAATGCCTTTCTATAACTTTTGGTTGATTTGGCTCGTTGGGTGCCCCTGAACTTTCTTCACCCTTTCCAAGAGTCTTCGAACAAACATAAGCGTCCAGTTGTTTTGGAATGTTTTAATGTTTTGACGTTTTTGAACCGCGGTCGATTCCTGTTGACTGCTCTAAACACAAAATATTGGCGCAAGGAAAGCCATGCGAAGTTGCTCAATACCAGTAAATAAAATAATAACCATAGAGCTCCGCTTTTAGGCTTGGCTAAATCTATATATTATGATTATTATTAGGATATTATTAATTATTGGGCAACACCACCGTCGTCGTCGTCGTCGTCGTCGTGCGCGCCCACAAGCAATACCGCTAGCCATTTTTACCATGAGAAAAGCAGTTGACGGGTTTCTATAGGTATGGTGCTCCGCTTCGCGGCCCTTCGGGCCGCTGGAGCTCCGCTAAAAAGTGGCACGCAGCTTTTGTTTTCCGTGACTTAACATGCATAACCTTTTGTTCAAGCTAGCGTGCAATTTGTCGCTCGGAGAGTGTGATTAAACATGGCAAGCGTGTTTTGTTACATGATTATCAAGAGAAAGGGGCTCGGTGAGACTGAAGCAAAACAGTGCAAGGTTTGAATACAAGCTCACCGGTACGAAACAGTGCAAACAGTTGTTTGCATAAAATTATGGTAACACAACGCGCATTTTGTCAGCTGAACGAAGTTTGTTCGAAGTGCAGCAGCTCAGAATGAAGACAAAATAAAGGAGCTTTATTTTTCATAAGCAGTCGAAGATCTGTAATCTTTTGACCTTGAAAATCTTCGATTTCACAGACGATTTATCGCCGCATTATGTGTCACACCACAGGAACATTCGGGTGTGAACTACAGCAGTAGCACGACGTTTGAAATGGGCCATAAATTAAAAAGTAAATATTTTTCTGAAACAATTTTTTAAATTCGCATTTTCCGCTATGATTAAGCACTGACTTTCATAGATATGGAGGTTTTTTCGAATCTACTCTTTAGTTCCCAAGAGAGTATTTTCATTTGCATATCAGACATGCTTGAAAGCACGTGCTCTGTAATGTGATACTTGTCGCGCTAAAATCGCAAACACCTCCATTGCGAAATGTAAATTGTTTCTTTACAAATTATACAAACCATCTTCATCCATCGATCCACTTTTGTGCACTGACATATGAAGCCGGCTAACTCGAGCATTCTCCTTGGTGTTAACTCAAACCAAATTGCCATTGAGCATGTGTAACAATTTACGCTTTTGTAATCAACTGAATCTTTAGTTTTTACACGCAAATGACAAATTTGCTTGAATCAAGTCAGGATGCAACTTTTTTGCATGCATTTGGTTATTTAGTAGGTCACAAGTAAGTAAACTTCATAAATTGTATTCCTTCTACTTTTTCGGCTCTTTGTTTATACACGGCTTTTTCCCTCTTGTTTATTACAACTCCGTTGTCGCTCCACGTATTTCCTTCTGATGTCTTTCTCAGTTTATAGTGCGTCATATAACCAAGTGTTTTACGGAAATTTCCCGTCAGAAAAATTGACAGTTGAGTTGCTGAGTTGGGGGTTCATCCTATAACTGAGTGTGCCTTATAACCGAAAAATTATGGTATAAGCATTTTAAGCATAATTTATACAGGAAACCCGGCATTTTTTGGTCTCAGACCTGATGGTCTTGTTAAAATTTAGTTGCACATGGCTGAACTTTGTCAAGCTTTATCTTTTGCAAAATAAAGTTTAGAAAGTCATTCCATGTGCTGACAGCTGTGTTTCAAATTTTTGACTCCTCATAACAATTTTCTCTCAGAAACTGTCGACTGGTGAACAAGGTCATACGAACATTTTATGCGATGATTATTTTTCTAGCGAGTGATTTTGCTCGCAAAGCGAGACATTTTGCACGCTAGCGTGTCATTTTGCTCGATTCCTTTGTGTTCCATAACTTGACATGCTTCTTTGTGTGACTGAACATTTTCCTTTGTGTTCTCCATGTAAGACAAAAGGCAGTTTTAATGAGACGTCCTCGCACGCGTGCCCGTGTCATCACCATTTTACCTGAAATCCTGTGGAGAACCACATTTGGCGACTCAATATGCTATTCTTAATTATCATGAACAGATAACACAATAGATTGCCGCTGCCTTTCGCATCACTTCCAAATGCTCGCCTTTCGATACTTCAGAAGTGATCAACCTAATAGTGCTTTGATCAAAAGCTTTTTTTAATATCAGATAAATAAACTTTGAGTTCGAGCGGATGAGATTTTTTCCAAACCGATGACTTATAATTAACCCGAAATCCGAACGCGTTTGCCCGGCAGACTTTTACTGTAATTTTGTTTTGACTGCTTAAAATTGTCAGCGTGACAGTTCAAACAACAAGGCAGCGCTTCTTTTGGCATTGGATTAAACAGTACTAAACAGTTGTAGGTTACTTTATCTGGTTACAATATTTGAAGACTTCTGATTTTACACTGTATGGAGGCCGGCTCTAAAATTGAAGGGCTGGGGGCATAAACTGCCTATGTGGAATTTTCGGCCGTTTTTTTATTTCGCTTGGATTTGTCCAAATTTTTGCATGTGAACTGCATTTTGATTCAAAAACATTGTCCCGTATTTTTTTCACCGATTTCTTTTTCGTTTTTCGAGAAATAACGTATAACAGGTGTCAATTTACTTCTGGAGTGTCAAAATACTTTTGGAGCACAGGATAATATCCGTACTATATGCTATTGTACGGTTATTATACGTACTATTCGCGTCAAACCAGTATAATAACCGTACAATGCGGTGTTCTACGGTTATTATACTGGAAAGGTGTCACTTACGGTTATTATGCGTGCAAGTTACAATTAATAACCGTAGAAAGCACGGTTATTAATCGCACGTGGCGTAATCTCAGGTTATTATTCGTACGTTCAGCAGAGTTTGTCATGAGGAAATTTTCGATCTCCAGCCGCCATTACGGAAAAACGTTTAGCCGGTCAAATTTGCAAGGCTGCTCGACATTTCTTTCCGAAAAGTAATTTCCTGAAGTTGTTTCCCCTAAAACTTTTTGTTAAGCGAATCCATGACAGAAATGTTTGCTTCAAGAAAGCGCTATTGGGAAAAGTTTGCTCGTCGCAACGATCGATGCGGAGCGTAACTTACACTGTACAATGATTTGCAAAGTTTTGTACCAAGCATGCAGCTACATGCATTTTGTATTATGTAAAGTATGGCGGAACAGGCAAAGCAATATTATTGTACACTGCCAATTTTTTTATGTGGTATATTATATAAAAAAAAAAAGGAAAAATAGTTGCCTTATTACAGGTTGATGCAAATGTATCAAGCATTCTTTTCTCTTCCCTCACAGGTCTTAAGCCCTGGTCAAACGGCGCATGATAGTCGATGATAGTTGATGATAGTCGATGATAGTTGAAGCGCGCGCTTCCGTTTGACCACCAACTATCATGCACTATCATCGACTATCATCAACTATCATTCATTTTGAACTTGTTCAAATTCTTCATGATAGTCGATGATAGTTTTTCTCGTTTGACCACGCGTATGATAGTTCATGATAGTTTTTGGTCAGCTGTTTTCCCCGAAAATCGGCGGGCTCGTTTAAAATGGCCGCCAAAAGTTCCTCGCGAGGCTCAGCTGCAGCTTCAGAAATACGTGTTTATATCCAAGATGATAATCATGACAACGAAAACATTGAAGACCAAGATAACATAGAAAAGATATCTTCTGAAGAAAGTGTCAACTCGCAAGAATTAGAAGAGACACCGCATCCCTCCAACAAATCGATTACTATTAAACAAGCTGCCGCCCTCTTTCGTCGCGATAAATTCATACTTCTACAAGTTTGTCTCTCGCGAAGCCATTTTAGTACTCACATTTTACGCGGAAACAGCCTGGAACTAGCTGCTCGCGTGACCTTTGCTCGCGCGACTGCCGATGAACTATCATCAACTATCATCGACTATCATGCGCCGTTTGACCATGTGAATGATAGTTGGTGATAGTTGATGATAGTTTGGAGAGAATCAACTATCATCGACTATCATGCGCCGTTTGACCAGGGCTTTAAGACGTTTCCGCCTAATGCTGTACATGCCCAGACTCTCAAAATCTGAAGGGACCTTCCATGAAGCCTACTGTACAGATCATCAATATTCTAAATGTGCATGCAGGTGAGGTGAATGGAAGATTATCATTTTTTCTGCGAGCATCAAGAGGAATTTTTAGGTATGAAAAAGAAATTGAGATGCCTGCAGAAGACTGCTTTTTTTACAATGTGATATGCTTTCTTTTTCAAAGAACATTCTTGGCCAGCCCTCATCAGTCATTATTCTCTATTTAAAGATCAACATTCTCCAGTCCTCATCATTATTCGCTACACCAACACTGAGCCTGTTGGAGTTGAGCCAAGTTCGGGTCCTTTGGTCCAGCCTTTTATCCTTTTGATGTGGATATATCTTATCTACTGTGCCAGTTTATCAAGTTGTGCATGTATATTACAGTGTACTGCTGGAACATTGTTGTTCATTTTTAACATTTTTTCGCTTGAGTGGAATGCAAAACTTGGCAAACTAAAGTCCTATGTGTATATAACACCTAATCTGAAATGTGCACCACTGATAAGAACAAAATTTGTTCTCCAGCTTATCCATAGATGATACAGATTGAAACTCACACGCAAATTAAAGGTCAAACAGAAGAATTAGAAAGTAGTCATTCAGTGGTATTTCATGCATGACCTACAATTTGTAACACTGTTAATTTAAGTGAAGTCCAAACAGTTGGCACACAAGAAAGAATCTGAGAGGAAAATGAGTTTGTTTTGCAAAAAGTAAAATCAATTCAAATCCTCAAATTGAAGCAAAGTTCACAGAAAGGTAAAAAAATTGTTAGTTTGCTTAAGTTAATTATACAGTGTACAGATGTAAATGATCTTCCTGACTGAAAGCACCATCCCGTGTCCACCTTAGTAGGCTTACACTCCACCTATGTCCTACAGGTCCTACAGGTTTAAACTGCAAAGCACGATACATACATGTACATTTAGTTCTACTGGAAAGTACTGGATACTTTGTACAAGCACGTACAACATCAGTTATTCAGGTAAAATACAGGTTGAAATGATAGAAGCCTGACACGAATGATTGAAGGTACTTTGAAACCCCCTCTGGGAGTTAGATCAGGAATAGAGTTCTCTAGAAATGTTGATAAGGCAAATTTATTTCACACATCCGCCCACCACATCCTTATCAGTTTAAATAAACCTGCCCTCAGCTGGTTAAATTACTAATGAGCATACAGCAACTAGCACATGGAGGTTAAAAAAGTAATTCATTTCTCTTTTGTGAACAAAATTAAGAGGCTATGTACAGTAACTACAAACACAACAAATAATAATGGAAAGGTAGGTAGGCAGTACACAATGTCTCAACAACTGCTTGATCAGAAAGCCAAGTTATGGATTACATTTCAATACAAAATCAGCAAGAAGCAATTAAGTTTAGCATAAAATAGTGATTTACTACAAATTGTCATTGCCAAGTGTGAATATCAGCTCTGTTTCTGATCAATAAATCTTGTGCATTAAAAAGTTAACAAGGAATAACACAATTACCGTAAAAGCTCTATTAAGCCTCCTGGGCAGGGTTCCAGACAAGATTGTAAGGCAGGGTGTCAACAAGGAATTCCATCGGGTCAAATTTCCAGTGCTCCCACCAAACCATTATCGAATCGAAGCGCTGTGAGCATAAACTGCCTATGCTCGGAAATGAAACAAAGATCACTGAATAAAAATACCAGACAATGTTTTTGAATTGAATTGCTTGCAAGTCACATACACAAATTTGTTTCATTTCCGAGGAAAATCAAAAAATGACCTAAAATTACACATAGGCAGTTTATGCTCTCAGCCCTTCAATTGCAGTGAAACTCTTTAGTGTTTAATCCAAAGCGGCAAATAGTATTGACTGTGTTTCAGTGTACATTGTATATCATAAAACAAACCAACTGGGTCGCATGAAGTGGATTTCGTAATAGGGAATAGGAGGGACTTATTACAAATCTCACGTCCTAAGGGGGGAGGGGGTTATTAGAGAGGGGGGGGGGGTTATTACAAAAACTGACTTCCAAACGGGGGGCTTATTAGAGAAGGGGGGGGTTTACAAAAACTGATCTTCAAATGGGGGGGGGATTATTAGAGAGGGGGGTTAATAGAGCTTTTACAGTATATAATTGGTTACAGCTGTATGAGAAAAGTATTATTATTATGAGAACATTCATTAAGAATAATAATATTTTGTAGAGTATCATGACTTAGTGAGATTGGTCTTCATTTTCTCAAGATGAGGGAATGGTTACTAGAGATTTCTGGGTTCCATATTTGTGTCACCTCTTGATGTGGTTACCAATACACCAAGTTCCAACCAAAATTGCAATAAGAACAAGAATGTTAAGAATGATAGCTGAGTTAATCTTTTGTCTCACGATTGAGTCACAAAGATGTGGATCGCGACGTTTCGACCGCTATACTGCTGGTCTTCATCAGGCAATGGTGTCGACTGGCTGCGTGTGAGTATAAGAAGCACTGTGGCTGGTGGTGATTGGTGCGTTTCCATCCTCGCTTAAGCTGTTGTTGATTGGAGGATTTCGATCCTTGTCGTTCAGACAAGAGATTGTCCCCTCAGCAGTCCGCTTGGTACTGATCGGCTGTTGTGTTGTTTGATCGTGGGAATCCACGCTTCAGGAATTTCAATTCCACTGTCCCTGTTGATGTTGTTAGGGTGAAGTCTTATGTGAATAGCCTCTTTAACCCTACGGGTGTACCAATGTGGGTCTCGGTCAACAAATTTAACTTCGTCCCAGAGCGGATAATGTCCGGTCGCGTTGCTATGTTCTGAAACGGCGGAGGATTGGGTTCGAGCAAGCCGTATGTCTCTATCGTGTTCCTTAATCTGTTCATGCATAGATCTTCCCGTCTCTCCAATATAAACCTCAATTCCCTTCCTTGATATGTTGATCGTCAAGGATTCGAATGGATACCTCTCTACCAGACTCTATCTAGTCTGAACGACAAGGATCGAAATCCTCCAATCAACAACAGCTTAAGCGAGGATCGAAACGCACCAATCACCACCAGCCACGGTCCTTCTTATACTCACACGCAGCCAGTCGACACCATTGCCTGATGAAGACCAGCAGTATAGCGGTCGAAACGTCGCGATCCACATCTTTGTGACTCAATCGTGAGACAAAAGATTAACTCAGCTATCATTTGAAACCACGATGACGAACACCTTTCATAATCAAATGAAGAATGATCCTCGCAGTTGTGAACGCAATTTATGCAATTGCGAAAAGAAGCCTGAAAAAAAAATTCAGGACTTCAACGGGGTTTGAACCCGTGACCTCGCGATTACCGGTGCGATGCTCTAACCAACTGAGCTATGAAGCCACTGACGTTGGGAGCAGGTCAATTGTGGGTTCCCACAATTGACCTGCTCCCAACGTCAACGTCTGTCACGGAACAAATTATTTTCGTTTTGTTTTAACATTCAGTCTCTTTACAAGTAAACAATTGCTTTTCCTTCCTATTTGTTTACAGTGTGTGCTATAATAGCGAAGAATACAGGTTTGAAGGATTTTGAAATAAATTAAAAAGCCGAAGTGCCGGGCCGACGCAGGCGACGGTTTGGCGTAGGAATTTTCAAACTTTTTGTAACGATCGAAATCGGTTGTTACGCCTGATCGCAAGTTACAATGTTGCAAGGTAAGCCGCTAGAATTTTCTGATTCCCATCGCTTCGCGGCTATTGCAGCACGCTTTAACCCTTTTTTGTTAGGTCAGGTAGATTTACTATTTTGGTAATTTATTCTTTTTTTTGGTAGCAAATAATAAAGTTGAAATTCGAGAGCTGTTCTTGTCGATGTTTTCGTTTCTGATAACATAATCCTCGCTAATATTTTTTTGTAGAACAAGGAGATTGGATTTACGTGCGCTAACGATTAAACCTTCGAACTACTGTGCCGGCAGAAGTTCCTTGATCGCAAGATCGCAAACTGGAAAACCACTGACCAAATTCAACATCTATGGAATGATTGACACATCGCGCAAAGTAAACAGCCCAATTTTCGGTATTCCTTCCAAAATATAATTTTGCTTTTTCTCTGAAGGCATTTATGCATTTGATATCAGGGGGATTACATGCTGTAGGAAACTAGTTATGAGGGGATTTAGCCAAGAAGATTTGAAGTCCCCTTTGGATGCGATTATTAGCACATTTTGCGCGCAAAAAAAAAAAAAAACATGATTATCTCCGATCGCAGTTCTTCTTACCAAAAGAATCCCCGTAAATGTCCGTAAACTCGCATGTTACAACCCAACGGCTTTATATTGTTGAATGCATATCTGAAAATTTATTTTTCTAAGAATACACGATTGTTCATTTTTTATTGTCTCCGTGTAATATGTCGTTCCATGGAAAGCCGGTCGTCGTCGCGTCGCGTTGGCTTCTAAATTTTCCTTTCTAAAATCGAACGATGTGCTGAATGCGGTCCTCAGCACTGATCTTGGGGAACAGTGGTGTTTTAAATTCCTAATAAGACAGCTTGTATCCTTAAACATGTTAAACAAAACGAAAATAATTTGTTCCGTGACCGTTCGTTGCCTGTGGTTTCTGTGGTTTGAAGATCTCGCCTGTGATTGGTTACAACACAATTAACATTCCAGACATATTTTAGGTGTTCACGGCAATATAATCACCGCTGTAACATCTACACTCTACTGCTATATTACCATGTACAGCCGTACATGTAACTAAAATTGGTTTATTTTGTCTCACATTATTACATTATTGGGATGTCACTAAATTTGTTTTGCCCTGGATTATGTACATGTACACTGATGAATGTGAGACAAATGAAATTAAAGGGGATGTGTCACGAGCTTTTAACTTATGAATTTAACAGGCCAGGAGACATTTTGTACTGTTGCAAACTCAAAATAACGCTCCAGTTTTGTTCAAAACTACTCTACTAGTGCAGTCAAATAAGAAATAAGACTCCTCGCCTACAGATGGTCAGGATGGAAACAGATTGCAATTTGAAAAAAAGTGGGCCACCCGATTTTTCAAGTTTCAGCTCTCCTGTCTAGTAAGAACCAAGATTATAAACCGATTACATTGTATGTGTTGGTCTTATTTTAAGAATTAACTTTTTGCCTTTTTGTTGGAGACCTAAGACCAATTTGTGTGTAGTCTTCAATTGAGCCAGATTTTGTCACAGAGACCAAAAAATAACCGTGACATAGACCCTTTAAGAAAAATATGCTGTTTGAAAAAATTAATTTCAAACCAAAACTTAAAAAGAAATTGCCTTTTATAGTACACCGAAACCATTCATTTCTGGCATAAACAAAAGCAAAGAACTTCCCTGGGTAAAGAAATAAAAAATAATACTAACTACAAAATAAAACAAATTCAGCTTCTCTTGTCATGACACAAAAAAGTATAATTACAGAAATTGTATGTCTCTTCTTCCAATTAAGAGAACCACATGTACACCTACCAGTGGCTGTGATGGTGGCACATAACTCATGACATCTGGGCTTTCATCTTCAACTGGGGTTTGAGACGCATGCTCCAGTTCCTGGAGATAAAGAAAAAAAGTAGCATTGAATGTAATATCAGTGCATGTAAATACATAAGAACAATCAAACCACAATGTTAGCAGACACCCTAAGGGCCAAGTGTATCTGTCCGTCTGTCTGTCTGCCTGCCTGCCTGTCTGTCTGTCTGTCTGTCTGCCTGCCTGCCTGTCTGTCTGTCTGTCTGTCTGTCTGTCTGTCTGTCTGTCCAGTACAATTTGTGCCAGTCATGACTGACATTATAATGCCTGAACAGCCTTTCCTGCGTGAATAAAAACTTACAATGTAAAACTGGGAGAAACACAGTACAAGACAATTAAAGGCCCATTATCACCCTTGATCCAATGCAGTCGTTTGTTTTTGTTTTGAAGTCACACTATTGTTAAATGATGCTTCTGATAGGTCAATTATCAGGCTTTTGATCTGGTTCTTCGTGCCAAGTTGTTGCTTGTGCCTTGTTTGGCAAACAAATGGCTACAAATTCAACTTGCATATTTCTTCATTAAAACAGTGAACAATATGTGACCCTCCACAGGAAAACAGTCACTAAGGTCAATGCATGCACACGGCACGGCCGGCCATTAAAACAAAAGAAGCGTGTCTCAACACGGTGGCTGCGTGTTAGTCACTTTCCTCATGAGTGTCCAAGTTATTGTTTTACTTCGCACGCTGAAGACAATGCAGCATGTTGAGATTCCTGCGTGCGATATCGCACGTATCAACATGGTGACCGCATCAGCAGTTTCATTGTCTCCTGATATCCAGCAGTGATTTTGTGGCTTCAGCTTTTTTCTTTCCAGAAAAGCTTGGGAAAGTCATCGTAAAGTCACTGCGACAAGCAGCGAAATTGCAGATTTGTCCTTAATTCCGTACATGACCAAAGATACAAAGTAGATTAGGCAACTTAAAAAAGGAACTTCCCTTCACTCACTTTAAGGTTTTCAAAAGGCCAGCTATTTTTTGGTTTGTATTTGAGTTTGAGTTTTCACTAGTTTCCCCACGCATGGAACGAATCAACTGAAACAACCAAAATGAGACACTAACTTCTTTTGAACGACCATTATGCATTTGCCCATCAATAAACAGGTCACAGAAATTTTGTAAAAACTAATGGGAATGAAAAGTGATTTAACACCAACCAAAAACACCATTCAACTTAAAGGCAAGCGAGATTTATATCCCCATAATTTTATGGTTTACTTGTGCTAATCCTCAAATTTGCCGAAGAGTTTGTGAATGTTGCGTTATCTGACCCCGACATTAAGTCTCCTAATCTTGCTAGGTCAGATTTCAAACTACAGTATGCAAATTTGTCTTAGGGCCTGTTCACATGGATGTGGGGGACCCCAGGCAGGTGAGGTCCCCCACCTAGGTGGGGTTACCACGCTCTCCATACAATCTCTCTTTTTTTCTTGATAGCGTTCACATGTGAGGTGGGGTACCTCACCCAGGCGGGTTACCTGATCAGCCAGGGCGGGTTACCCGCCTAGCTGGGGTGAGTTTTCTCCATGTGAATGCTGGAGGTGAGGTGGAGTGAGGTTCATCCGGGCAATTATCTCTGAATTCTTTTGTTAATTCTTGGTTTTCAGTCACGCCTAAGTCACGCAAGTAAAAAAAAATAAAATCGTCAACCATTCAATAGATAAAGGGAAGAAATTGAGATATTGTAGAAGAGTAATAAATAAACAATAATTTTATGCCCAAGCTTCTGGCTGTGCAACGTCCCGTACTCGAGTTATTCGTCAAAATGAACCACTCAAACTTATTGATGAGCTCCAACATGGCGACTGGAAACGAGTGAAAAACATCTGGAACTTACTTAAGCTATCTCAAAGGCTTTCTTCACTCTGTTGAGCAAGCAAACTTTCACATAGACGGTTCCGGTCATATTGGCTTTTAAAACCTTCAACACACGGTAAATCGATGTTTTCATTTACGTGATACGCTTGTGGGCAGACATCTGTTTGGTCACACACTGTGAAAAACTATAAAATTCAAACTGCTCTATTTTCAAAACAAAGCAAGGTACCGAGCTGAAAACGTGGAAGCAGATACATTTTTAATATGTCTTTCACATGATGAAGATAAAAATGCAAAAATCTGTTTACTTTTGACCTTTAGTTTTTGATGACATCATTTGAAAACCAAGAAATCAATATACGTTCTTAGCAACCACACGATAGCATTTTAAACCTCACCCCAGTGCCCCGGGGTTGCATGTGAAGGCTAGCCTTTTTGGACCACGGGTAGGTGGGGGACCTCACCTGCCTGGGGTCCCCCACCTCCATGTGAACAGGCCCTTAAATCAGTCAGGCGTGCAAAATGAAAAACAACAGCAGTGGAATTAAAAAATATTTAGTTTTTTTTTCATCAGAACAAAATTAATAATACAAAGACCACAAAGCATGTCTGGAAAATTTTTGCAAGAGGTCAATCAGTTCGCAAAATCATTCAGATGATAATGCACATGTCATCGGCTTACCCATGGGGTCGACCCCCGGGACTACCAGGGAGATATGTGTGGGAATACAAGGATATGGATGGGATTCTTCTCATGGATTTTCTGCTGAGACACACCTCACCCAGGCGACTTTGTCTTGAGAGATTCCCCAACTCCCCAGGGAAATTCCTCAAGTTTGCTTGAGTGATTTTACCATCCCCCTCATTAGCCCAGGCGTCGACCCCATGGGGAAGTTGATGACAAGGCATAATTCCCGTGTAACAGTCGCCACACGTGACAGGGCTTCGATAAGTCTCGCTCATTCCCACGAAGTGCATCGCATGACAACACAAATTCTTTTCAAACGTTTTGTGTATGGCCTTTAAAATTCATTCAGAAAGCATTGCCTCAACATTAAATCCACCGTTTCGTGCTTTGTTTGGGAATAAAACAAATCAGCAACTTGTCGAGTTTCGAGAAGTTTCGAAAAGTGAAACGCTCCAGCTGATCGATAGAAATAAACATTATGCCTCGGAAATCCTGTGATGAGCACTAATTTAACAATGAGAATATGTATAAATTAGAGGCATTTTATTGTGCTCCGCAGTACCGCATATACAGTGAGTGATGGTAACAGAAAAACTATTCTCCATTAATGTAATCCGGTAAGCATGGAACCAGTTAAGAAGTCTGGCGTGTGTACAAACAAAGACTTTACTGTGGTAATACCATGTTAATCCTTCGTGCTAAAAATACAATGCTCTACCGTGTTAGAAATATGCAAACAAAGACCACAAACACCAGGGTTCGTACTCTTTTTTGGACTAAAAATTCAAGGACTTTTCAAGGACATTCCAGGGCACAATTCCAATTTTTCAAGCACTCCATCCAGCAAAAAATGTGATACTAGATGATCGGGTTTAAGGGATAACTGCGAGATTTGTTCAAGTCTAAGTCTTTTCTAGTTCTTCCACTAAGTGGAAATGGTCAAACAGCAAATTTCAAGGTTTTTCAAGGACCCAATGTACTTTTCAAGGACTTTCAAGGCCTTGAATTTTGATTTTCAAATTCAAGGACTTTCAAGGACTTTCAAGGTGCATGCATGCATGTTCTTGTTTGCGCATATAATATGAATACACGCACGATAAGCGTGTCACGTCCGAATCATGCGAGTGTGTTGCTACCGTGCCGTGCGCTCACCTTTGTGACTGTTTTCCTGTGGAGGGTCACATATGTTCACAGGTTTAAAATCAACACAGCAAAGTATTGAACAATCCATTATTGATAAAACTCGCTGAATATGTGGCGACGATGGTGACAAAATATCCACAAGAAAACATTTATCGGCAGCTCCTGTTGTTGGGTAATGGTTTCTAATTTGCAGTAAGAAAAATACTTGTACGTTCTCATTCAATTATCCTGTCCTTTCGCTTTATATTGTGTTGAAAATACATTGTACAATCGACATGTGGCTTGACAAAGGAGGAAAACTTTGAGCTCTGAATTAAAACACGGGAGGAAACAAAAGCGGTGTAGTCCTCATCGATCACCTTGAGATCTCGGTGAGAAAGAGAAAATAAGCTAAAACAATTTTTACACAGTTCACTCAGGCAAGCTGCAAACTGAACGTAAAGTTAGAATGCCCGATGGGGCATAAAATTGGCAGTCAATAAAGAGACATGGCGACAAATCGGATTAAAAACATTAAAGAGTTGATCAAAGCTGCAGAACCCATTACACAAACTTAACCTTGAGGTAAAACACAAAAACTGTTGTCCAGTCAAGTAAAATTTTTAATGCTCACTATCAAATCAGTTTCCAAATCGCAGTAAGTCGGCTCCAACAAGCTCAGCGAATTCTTGAAAGCTCCGAGGTAAAGAGCAGCAAACTTGAACAATGAGTCTCTGTAAATCCACCTTGAACCTCACTTTGATATAAAACAATGCTGTGAAGTTACTGCAACCGATTACTGCCACACTGCCTCTTTCCACTTTACACGGGCCAAAATTTACATTAATACAAATTGTTCCAAAAATAATGCGAGGAAAATGAAGAAGAATAAACAGAGAACAATTATTTACGGCCATAAATTTGAAGATTTGTTCACGATGCGATAAAACAAGGGCTTCAAAGTCTGGGTGAATTCGCGTTACACGAAATTCCAGAATTAACGGTTGTGGCGCGCGATGCATCAAGGGTGATAATGGGCCTTTAAGAGAGACAAATAATGCTCAGCCTCAGTATTAGAAAGACAGTTTAAAGATGTCCTGAAACAAAAAGGAAAATTGTGGTGTACATGTACATGCTATGGTTTAATTTCGTCCTTGATTTGATTTTTTTTACTCCCTTTGTTTTATTAAACATATAATCATACATGACATTACCATACAATTATCATACATTACCATATCCTAAAAAACAAAAGGGAGAAAAATTTTAAACCAAGAATAAAAATTGAACCACAATATACATACTACAGTACAGCACAAATCAGAAGAAAGTATACATGTAATAAGAATCATAAGAACTGTGCAGTTGTTTGATGCTACTACAGTGTAGATGTAGGTAGTAGTACGTTATACATAAAAATTTAATGTATGTCTTAGACAGTCTTATTAAGAATCACTTGCCTCCTGAAAGCTTGCCAACTCATCCAGCATCTTGTCAATCTCACTATCATCATCTTCCTCATCATCCTCCAAACTTCCCTCTGATCTGTTAGCCTGCAAGTCATTTTCACTGCTTGCAGGCGTCACCTCTGCACTTGCTTGCCCATCACTGCCATCAGTGTCCATTTCTACAAAATGTGATCTGTAAAATAATACGAAGAACAACAATGTACACTGCCACAATATTTATTATTTAACATATGTGTACAAGTATCATATAAGGACGAGAAACTGTAGGCCCCGTCTCACATGTGTACAAGTATCATATAAGGACGAGAAAAACTGTAGGCCCGTCTCACAACACTTATTATTCCTAATATCTGTGGGACATTAAAGAACCCACACACTGTTCAAAAAGAGTAGGGGTCTGTGTAGCTACAACAGAACCGTTCTGTTTGAACCCGACAATTAGCTCACTATCTTATGTTTACCTTTCTGTTAATTTATATTTCGTTAAGGAAAGGCGTTTTTTAGTATGTAATCCTTTTCGCAATTATTTTCTGGAAGGTTCTACATTGCGTATACGTTTCTAGATCTTTCTAGATTTTTCCATCATCGCGAGCTATCACGCATACCTTAAGGCACACGATAGTACGCGCGACAGCATACAAACCCGATTTTTTCTGCTGTCGCAAGCAAATAGGATGTTGCCATCTAAAGGGTTGCAAGGTTGCAAATAAGTTGCAAGTAAATGTTGTAAAAGGGGCAACAATTTCTGTTAAGGACGTTACAAGGACGTCACAAGATTTCCTTAAAGTTTCAGTGATTCTCAGGGCAGAACCAAGGTATTTATTTGCTTTCATTTAATTAATTACGATTAGTTACGCACTTTCAAGCGTTTGTACATGATCGCTTTATTTATTGTAATTTGTTCAATTAGTTTCTTGTCAGCGTTAATGTACTTTTAAACTTAGTATCGTTGTTTTTCAAATCATTTGTAAACTCTCAGTTTTAGGTTTTAACATTTTGTAATAACCGCGTCGCGTAATTTCATCCGTAATTTATCTGCAGCGTTTCTCACAGCGTTTGTGCATTTATTTCAGTTTTCACGGTGTTTGTTGACAAGTTATAAGGAAGAATAAAGTTTACAAACAGCAGTCGAAACTCGTTCTCTAAATCACTGGAGCTATAGTGAAAACTTGATTGCATCTCAAGAAAACCAAGAAGTGCAGCCGCCGACGAAGCGACAAGCGCAGTGGTGCGTAACGTAAACAAGCAAGAAGAATCAAAACAGTATCAAAAATCAAGCAGGATCAAGCAAGAAGGATCAGAGCAGGATCAAAGGAGTAAATACAAGTTTAATTATTCTTGAAGGGGTGTTCAGTTATGAACACTCAATGTTAAAGACATTGTCTTAGTTAAATAAGACTTTTGCTACCATTCGGTGGCATATGAAGGAAGCCATTATTACAGTAGTAGTAATTTACTTTACTGCGTAAATTAATGTGAGGTGCTTTAGTTATACAGGCCTAATTATTACACAGCACCTTTCTGAGAGTAAAGTAAGCTGAATATTAGTTTTATGGTATCATTATTTGATGATTAAGGAAACTACAAGAGTTATTAGCTAGGAGTCGCCTGCAAATGTCCGACCAGCGAAAAAATTCCGTACGGCAGTTCTCACCAACAGCTGGGGATAATCCTGTCCATCCTTTCCAAGAACAAGACAGTTTAATCGAAGGAGCAGTCGAAAACCCCGCCGAGAATGGGCAAGCGTTTCAGCAACGCCAAAAGGAAGAAGAGACGACAGATGATCCCTCGCAAAGAAATTCAACGAAGCTTTCGAAGCGTGGGAATACAAGGCGGCAAGAACTGAATCATACCTCGAGTCGCAGCTGCCAGCGTCCCAGACAGAGAAAGACGAAATAATCTCCAATTTAGATCATCTCTGTGAAAACGTTCACCAAGCTTACGAGAAGCTACGACAAATTCAACAACCAGCACGAGAGATACTACGCAAGGCGGACACTTGCGATGCTCTGACGCGAAGTCTTCGGTGCAAACTCCAGCTACAGTCTTTCGAAGAGGAACGGCAACACATCGATGAAGACAAAAGATCAGTCCGAAGCAAAGCATCCTTTAAATCAGGAATCAGCAGACGTTCAAACGCATCTTCCATTCTTTGTCTAAAAAGGGCTGATGCTGCTGCAGAACTAGCTGCAAAACAAGTTGAATTCGAAGCTCTACAAGCGGAGGCGAAGCACAAGGAAGAAACAGCCAAAATAGAGGCAGAACTTGCGAGAAGAAAAGCGCAGCTAGAGCAGATGGATTTGAAGAAGCAAATTCAAATAGCAAGCGCTAAACTGACGGCTTATAAAGAAATTGAAGAACTTGAAGAAAACAACAGTGAAGAAGATGATCCCTTGCGCAGGCGCACCAGTACAAGACCATTCCTTTTCCAGGGCCTGCGCAATCCTCTCTTCAGCCGCACAGCTCAAGCCCACTTCCACAGCCCAATCAGCAGGCTCAAAGGGAAAATAACTATCAGTCTTCCCTTCATGAACTTCATGTAGATAATCAGCTTCCACATGAGCAGTTTCGTGACCAGTCTTTCAATCCTTCAAATGGTCCAATACCAAGAGCAGATGGTGCAATAGCTAATGCTGCCGCGATTGCCGCCGCGATCACCGATTCATTCAGTATGAGTCGCCTTCCGGTAACTGAGCCGACGACAGACATCTTTCCACGCTCTCATAGACCGAAAAGGCTTACCTCCCAGCGACAAGATGTATTATTTAAAACTATATGTAAGCGAATCGGCTAAAGAAGCTATCAGTGGTCTCTTCTTACAAATCTCCCCAGAGGCTTATGAACGTGGGTGGAAGATATTGGACGAAAGGTTTGGTCACCCCTTCGTAATAACAAAGGCGTACAGAGACAAGCTACAAAGATGGCCAAAAATAGGTTCCAAGGATCATCAAGGCCTCAGGAAATTTGCAGACTTCCTGTCAAGCGTGGAAACAGCGATGCAAGCGGTCCAAAGCCTTAACGTCTTGAACGATTACACAGAGAATCAGAAGCTGCTCACCAAGTTACCGGATTGGTTGATTTCTCGATGGAACAGAGAAGCCCATAAGCACCTAACGGAATACAAACTCTATCCAGACTTCAAGATATTCGTAACCTTCGTGATTGAAGAAGCTAACCTGGTGTGTAATCCAATTTCTTCCTGGAGCGCTGTAAAGGAGGCTGAAATGTTCGACAATGTGAACAAAGGACAGAAATTAAAGGACGTCAAGAAGAAGAAGACTATTTTTTCTACCGATACAACCGAAGAACATTTCAAGAAGCCAAAGGGGACCCAACGACAACAGATGTATTGCGCATTCTGTAAGAAGACGGACCATCATTTGGATGTCTGCTCAAGGTTTAGGACGGAGACAGTCAAGAATAGGCTTACGTTTGTTAAGGAAAACAGACTCTGCTTCGGGTGCCTAAAGAGAGGTCACGAATCCAAAGAGTGCCAAAGGAGGCTATCTTGCTCTGCGTGTAATAAGAAGCATCCTACTTGCCTCCATCAAGATAGAAATACCGCAGAAAGGAAAGAAGGCAGACGCGATGAGAAGGAAGAGAAGAAAGAAGACGGAAATAAAGTCGAATCTCCAATCGTTCACAATTCAACTTCGTGTACCTCACAAGGGGTCTCAAGCACAAGCACCTCAATGATAGTTCCCGTGTGGTTGTCAGTAAGCTCCAAACCTGACAAAGAACTTTTGGTTTATGCAATCTTGGACACACAAAGTGATGCTACCTTTATGCTAAAGGAGACTTGCGACGAGCTTGGTGCAGAAACAGAGCCAACGAAACTTCGGTTGAGCACCATCACCAGCCAAGAGTTGCTCGTCGACAGCCAAGGAATCTCAAACCTACAAGTAAGAGGATATAATTCAGACCTCAAGATCCCCATTTCTACAGCATTCACCAGAACGATGATTCCTGCAGATGACTCTCACATACCCACTAAATCCACGGCGAAGAGTTGGGACCACCTGCAATCGATCGCAGACGAAATGCAAGACCTGTTAGACTGCAATGTTGGACTACTTATTGGATATGACTGTTCGCAAGCCTTAACCCAAGAGAGGTTATTACCGGCAAGTCCAATGAACCATATGGAGTCCGAACAGATCTCGGTTGGAGCATAGTTGGTACCAGGAGTGCAAAACGGTGGGAGATCATTTTGCCGCAGAGTCGTAGTGAAAGAAGTGCCTGTTGTAACAATGAACGACATTGTGCGAGTGCTCGAGTCAGACTTCATAGAGAACAGAAGATGACCTCCCAAGAAGACATAAAGTTCTTAAAGATCATGGAAGAAGGTATCAAGAGAAATAAAAATGCGCATTACGAGATGCCGCTACCATTCAAGGAACGTCCGTTACTGCCTAACAACCGCTCCACGGCACTCGCTCGACTTGAACATCTTAAACGAAGATTTAAGAAAGATTCGAAGTATAAAGAAGACTACGCAAAGTTCATGGACGAAGTCCTAAGCAGAGGTGACGCTGAAGAAGCCCCAATACTTGATAAGGACGAAGAAGTAAAGTGGTATATACCTCATCATGGTGTCTATCACCCAAAGAAGAACAAGATTAGAGTGGTATTTGACTGCTCAGCAAAGTTCAAAGGAACTTGACTTAATGACCATCTACTCAGCGGACCTGACTTGACTAACAACTTGATTGGTGTGCTGTGTAGGTTCAGAAAGTATCCTTATGCCATTACCTGCGACGTGGAAAAGATGTTTCACCGGTTCTTTGTGTTCGAAGAAGACAGAGATTATTTACGATTTCTCTGGTGGCCAAACGCTGACATCAACCAAGAGCCTAAAGAGTACAGGATGAAGGTCCATTTGTTTGGAGCAACATCCTCGCCCGGTTGCGCCAGCTACGGTTTCAAACATATGGCAAGTCAAGAGAAGGAAAGATATCCTTCAGCAGCCCAGTTCATTGCGCACGATTTCTACGTAGATGACGGACTGTCCAGCCTGGAATCTGCGGAGAAAGCTAAAGACCTCATCCAGGGAGCTTGAGAAGTTTGTAAGAGTGGTGGCCTACGTCTGCACAAGTTTGTTTCAAATGATCGGTCAGTAATCGAATCTGTACCAGAAAGCGAGAGAGCAGCTGATATAAAATTGGATCTGCCTTCCGAACCGCTTCCAATAGAGAGAGTTCTTGGAGTCCAGTGGTCCGTGGAGTCAGACTGTTTCGGTTTCTCTATCATTCTGAAGGATCAACCCTTGACTAGAAGAAGAGTGCTGTCGACCGTAGCGTCAGTCTACGGAGGGCATAAGTTGGGATGATCCTCTGCCAGAAGAACTCCAACCAAGGTGGGAGAAATGGAAGCTAGACCTTCTGCGTCTAAAGGAATTGAAGATACCAAGATGTTTTGAGCCAAAGAAGATAGGTCAAGGAAAGGTGTACGAATTGCACAACTTTGCTGATGCTAGCACATTCAGATATGGACAGTGCTCATACTTGAGAGTGAAGGATAAAGACGAGAATGTCAATGTCGCACTGGTAATGAGGAAATCTCGTGTGCTCCTTCAAAGATAACTACAATACCAAGATTGGAACTTACAGCGGCAGTTGTTTCAGCGAAGGTTGGCCAGATGCTTCAGGAAGAATTAAAGTACGTAAATCTCAAGCAGTACTTCTGGACAGATTCAAAGGTGGTGCTGGGCTACATCAATAACGAGGCCAAGAGATTTCATACGTTTGTAGCAAACAGGGTTCAAACGATCAGATCCATTACCGACCCGAAAGACTGGCGGTACATCGACACCAGCACCAATCCAGCTGACCACGCATACAGAGGACTAAATGTCGAAGTGATAAGGAATTCTAATTGGTTCAGCAGACCCGCATTTCTCTGGCAGAGGGAGATACCGCTCGCCGAAGAAGAAACTCCTGAAATTCAGATCGGAGACCCAGAAGTAAGGTCCATCGTGCTCACAACTACAAACAAGGATTCGTTTAACCTCCTGGACTGCGTGGCAAAATTTTCAGATTGGACCAAAGCTGTTGGAGTGGTTTCGTACCTCAAAAGACTTTCCAAGAAGAATAAACCAAAGTCAGTCGCCACAACAGTAGCTGAACGTCAAGATGCTGAGATGCATATCTTAAAGGAACTACAACGTACTGCTTTCAAGGACTAAATAACAAGACTTACTCGTCAAGGAAGTAGCTGCAAGATTTTGACGACGTGTCCTCTCCTCAAGTTGGATCCGTTTCTCGATGATCGTGGAATACTAAGAGTGGGCGGAAGGCTAGAGAAATCTTCGTTGCCGTTTGAAGTAAAGCACCCGATCATCTTACCAAGAAGTTCCCATGTCACCAACCTGATCATAGATCACTTCCACAAGAAAGTAAGACATCAAGGGAAGGGAATCACCATGAACGAGATTCGCTCTAATGGCTTATGGATCCTAGGTCTTTTGGCTGCAGTGTCCTCACACATACACAAATGCGTGCGATGCAGACGTCAAAGACGGCCAACTGAAGGTCAAAAGATGGCTGATCTCCCTGAAGACAGAGTAGAGCCTGCCCCTCCATTCACATACTGTGGTATGGACTGTTTTGGACCGTTCACCGTCAAAGAAGGTCGTAAGGAATTGAAGAGATACGCACTGATTTTCACGTGTATGAGTTCTCGAGCAGTCCATAGTGAAGAATTAGATGACATGACAAGCGATGCCTTTATGAATGCCTTGAGATGCTTCATGGCTATCCGAGGACCAGTTCAGCAGCTAAGGTCTGACCAAGGATCAAACCTCATAGGAGCAAGGAACGAACTCGCAAGCGCCCTCAAAGAGCTCGACATGGATAAGATTCAATCCTATTTGACGAATAATCGCTGTGACTTTGTCATGAACGTACCTTATTCAAGCCATCGAGGAGGAGTATGGGAGAGACAAATTAGAACCATCAGAAGCATCCTAAGTACAATTCTCAGCGACTTCAAGGGAAGACTCGGTACGTCCTCGCTTCCGACTTTCCTTTATGAAGCCATGGCTATTATCAACAGTCGACCATTGAAATGCCAATGCCTGAATGACCCAAAGAGTATGGAACCCTTGACACCAAATCATCTCTTAACAATGAAGAGCAAGACACTGTCCTCATTCCCAGGAATCTTTGTACCAGAAGATATTTACGCCCGAAAACGATGGAGACGAGCCCAGTATTTGGCAGAGCAATTCTGGAGCAGATGGCGAAAGGAATATCTTCTCAACTTAAACGCAAGACAGAAGTGGTTAGTGCCAGAGAGAAACTTAAAGATCGGAGATATCGTCCTAGTCCATGACGAAGCTCCACGAAATGACTGGCCCCTTGGAAGGATCATTGATGCAACGTCGGACGACAATGGCCTTGTTCGACCAGTGAAGATCAAGTTAGGGAACAATCCCCAATCTTTCGTGGAAAAACCGACACAGAAGGTGGTTCTTCTTCTGAAAGGGGTCGAATGAAGCAAACACTTAGTTACAAGTAGTCTTTTAAGTCTTTTAACTAGGCTTCTGTGTAAAATGTTCGAGAAAATTATTCAAGATTTGTTTATTCCTATTCAGAAATCACCATAATTTTGGTGGGAGTGTAGCTACAACAACCCGACAATTAGCTCACTGTCTTATGTTTTCTTTTCTGTTAATTTATATTTCGTTAAGGAAAGGCGTTTTTTAGTATGTAATCCTTTTCGCAATTATTTTCTGGAAGGTTCTACATTGCGTATACGTTTCTAGATCTTTCTAGATTTTTCCATCATCGCGAGCTATCACGCGTACCTTAAGGCACACGATAGTACGCGCGACAGCATACAAAACCCGATTTTTTCTGCTGTCGCAAGCAGATAGGATGTTGCCATCTAAAGGGTTGCAAGGTTGCAAATAAGTTGCAAGTAAATGTTGTAAAAGGGGCAACAATTTCTGTTAAGGACGTTACAAGGACGTCACAAGATTTCCTTAAAGTTTCAGTGATTCTCAGGGCAGAACCAAGGTATTTATTTGCTTTCATTTAATTAATTACGATTAGTTACGCACTTTCAAGCGTTTGTACATGATCGCTTTATTTATTGTAATTTGTTCAATTAGTTTCTTGTCAGCGTTATTGTACTTTTAAACTTAGTATCGTTGTTTTTCAAATCATTTGTAAACTCTCAGTTTTAGGTTTTAACATTTTGTAATAACCGCGTCGCGTAATTTCATCCGTAATTTATCTGCAGCGTTTCTCACAGCGTTTGTGCATTTATTTCAGTTTTCACGGTGTTTGTTGACAAGTTATAAGGAAGAATAAAGTTTACAAACAGCAGTCGAAACTCGTTCTCTAAATCACTGGAGCTATAGTCTGTCATAGTCCCCAGTGTGGTGGTCATGCTATCTCTGCCAGCATGTGGTTGGCCTGGCTGGATTAGCTTGATGGACTTCTGAGTGAATGAGACCACAATAAATAAGATATGTACAGTCAGAAGTCACGCTATTTTCTGGGTGCTGGAACTTCCCTTCAAACCCTTCAAACCCCACTGCCAAGAACTTGCAACTACAAATGTCATGCCCTAAAGAGGATTAGGGGTTATATTAAGCAACATATAATTTTATGCTTGCACATCTTGCAAAACAAAGTGTACTGTACCAGCACAGACACTTTCGACAGGGTTTCTGATATTTCTCGAAAAGAAACTGGGAAAATAGTGCAGCATTCATGGCAATTTGTGTAGCATGGGAGGGGAGGTCTATCGTGAAAATTACATGATTTTTGTTTGATCTTATTTACCTTGTCACAATATATCATTATATCAAATTTTATACAAGGTCTTGAGCGCCAAACAGTGATTTTGTTACAAATTGCTGTGGAGAGTCCTGGGACTCATCTCATGAAAAATCATGAGTCCCAGTCCAGAACCAATGTCAGTCCCATTATAAAGATACTTCGGCGCATTCATGTGACCAGACATTTAATCTGAAGTCTTTTTTATAGCAAAACTCTGTATTAGAGCATACTGAAACTATGTAAAATACATGTAAAGTCTTTCTCCTTTAAAGAACAACAAAAATTACTAAAAGAAAAATGTTCTTAAAATAACAACTTGAATTTAACCCCTGTTGGGAGTCACATGTAACCACTTCGCTTTTGTTTTTCAATCGTTTTTTTACATACTAAACTCAAACAGCTGCAGTAAAACTTCATTATATTTAATACAGAGAAGCAAACAGTATTACATGTATGTGTTTGAGCGTACATTTGTTTAAAACAAATTAACTGGGTGTCATAAAGTGGATTTCATAAGAGAGAATAGGAGGGACTAATAAATTCCAAAATCTAATGTGCCAAAGGGAGGGGGGCTTGTTAGAGAGGGAGGACTTATTACAAAGACATACTTCCAAATGGGGGCCTTATTAGAGGGGGGGGGGGTAATAGAGAGTGGGGCTTAATAGAACTTTTTTGATACTCAAGAAGTACAGCTGTAAGTATAAAATCAAAAAAAAAATAAAAGAAAGTAAGGGCGTTTCCTCAAACTCTCGGGCGTTTATAATTCTAAGTTTGAGATGAGGATCAAATTGACCAATCTAAAATCTTTATCTTGTTGCTGTTTTATAGTGCTTTTATTCATTTTGAAAATGAGATCATCATATATACAAAACACAATTTTACAGTAAAAATTAAATCAATTAACTGTGGTCGTATTTAAATATTTTATCTTTCTTAAAAAAGCCTACATGTACATATATCAAGGACTGCAATCGCCAGTTTTTATGAGCCAATTGGCAATTGCTTTAGATTTCTTAAAACCAATACAAGACTTTGTACACACCCAAGGCCTGGTGGCTCATTTTTGAAGGCTTCAACCTCAATGAAAAATGGCATGTTTTGAACAGTAATTTCAAAATGTTTTCAGAGGCAAGAATACCACCCATATTAATTTTGTCCAGTTTTCAAATAATTTGTTTTGCCATGTTGGTGATTCTTCACTATGAATTTCACTGAATTAGAGGGGAATGAGCAAATTACATGACGGTACATGTACACATATAGTGATTTTAGGTCAATTTTGTGAAATTGTGCCCTCATGAAAATGGCCCTGTTTAAAGGACGGTGCCTCCTAATCCTAGTGCACACATGTTCTATGCATCTTGAGATCACCTGAGATACATGTAGGGTTTCTTAAGGACAGTGCTTCTAAAACAGAGTAATTTTTGCATGGTTCATAAATGGGATCATAAATGGGATCCAAATAGAAAATTGGGGGTAACCACACATTTTTCACGAACAAAAATGCCATACAAGTACATTATCACTTAATTATTTTGTTGCCTTATTTCCTTTAAAAAATGCATGGTTATTACCAAATTTCTTTTTGAATTCCAATTGAACAATAATCAATAATTTCGTGCCATGAGAACCAAAAGTGTTTAAATTACTCCAGCCAATCACAATGGATATGACCAATGCAATAAAATCCACATGCAATGTATGGTGGATGTATATTCCATGTATTGTACATGCAAGTGGCATCAAGCACAGAACAACTTGTAAGACTTGGGGAGCAGGGATGGCGCAGCGGTGAGAGCACTCGCCTTCCACCAATGTGGCCCGGGTTTGATTCCCGGACTCGACGTCAAATGTGGGTTGAATTTGTTGTTGGTTCTCTTCTCTGCTCCGAGAGGTTTTTCTCCGGGTTCTCCGGTTTTCCCCTCTCCACAAAATCCAACATTTCCAAATTCCAATTTCATCTGCTTGTAAAGTGCATTTGATCATATCCACATGGAAAATGCGCTATATAAGTTCTAAATTATTATTATTATTGTTATTATTATTATTATTATTATTATTATTATTATTATTATTATTATAAGACATCACTGGTTCTGGTTTCGCTTCTCACTGGTTGAGATTAGTGCGGGGAGTTTTACTAACCAACCAGTGCACAGAAACTAAAAAAAAGCAATTTAAACCTCGACTGTACAACCGTAGTGTAAAAGTAAACACGAATTACTTTCAGTGCTTTTATGATAAACACTTTGGTATGGTTCGAAACTCTTAGGGTAGGGATAATTATACACTGTACAACCTGCTCATTGTGGCCGAATAGTACAGATCAGCTGCTCCTACATTACGTGAGCTAAATGATTCACAGTTTGATGAAATAATTAGCGAACAATTTATACTAAACGATGTATCACGGCATCAGTTATACAAACCTATTACACACTTGCCTGCAACATTCAACAGTACTTAAAACCACAACGTTCCCATATACTGAAGATCTATTAGCAGTGATGTTTCGTTATTAAAATACAAGACGGGAATGATTTAATTAGCCCTGCCCACAACAAGACCACGAAATCAAGACAGAAGGATCGTCCATTTCAGAACAACACGCCCGGCCAGGGTATGGAATTCATTACCACTGTTTGGAATCGAAAAACATGAAGGAATGAATACTAGGACTTGCCGGCAAGTCAGTATGATTTTGTACTCACTCAAATTGATCACCGCGAATGTGAGGAATAAAGCTCTCTCCTAAACAATGCTCTGTCTTGAAGCTGAATTCGAAACTTCTAATCAATATTTTCGTCTCTTCTCAACAGAGCAACTTCTGTCTTTTCTGAGATAACTGATAATTGAGAGGATTAAGTAGGGCGACCGAAAGCAAATTAAAAATAACAACTAACCTGACTCGATCGGCAGGGAAAACGCCTTCACTTTACCGGATGCACGTAAACCCCTTCCGCTGCCGTTGATGAGTGGAATTCAATGGAATGCGCGCATGCTCTGGAATTCACCACTAAATTGAGGTCAAAAGTTCCTTGTAGCGTGGTAGGAAGCCGAAAAACGAATCCTGTCTTAAAAAGCACAGCGACTGGCTCTCTTTCAGGAAGCTAAAGCGGATGTTTCGTTAGTAGATCGACGAGTTTCAACTCTATTGACACTTGCTGCGCAAATGTGTTGGATTATTGAAGGACTGGGTCGAGTGTGCGAAGTGTATGACATACGGACTAGATTGGACTGGACTGCAGCAAATAGAGACTTTTGTTCACGGAAGGTAAAAGAAGTACATTATTTCCTCGAATAATAGCCGTAGCTCGATTAATTGCCCCTAACACCAGTTAGCGGTGTGCGACAAATGCAGACGGCAGACTGCAGACTTGCAGACCGCAGAGTTGCAGACCGCAGACTTGCAGACAAGTCGATAAATTGGCACACTTAGAGATTTGCAGACCTACATTTATATTGCTACAAACCATTTACCTCTTTTTTTTCTAATATCACTAACCTGTTGATTTTCTTTCTCCGCCGAGTAGAGCTGCTCGCCTATTAAAATGGAATACACGTTTTTTAAACATTAAAAACGAGAAAATCTACACAACAAAACGTTCTCGATGGTTCAAAAACATTTAGCTTTTTCTATCTTTAGGTTAATATTCTCAGTAATATTTTATTGTCGCGAAGAACTCGTCACCGTCAGACAACTACGTCTATGTAATCCACAAGGTAGAAATCTGCTCACCTTCATCCATTTTGGTGGGAAATCGAAGGCTGACCTGGCTTCTGGAAGCATGAAGACAAGAACTCACATGACCTGTGACGTCACAAAAAATGTAGGTCTCCAAATCTCTGAGTCCGCCAATTTATCGAGTCTGCAAATCTGCCGTCTGCTATTCTGCGGTTTGCAAGTCTGCGGTCTGCTATTCTGCGGTTTGCAAGTCGGCAGTCTGCAAGTCTGCAGTCTGCGTTTGTTGCACACCACCCTCGAATAATGGTTCCCTTCGATGGAAATATTTGAAATAATCGCCTATCTCGCATAATCCCGCCCCAACCCCCTTGAATAATTAAATAGCTGGCATAACAGGCGCTCCCGCTTTGCCCTGGGCTAAAGAGGCGCCTGATAATCAAATGAATGTAAGGTTTTAAATAGTGTTTTTTGTGTGTGTCCTATCAAGATAATTAAAACCAACTTCAACTGTGTTGTTTTAGTCTTGAGTTGGCTAACAGAAATTGTTGCTATATTGTCCATTTTCGGTCTTTTTAACTATTTTTTATCATTCGCCGAATCAGGACTGTGAATCATCAGTGACCCTTTTGGTTTTGCATCTTTCGTTGGCCCAGGAAGCGCCTTCAACCGTCTATATATATATATATATATATACATACATACATACATACATACATACATACATACATACATACATACATACATACATACATACATACAGACAGACATACATACATACATACATACATACATACATACATACATACATACATACATACATACATACATACATATATATATATATATATATATATATATATATATATATATATATATATATATATATTTGAAGACAGTCTAATCAACTGAAGATTTGACTTGGCATATTTATCGTTGTTTATCCGAAACAGAAACCGTTGTAAATTTAAACTTTTCCGGTCATCTTAAGTACATAAATGTCAGTGTCACGCTTACTTCCATTATCACGCGGATTTTAAGCGTCTATTGTTAAGAAGTAGAAACCGTTGTAATCTAATACTTTTCCACTCCTCCTGTATATATAGTTACCAGCTTTACGTTGTAATTTTACATTTGGCTATTTATCTGATGAGTGCCGTACAGGTTGTGCAGTACGAAACTATATAGTAATAAATATGCCAAGTCAAATCTTCAGTTGATCAGACTGTCTTCAAATATTAATGCTCTAGTTTTTCTATTGAGCACTCTGACAACAGTTCTGCAAATCAACTTATATATATATATATATATATATATATATATATATATATATATATATATATATATATATAATATAAAACGAAATAAGACAATACCCAATAAAACCAGGCAAATAGAAAAGATTTTGGACAGACGAATAGTGAATCTATCTAACCTCCAACTTACACAGTCGGAAACAAACGTACTATGGAAAGGGCTGAACTTTTGCCCAACACCATCACCACCTAGAATAGAGGACATCAATAAGGATATAGACACCTTTGCCCGCAGATTAACTCTCAGAGAATACCACACTCCGTTGAACATGGACGAAATAACAGACAACCCAGGTTACCAACCATCAATACTTCATCAGTTGAATCAAAAGGAGCGTAAGGCACAATTTAGAACTTCAAGTGAACCATACCGTAAGACATATGTAGAAAGATTACGACAAGAAATCATTGACGAAACGTTGCACAACCAACGTTTTCAGCGAAACAATCGAACCAAACGCGAGAGAGCATCTTTGGATAGATGAAGCAACAATAGGGACATAATTGTGAAACCCGCAGACAAAGGCGGGGCCACGATGATTCTGAACTCCATTGACTATGTAAAGGAGGCTAAACGCCAACTTGACAATTAAACATACTACAACAAGATAGAAAATGATTTAACTCCAGAACACGAACAGCTCATAAACCAATGCATTGGTATACTTAAAAACAATGGGGATTTAGAAGAAGAAACTTCTGAAACCAGCGGAATCGAGAACCCCTATATTCTATATGCTCCCTAAAATCCATAATTTCAATAATCCTGGACGACCAGTGGTATCCTCCGTAAACAGTCACACGGAGAAGCTATCAGCTTATGTAGATGAATTTTTAAGACCTTTAGCAGAAAAGCTCCCGTCTTACAGACGAGACACCTCAGACTTTATCAAACGAATGCGGGTCTTGGGCCAGCTACCGGAAATGTGTTACTTAGCAAAACTGGACGTGTCTAGCCTATATACTAATATAGACATCGACGAAGGACTCAGTATTGTTGAGGAAGAACTGGAGAAAACAAACCAGAGCAGACCAACGCCTAAAACTGTCATGATATGCCTCCTTGAGAAAGTGCTTAAACTCAATAATTTCACTTTCAAAGGTGAGCATTACATCCCGAAATCAAGGGAACAGCTATGGAGACCAGAGTGGCACCCAACTTCGCCAACGCTTACATGGGGAGACTTGAAGATAAGTTTGTATACCAAACGGAGTGGGCAAACCGGCTGATATTCTGGGTACGCTTCATAGATGACATATTCTTAATCTGGAAAGGTAACAAAGATTCCTTGATTAACTTTATAGATTACCTTAACAATGTTGTACCATCAATCAAATTTACGCTCGAAATTTCTACAAATTCAGTAAATTTCCTGGATACTACAGTCCTGATGAGCGAGGCTATATCAACACTGATGTTTATCAGAAACCTACTGATACTCATCCATGCCTACACTGGACCTCGGCACACCCACCTCATCTCAAACGCAGCATCCCATATAGTCAGGCTCTGAGGTTGAGGCGTATATGCTCATCAACATATACACTAAGGAAACGGATAATCGAATATTCCGATTTTCTCGTAGCATGTGGCTATGAACGAGGCAAAGTACTAGATGAAATTCCGAGAGTACTAACAATGACTCAAGAGGAATGTTTACAGACCAAAGAACGGCAACCCATGGACCGCATCCCTTTTGTCATTACATACAACCCCCACGCCACATTCATTGCGGAAGTAGCAAAACGTAATTGGAACTTTCTTAATTCAAAAGAACGATTAGCACTAATATTCAACAAACCGCCCCTGGTTGCATACAGACGACCAAAGAGTCTCAGGGACAGACTCGTGAGCACAAAATTTAGGAACGGGACAACCGATACTACTCTTATACCGAGGGGCTGTAGAGCTTGTCAAAGACCGAAGTGCAGCTGGTGTAATAAGATAAATGAGACACAAACATTCAAAAGCACCAGTAATAATAAGATTTTCACGATATTTCATTCTGTGGACTGTCAATCGTCATGGGTAATTTACATCATCGAATGTAACATATGCAGGCTATTGTACATCGGTAAAAGTGAAACAGGATTTAATTTGCGTTTAAACAACCATAGAAACCACATCAAAAAGGGAGTCAATTCCTGCGAACTTACAGAACACTTTCTACATAATATAAACTCACATAACTTTGAAAATGACGTAGCCATTACAGTCATAGAAC
>JAEMWC010001066.1:140000-230000 GCA_016490735.1 Pachyseris speciosa | reverse complement strand
ACCTATTAGCCAACAGGCTACAAAGTAAATTCGAGTCCAAATCTATGATGTATGTAGATGTAAACTATAATGGCTCTTCACTCCCAAATCCTTATATTTCGCCACTGAGTGGTCTATTGTTGAGCCTGGTTTCCCTTTGGTTGAACAGCTTTCCGATTTTCTCTTTTTCTTTTTGTTTCTCCTTATTTTGTGTTGTGCTTCTATCGTACTTAAACGTCGGTGAGAACTGTCAATCAGCTGGGAAGGAGAACCGAGTTTCTCCTTGATTTTATATGACCCGGTAGATCCTAACATGACCTAACATACTTGTTTAAACTAACTTTGTAAGAATATTTCCAATTTACTTCATTCCTCTCTGAACAACAAATAAAATAAACTTTCGTTTTACAGATGAAGCAACATACTTCATGTAAATAAGTTTTCCTTCTTCCGGTCCGCCGACCGGTTAGCTCAGTGGTAGAGCACCGGACTACCGTGCGGGAGGTCGTGGGTTCGAACCCCGGCCGGACCAACACTCAGGGTCTTTAAATAATTGAGGAGAAAGTGCTGCCTTTGTAATGACATCTACAAACGGTTAGACTTTCTAGTCTTCTCGGATAAGGACGATAAACCGTAGGCCCCGTCTCACAACTCTTCATAATTCTCTGATTCTGTGGGACGTAAAAGAACCACTAGGGACGCAACAAAACTCTGGCAGTGACCACCCTAGTGTCTGTCTTAATCTGATATTGACATTACGGGGGCACTCATAACTCATCTTCATTAATTGTAAACTGCGTTATAAGCAGTCTGGCAAAGTCCCCCGGCCAGTGTTGTAATGCGCATTTGAATATTGCATAGAAAATGCGCAATATAAATGTGATATTATTATTATTATTATTATTTCTTTTATTTTACTTTTCTTTCCTTTTATTTTATTTTACTTGCTACTTAGAACCTAAATTGTTCAGGAAGGTAACAAGAAAACTAACTGGTCCATTAAGCTTCGTAGCTTGCTTGATTTTATTGATTTTAGATTAATAATATATTGTAAACTTACTAGATTGTAATAAAAAAATGTGTACACTGACATTATTAGTTTTAGTATTATTATTACCAGCTGGCGACTAAAAACATCGAGCATCTGAAGGGTAAAACGGATGACGTCACAAATGGTACAAGGATATCAAGTGGCTATGACGGTCAGTTTTGCCTGGTAAAGGAGCCAGAGGGGGTCGCTTACATGTAGTTATCATACTAAACTCAATATTTTAAAAATGAGGAATTTTTATAGTGTCAGATCAAAGAGTAGAAAATCAAAAATAAATAAATAAATAAATAAAAATAATGCGAAACTTTTAAATCATGGTGCCAACTACGTTGCATTATTGTTATCCATTATTTTTAAATAATTCCCTTTCCAGTCGCCTTGCCCGCTTGTCTTCAAGTGGCAATTAAGCCATTTCCAAAATGAAATGGTCACCTTGAAAACTTGAGAATATCTGTTTACGGACGGAGAGCATTTTCTGGCGTTCGTCAATCCTTTGGGCGTTAACCGAGGGTCTCAATGGGGGACCGTGAGTCCCTTTGACGGTTGACGGTTAAAAATAAGCTGCTTTGACGGTTGACGGTTAAAATTGGCTTGCTCATTTGACGGTTGACGGTAAAAAGATTGCGTTTTTGACGGTTTACTTTTTGGCCATTTCACGGTTGACGGTTGTTTGCCCTTCGCGGCAACAATAATTAAACCCTCAATGGTGTCATCAATTGCCTTGTCGAAGACGTCTCGTGTGGAGATCTTTCCGTAATTAGGCCTTCATGGAAAGAAAACTGAAAGTGCACTTCCTCCTATAAAAGTCTTAGATATCTTATCAGCTACTACTGTTTTTAAGTTGCAAGCACTTAAATTTGCACATCATTGGCATAACAACGCACTACCAAACATCTTTGATAACTATTTTCAGTATGCAAATGATATTCATAGTTAGAATACGAGATATGCCACAAATAAAACTTTTTTATAAGCCGTGCACAAGGACCATCATAGGCAAGATCTTCCGACCAGCCTGGCAAAGTAAAAGGATTTCTTCTTAAAACTCAATTCAGTAAGTAAAATTATGCCAACGACTGCCTTTACCTGTGCTTATTTTTGTCTTAATTTTTAATGTGAGTATCTGTTGTTGTTTTTGTTGTAGTCGCTACAAATTGTATAATTATCTTTGATTAGCTAGGGGTTAACTAGAAAACGTTAGTTTATTGAGCCCCTTTTCTTTTCCCCGTTTATAGCTGTCCCATACTTCTAAAAGAGCGTAACGCTAACGGTATAATAGGTGTAATAAATATTGTTGTTATTTGTTGTTGTAGCCTTGTGTATCTCATTCTTGAGTTTGTCCCATAGAAGGTGGTAAGGTGCTAGATTCGTCTACCTCCAGTTGCTGATAACCCTCGTTCATGTCAACGGCACCGATAACTATGGCGCCTTCAATCTTGAACTTAATGTTTAATATTGTTGAAAAAACACATTCCAACTACGCATTGTTTCGCCGATGATACACAACTTTACCTTAGTTTTAAACCTGATGATACTACTGTCAGAATGACGCTATCAGTGCCGTGAATAAATGTGTTGACGATTTAAGAAATTGGATGATAACGGATAGATTAATGATTAATGATGATAAAAAACAGAATTTTTGTTAATAGGAACTAGACAGCAACTAGTTAACATTAATACAGTGTACAGTATTATACTGTTGGCGAATATGACATTGATCCAAGTTTGTGTGTAAGAAATCTCGGCATGTGCTTTGATAGTCAATTGAGTAGTCAATGACTAAACTTCGTAATTCAGCTTTTTAACATTTACACAATATTGGATGTATTAGAAAGTATTTATCCCGTGATTCTTTATTGAAACTCATTCATGCATTTATAACCAGTCGCTTGGACTGTTGCAACGGTCCTCTGAATGGTTCGCCAAATGCTGGAGGTGGGGTAGGGTGATGTACATCCGGGAAATTGTTTCTGAATTCTTTGTTAATATACGTACTTAGCGACCATGCGACTCACCCTAGCGTCCCGTGGTTGTTCACCTTCCACCTCCATGTGAACAGGCCCTAAGTCACAGCATGGGACCTAGGAGTCCCGTTCGTGCCTACCCCTACTGGGTAGTCCTGTACCCAGTAAAAAGCTATAGTAAATAGTAAATTAGACTATTTATAAAGCAACCTTTTTGGGCTGTTTTTTGTCACATTTACTGGAAGCGGAGCCATTACTTTTTACAAATATTTTGAAGCTTCATTTTAAACATGTTTTTTAAGCCTCTTATCGCTGACAAGAATTTTGAATACGAGAATTTTATTTTTGCCGAAAGAGTACATAAAATTTTAAGAGTGCGCAAGATTTTGTTAAAAATCGGTCATTTTCTAATAAAGTTTTTTGGATTATTACTAAAAAATTGATGTTTTTGTTAAAAAAAAAGTCATTACTATTATTATTATTATTATTATTATTATTGTACAGTCAGGGCTTTTGTTACTGGGCGGAGAATGACAGTGTTGGCAATCTTAAGTCTGAACTGAGGCATTTCTTAACCCTTTCTCAGATGAGACAACTTTATTGCAGTATTATTTACCCTTACATCTCTTACGCTATATCAGAAAGCTGGGGAAGCGCGTATAAATCTCACATAAACAAAATACAAACAAAACACAACCACTCTATAAGGCTTATATTCTTTGTATGTACATTTGGTAAATAAACTGACAGCGCCCTCCCTTTGCTGAACTTGCTAGACGTTCTAACAGTAAATAATGTGTATCAACTCCATGCTTTAAAATTCACGCATTTATGGCACAAAGATCTGCTACCAGATGCGTTTCAAAGTCATTTTCAATATGCAAATAGTATTCACCGGTATAACACCAGATATGCTTCCAAACTAATATAAACCTAAGGTGCGCACTAACTCTGGTAAACAAATGACTGCCTTTGTAGTGACTGCTTTCTGGGAAAATATCCCAGTAGACTTAAAAAACCTAAATGTCTTCAATTTTTCAAAAAAGTGAAACTTTATTTACTGTCAGTATAACACTCTGAAAGTCTGTCTTAGTGTCATCCTTTCCTTTTCTAGTAGACTACTTTCTTAATAGCTCTGTTCTCCTCAATGGATTTTTAAGTACCTGGAGGCTAGACCCTAAACTGCCCAGTTACTTAGCCTCCAGGCTCTATATTTGTACTTATTTCATTTTTATATGTTAATTTCTGTGTATGTGTTAAATTTGTAAAGTACACTGTACAAGAGCGAAATAAAGTGTTGTTGTTGTGGTTGTTATGGCAGCCGCATTGTGATGTTTGGGTGCTATGACTGAGTTGGTACACCAGGTGGTTGGTTGATAGGCTGGCACCGTTTCAATCTTCAGTCACTGTTCCTCCTTGGCATCTTTCCGGGATAGATTGTAGGGGGATTTTTCTCGGTTTATGAGCAATAGGGGTTACGGTTTTATCCACGAATAGCTTTGCCTTCATTTTCTCGTGTTTTCCCAAACCAAAGAAGACATCCTTGAACTCGGAGGTCAGCTGCGTCACAGCATGGTTCTGGTTGGCGCTGCATGGAACTGCTCTTTGCTGGAGGTTTGACCTCTGCATGGGTTGTGTCTGCTAACTGTGATAATCCTAGTTCCACACCAGGGTCCAGGGTTAGAAGGGGTCGGAACATTCTACTTCCCTTGACAACAAGAAACTGTGACACCGTTTTCTTTCCTCTACTGACGCTTTCAATCCCTGCATCAAAGCAGCCAAGAAGAGGTACTGGTACTTTCTGAGCGAAGGTATAGAGCTTCGCGTCAGTGGGTTGCTCGAGTGCATCCTGGAGTTTCTGGAATTTTTTCTCGTACAGAATGTTAGCAGATGAGCCTGAGTCTGCTTCTATTTTGCCCGTTACCCCATTGATTAGAACATGAAAAGTGGGCGCGCTTCCTAAGCGGGGGTATCAGGTTGAAACTGAAAAGCAAAGTCGGAGTCTGATGAGCTGTTTTGCTCTGGCTGGACTGATTTTGCTGCTGACTTGGTTTCCCTTGGTTTATCTGTCCCTTTCTTTCTCCCTTTGCAGATTTTTGCAAAATGACCTTGCAAGCGTGCGTGTTTTTCCGGGTGACGGGCACTTGAATCGAGGTCCTCGTGGTCGAATCAGCAGTATTGGAAGATGTTCCCATTGCCTTCCTTCTGTTTGAGGGGCGAGCTCTTTGGAATTCTGGGGTCTCCTTTCGTGTAATCTGTGCACTGGAACTGTTTCAGAGGTGAGCTGCCCTCTTTCCATTTCTAGAGCATGTCTGTCAATGTCCTCTGTATTCGCTGCGTGTTCCAAAAGCTGTTGGAAAGTTTATTTTTTAACCATTGCTTCTCTGTGCAATTTCTTGTCGCTCATGGTTTGCAAAATATTGTGCGCATTCCATCATCAGGGTCGGCAAAGCTAAATTTAGCCACCTGAAGTCGTAACCGGACGTGATACTGAGCGATTGATTCCCCTTTGACACATCTTATCTAGTTTACTGCGAGCACAATCGGGGTTGACCGTTGGGATGAAATGGTTGTCCAGCTTGGCGATAGTTTTGACGAATTCATTTTGCTCGCCTGAAGTTGACGGTGAAAAGAGTGGGATGTCCTTGATAGATTCGATCAGTTCGCGAATTTGTTCTTCACCTTAGATATGAAGTGCGTCGACGCGATCTTGGGTATTTGAAATTCAGAAATGCCTTAAACAAATGAGAAGTTTGCTTTTCCATTTTTTCCAGCGACGGCCGGTTTCGTCGGGGTCCGTGCCCTCTGTGAATGCGTGCAATCTGATTTCCTTCGGTCCGCGCATCGAATGCTGATCTGGTTATGTCGCCGGTCGTTCTGACGAATATTGCGGGGTTTCGACCTGAGCTGTCTATACTGTGTCTTCTTCACCGTCTGACATATCCTCGTCGCCGAATGTAACGTCCACACGAGAGGCTGAACGTGTAGAAACTGAAACTGTTTAATGGTCGATCACCAGCATCACAACTTACATTCGCCACGTTGCTCTCAAGTCCCTCAATGCGTAACTCGACCACTGTCCTAATAAATATTACAGAGGTAGTGGTGGTGGTGGTGGTGGTGGTGGTGGTGGTGGTAGTGATAGTGACAGCAGCAGCAACAGCAACAGCAGTAGTAGAAGCAGTAGCAGTAGCAGCGGCAGCGGCAGAGGTGATGGTGGTGGTGGTGGTGATTGCAGTGGCAGTTGTAGAGGTAGTAGTAGTGGTCGGGAAGTAGAAGTAGTTGTAGTAGTAGAATGTAGTCGCCTATTTTCAACACGACTGTTTTAAAGTCTCAGAAACTGAAAGAGCTTGAAAGTGCTTAACTGACTGTAATGCATCTCTAATTTGTCAATCAATCACTGTAAACACAGACCGCTTCGAAAAACCAATAGAACATACCGGCAGCAAGAAATGGCCCAATCCCCTCGACTCCTTTCAGGGAACTTAGTCTCCACTATAAAATACTAAGAGACTTGACCTCCATTACAACGTCTAACAATTTCTTCTCCCAATCTTGCCTCATTCTGTACTTCTCAAAATCCACCAAATTCCTTTTTCTCAAAGCGTAAGGCAGCCGACTTTTCTTAAACTTGTCGATCATCACAAAAATAAGCGAGGAATCTCCCGTATCTGTCCCCCTGTGCATGGCCATGTGCAGCTCCTCACGGCAAAAGTTGCTGGCGAGGTAGTTGTCAGACAACACAATCAGCACTTGGCGGCTGTTGTAGACGCTGTCCGCCATGTTTTGGACGATGGGCTTTCCAAGCTCGAAGTCCCGGGTGTGAATGCTGTAAGGGATCGAGTGTTTGTCCAGGAGGGCGATCAGATTTTCAGTGACCCAGGGAAAGTCTTTTGAGCTGTAGCTGATAAACAAGTTGTTGTTCAAAACTTCCTCTTGTCGCTTACCTGTGCAGAAACATGGTAAATTTAGCAAAAAATATTGTAATAATTGTGTAATAGTTCATCGCACAGGCTTAGCGTTCAAGATGTTTTAAGGTTCAGGTAGAGACTGTAAAAAATGTATCTGAAGCTGACAGCTCTCCAAACTACGTAGAACCTGCATGTCATCCTTTTCTTTGTATCACTTTAATGATACGCTCTGTAATGTGGACACTAACTTCCTGAAGAAGGCCTACCACCTTATGTGAACTGTTGACCAAGACGGACATCCCCACCCAGTTAACGAAGAAAACAAACCAAGATCGACATCCATCTCATGAAGTTACGTAACCAGCGGATCCCCACATTTCTTCTTAATATATCACATTACAGTAGTGAGCACAGAGCCTTACATTTGTAGCGCTTACTTCTTCCAATCGTGCTCCTTTTCAACACACATACGGTAGCCACTATAATGGCGAATACAGCACCACACATCACAGGAACAATCCATTTCGCTAGATGACGTTCTGTTGAATTCAAACGTAATGATTTAATTACATTCTTGTTATAGGAACAAGATCAAAAGTTGACGAGAGTGCCGATTGGGTCCACATTTGCTTTCATTTAATGTCAAACACTCACGATCTGTCCTTTATACTTTATTAGTCTCAGTAAAAACACTTACTCGGTGGTAACTGTGGGGTTACTGCTCTGTAAAGTGTCGTTTCTTCTGTCGTCACGGTTCCTAAGGAAACAAAATTAAAAATATTGAGACTGTGAAACATTGTAACATAAAAAGAAAACATTGGAGAAAACATTCGTCTTATCGATAGTATTATAAAGTATACGGCCACAAAAACATTCCTGGTCTTCTACTTTTTCTTGACTTTGAAAAAGCTTTTGACACAGTAGAGTGGTCCTTCTTAAATAAAACCCTACATCATTATAATTTCGGTCCATCTGCTATTCAGTGGATTAAACTCTTTTACCACAATACAGAAAGCTGCATCTTAACCAACGGTTGGTCTAGTGATTTCTTTAAACTTGAAAGGGGGGTTAGACAAGGGTGCCCCCTTTCTCCGTACCTCTTCATTATTTGCGTCGAAATACTAGCTGAAACAGTAAGGAAAAATAAAAATATCAAGGGTATAACAATTGAAGGACAAGAAATCAAAATTAGCCAATACGCAGATGACACTACACTTATTTTGGACGGTTCGAGTGTCTCCTTCACAACTGCCCTATCGATATTGAACCTTTTTAGCGAAACTTCTGGTCTCCGTTTAAACAACAGGAAAACGGAGGCTCTGTGGGTCGGTGCAAACATTGGAAAGGAAGAAAATCTCAACCCGGAAAAAGGTTTTAAATGGGTAAAAGACAAAGTTAGAGCTTTAGGGATATGGCTGTCGACCAACCCCGTAACTACTATAGAGGCTAACTATAGCGAAAACTAACTAAGGTAAGAAATAGCCTAAGCTGCTGGGAATTGCGCCGTCTAACCTTACTGGGTAAAATTGCCGTACTTAAAAGCCTTATTGCCTCCCAACTTGTTTATGTTTTGTCTCCTTTGCCAACAAACCACAGCGCTATAGAAGAGATAAATAGTATGTTCTTCAACTTTTTATGGGATGGTAAAGGTGACAAAATAAAGCGCGATATTATGATTAGCGACTACAGCAATGGAGGGCTAAGAATGATTGACGTTAAACTATTCAACAAAGCTCTCAAGTCAAGTTGGATAACAAAATATTTAGACTCAGAAAATCATGGAAAATGGAAACTTTTTTTTTATCTGGAATTACAACGTTTTGGTGGTGAGGAAATTTTTCGAGGCAACCTTAGCAAAGAAGATTTATCAAAATACTTCAAAATATCGGATACCTTTATTTCAGAAATACTACGAATCTGGACGGACATTAAATATGAGGCTAACATTTTCTCCCTTGAGCAGCTAAAAGCGCAAAATCTCTGGCAAAACTCTCTTATACGAGTCGGAAACAAACCCATACACTATACAATACAATACAATACAATACAATAAAGTTTATTGTGAAAACACACTTAGCTACAGTAATGGCGTGCTTTCACAGACGGGACCGAAGTAGGGGTCTGTGAAAGCACGCCAGCTAATTTACAGGTATTCCACAAACACAATAAAATTAAGAGTTAAAAAGCTAAATATGGAACATACTATAATTAAAATTATATTTAAAAGCGTCGTAGTTATAAAAATTGCACTAAGTCAACTTGTCTAATGGATCTCTTAAAAGACTTAAAATTCGTTATATTTCTCAACATGTTAGGAATTGAATTCCAGAGTTTCGGACCAATATAGCGGACTGACTTCAAGCCATATGTAGTAGACTTTGGCTTGGGTAGCAAGAGAATATAGTCACCTCTTAAATTGTGACTATCGTTCTTCCTATGAACTATTAGGTCTTGTATACTTTCAGGCGCTAAAGAATTGTGGACGGCATTAAAAATAGACAATGTAATTTTAATTAATCTTTGTTGTTTTAAAGATGAGAGGCCTAATGCGTTGAGAAGTTCCGGGTAGCTCGTATACTTATCCCTGACAACAAACCTGATCGCGCGCTCATTTAACCTTTCCAATTTATCTGGAGCACTTTTACTACAAAAATTCCAGGTTTCACTGCAATAATTGAAGTGAGGAAGGATAAATGCTAAATATAAGTCGCGCCTTGTTTCGAAGGGAAGTATTTTCTTCATTCTTTTAAGAACAGCTATTTGTTGTGAAACTTTCCTACATATTTTAGCAACATGATTGTCAAACTTCAATTGGTTATCTATCGTTATGCCAAGCATCTCAAAGTCTTTAGATACTGGGATACTGGAATTTTCAGACTTGAAAGCAAGTGTGGCGTGGCTTGATACTTAGAATTGTTGCGTTTCAGACCGTTCTCATCATACCATTTATCAACAAGCTCCAGATCAGAGTTAATAGCACTCTGAACTTCTCTATAGTCATTATGAGCAAAGAAAATTTGCGTGTCGTCTGCGTAGCTGGAGAGTTTGCATCTTTTCACGATAAACAGGAGATCGTTGATGAAAATATTAAATATCAAAGGCCCGAGGATTGACCCTTGGGCAATCCCTCTGGAAATATAATTCCAGCTCGAATATTCTCCAGCTATTTTCACTCGTTGTTGGCGATCAGAGAAATAATCCTCAATGATGTTAGCAGTTCTCTCGTCAGCACCATATTCTTTGAACTTCTTCACAATGAGATCGTGTGGTAGAGAGTCGAAGCAAGTGCGTGGCTTGATACTTAGAATTGTTGCGTTTCAGACCGTTCTCATCATACCATTTATCAACAAGCTCCAGATCAGAGTTAATAGCACTCTGAACTTCTCTATAGTCATTATGAGCAAAGAAAATTTGCGTGTCGTCTGCGTAGCTGGAGAGTTTGCATCTTTTCACGATAAACAGGAGATCGTTGATGAAAATATTAAATATCAAAGGCCCGAGGATTGACCCTTGGGCAATCCCTCTGGAAATATAATTCCAGCTCGAATATTCTCCAGCTATTTTCACTCGTTGTTGGCGATCAGAGAAATAATCCTCAATGATGTTAGCAGTTCTCTCGTCAGCACCATATTCTTTGAACTTCTTCACAATGAGATCGTGTGGTAGAGAGTCGAAAGCCTTCGACAAGTCCATAGAAACAAGGCCAATTATTTTCCGATCGTCCAGCTCCTTTCGCCATTCCTCCGTGAGACTGAGCAGGGCCGTATCACAACCGTGATGCTTTCTATAAGCAAACACGAACTTATGGAGAATATTTCTAAACCGGGGACTGACTCTTGAATGGGCAAGCGTTTCAAAGACTTTTGACAAAGATGGAAGAATGGTGAGAGGTCTGTAATTATCCTTGGACAGGCTTTTTCCACTGTTTAGGGATTTTTCCAACGTCCAGAATATAATTAAAGAGAGTGCAGTACGGCTCACACAACACTTCAGCAGAATCTTTCACTGCCCTCGCGGGAATAAGATCATAGCCAGCTACAGTGGATTTATTTGTTTTCATGTTACACATGATTTCCTTCACTTCAGTAGGGCTGGTATAATTTAGAGTGATCTGGCCACTGGCGGAGTCGTGTGGAAAATGTGTGAAATCCTTCATGCGTTCAGTTGTTTTATCAGTGCCGACAATGTTTGAAAAGAAATCGTTCAAAGTTTCTGCAACTTCACGTGGCTCCCGCATTATCTGATCGTTCTCCTTAAGAACAATGCGACTATTGTTCTTTTTCTTACGTGAATTAATATACGGTCTAATTGTGTTCCAGAATTTTCTTTGATCTGCGTATTTCTCCTTGCAAAGTGTCTTGAAGTGGTCCTGTACAGCTTTTCTTCTCAAACTGACAACTTTGTTTCTTAAGACACGATATTTTTCCCACTCGAGAAAATTCCTTGATCTGTAATATCGCTTTTTCTGTTTATCTCGGTCCCGCATTTTCGTCCGAATTTCATCTGTTATAAATACTCCAGCCGGTGACGGGCGTTTCTTGACTGTTATCTTGGGCGCATGAGCATCCAAAACTTGGTCGTAGAGTTGATGCCAACACCAATATACATCGTCAGGATCATCAAACACGTATGAGACAGAGAAAGGCACTGTTGATAAATCAGCTTGAAATAAATCTTTATCAAAAGTTTTAAAGGATCGTTTTGTTATGGTTTCTGCCTTTGATCGCATGTGTCGGGTTTTCAGAACTGTATATACGAGATCATGGTCACTTAGACCCGTATGAATGACGCCCGAGTCTTTGGCAAACGCGGGGACGTTAGTGAGAATAACGTCAAGACAGGATTCCCTGTTTTTACTGATCCTTGTAGGAACATTAATAAGGCTGTCAAGGTCATAAATGTCACACATGTCCAGTGAACACTGACCCGCTTTGTGATTGTCAAGTGGGTGGAGGATGTCCGAGTTTAAGTCTCCGGTACAAATAACATTATCAGAAAGGCTATTTGCTTCATCCAGAAGATCGCAGAGTTCGCGTTTGAATGTGTTGTTGTGTACAGAAGGAGGCTTATAGGCGGTCTTCAAAAGGAGTTAGAAACGTGGGTCATCTGATGAAAGATACGAGGAATTTTTCATCTTTTTTAGACTTTACAGAACGTTTCAATATCAAAACAAATTTTCTTACTTTCCAAGGAGTGATATCAGCGATTAAAGCCTTATGGAAAAGCAACAAAGAAACTCTACACAGTGTTACCACCAACTACGAAACTTTTACTGATACTTTTTTAAAGACAAGACAACCAAACAGACTATCATATAAAATTCTCGTTGGCAAAAAGCAGAAAAAACCGATCGAAGCTCAAAGAAAATGGGTCGCGGACTGCAAACTCGAAACCCAAGAAAACATTGATTGGGACACAGTGTACCGATCATCTTTTCTGTGTACAAGGATCTCAAAACTAATTGTCTTCCAATTTAAGCTACTACACAGGAGATTAGCGACTAATAGTTTTTTAACAAAAATAAACCTACAGGATAATGAGCAGTGCACTTTTTGTCAAAATGATACGGAGTCTCTGATTCACCTCTTCTGGATTTGTAACATATCCACTCTTTTCTGGCAAGATTTTAAGCAATGGGCAGATCGTGGAGAGCTTTCAAATACTATTAATCTAACGGCGTATCTAGTATTAGGATTGAATCCAAACAAGAACAAGAGAGTAGACTTCTACTTTTTGATCGCCAGATTTTTTCTCTGGGTATGCAAAACACATAATACTTCCCCCAAAATAGAAAATTTCTCTCTCTTCCTCTCACATTACGATACACCGAAATCCAACAGTTAATTCGTACCACATTGGCAAAACCATGCGCATCTTTCCTTTTTTTTTTCTCTCTCTCTTTCATTTCATCATCAACTGTTTCCTTTTCTTTTTTTAGCAATCGTTTAAAAATGGAAAGGTAATGTAATGTAATGTCATGTTTTTTTTTAATGTTATGTACCGTAACTTAGTGCATCGTAATGTTGTGAAGTTATGTAATTGATTATAAATTAAATAAAAAAAAATTAAAAAAGAAATTCAAACGACCCACACATTAGGGAGACCGAGAAAGACAGATGGACGGGCAGGCAAGAAAAAGAAAGAAAGAAAAAAGGAGGGATACGACAACTATTTTTACGACAGTTGTTATTCGAATTTAATAACTTTTTGAGTTTCAACAATGAAACTCAAACCTTAGGCAATTTAGAATAAGCTGGATGCCCAATGCGTCTTTTTCCTAGATGTTGTTACAGGGATGAGTTAGATGTTACCTTCAGATATCAAAGCAGGGACGAGGAGCTCACGGGGAAAGTACTAATTAATTGAAAGCAGGGCGATGAGTATCAGTTGTTAGTGCTACCCTGCAGTGATTAAAATTTTGGCTTGGTTTCTTAAGGGTGTTCAAAGATCAAAAGCGATCGCCCAGAGATTATCCTAATATCTAAATGGATGCGATAACAAAGTCCCTAGGCGAGGCTTAATAAGGCTTAATAGCAAAAGCACTAAAAAAGTATGGTGTAGTAAAAGGGTTTATCCACCTGGTGGTTTAAAAAACGACACCAACACAATTGAGTCTCTTTCAGTTCTCTTAAAAAAGTCGTCACATTCCAGCTGACAAAAGTACTTCCCGGCATCGTCAGCAGTCACGTTGTGAATCTCGAGAATAAACTCAGCTTGTAGTAGGCGTCTCCGGCATTCGCTGTTTTTGTTTTCCTTTATAATATACTTTCCGCCACTTTGCAGAGTCCTGTTTCTGTAATGCCACTCAAGCTTGGCTGGACCCCACCAACAGTCTGACCAACTCAGTGCTGAGCACCTCAAGCTTGTGTTCGAGAATAGCTCTGCATACACCAGTTTATCCGCTGCTGTTATGTGGCCCCTTACACCTATGATGAAATAAAATAAAATATTATAGACAAAGTCACTCCATGGGGTCTGACACTCAGGTATCAACCGCTTCCCTTTGGAGACTGACCTATCCTATTACATGGATTCCAGAATTACAGGTGGTGACGCCGGTTTTGTGCTTGTTTCGGTACTGGATAACTTAAGAAATTAGTAGAGCTAGATACTTACAAAGGACACTGACTTCTATTGTTTTACCATTTGGGCAGTTACCGTTCTGACTGGTGTCTGCCTTGCACGTGTAAATCCCCTCATGGTACATGTGTACGGTGGGGAAATGAAGCGTACTGCGAAGTGTATCACCATCTAACTGATCATACGATTGATAAAGACCTCCAGTTCCATTAACCAGTGGTTTGTCGTCCTTAGACCAATAGACCTCACCAACAGGAACTTTGAACTCGCATTCGAGTTTTCTGGCTTGACCCTTCACGAAATTCTCAGGTCCCCATGTGCATTCCGAGGCCTCTGCTGAAGTAAAGAAAGAAATGTTTAGTCAAGTGAAGCAGAAAGAATAAAACAAGACTATTGGGGTGAAAAGAGATAATCTTATCCTGCCCGAGGAGAATGGCTTTCTCCAATGAAAAATGAAAGGGTTTGTTATCGGACAGTCTGAAGAAAAAAATTGAGTATTTGGGTCCTCCAAGCATACGTAAACGCTCCATGTCGTACTGTTTTGAAATCCATCTTTTTCATTGACTAAAGTATTTGTTATTACTTTAAAACCCAGACACCTACATTGTCGAATAAACAAAAATAGTTTTCTCTTGATGAGTGCTAAATATTTCACCACCAACAAAACCCTTTTTTAACTTTCAAATTAAAACTGGCCACGCGAGCTAAAATATGGTTTGCAAGACTAGAAAACCACCCTCCACGTCACTGTGCTTCACACCCAGATGTTCATGCCATGTGAGATAACGTCCTTCGCTTAAATGAAAGTGAATACGGACAATCCGCGGTATGAGATAACGGAGCTGACTTCAAAAGTAATATAAAAAGATCACTTTATTTGAGTGTAAATGTATTAAGCAAAATGTATTAAGCACACTCACTACGCCATCCCTGCCCCTTCCCTTGTTCTGTCCTTTCTTCCTGCAACCAGCCAAGCCAGGCCATTAAACCTTCCTATAAAGTTAAAAGCCTGGTTTCCATCTACGATCACAGATCGCGGATAGCACATCGCAGATCGCAGACCATCGCAGAGAAAGCTGTTTCCATATAATCGCAGACGATCGCAAACGATAGCAGAGCCGACTGTAGCCATACATTTCGGTTTAGCGGAAATGTCAAATGTGCACGCGCGTTGCCGGAATTAAAAATAATATGGGATACGTTTCGATCGCAGGTTTCCATAAGATCACAGGATCGCAATTGATCGCAGATCATATGAAAACCAGCCTTAAAAGACAGAAGTGACTAAACCTCGCAAATTGATTCGAATATCACCACCTGAGTTTTGAACGCATAATCCCGCTCTATCATATTTGTCGCCAACCCTAGGGGAGCCCTTTTACGCGGCATGGGATAGTTCTCTTTTAATGCACAACCTTGTGCTTACTTGATGATTTTCTCTTCTGTTGTTTGCTGTTCCTGGACTATTTGCTTGCTATTCAAGTTCTCTGTGATTTTTGCGGTCTTCGGCAATTGTTATGGAATCGTGCGCGATCGTTGTACCGAGCTAGTCAAGCACACAAGTGATAGCCCAAACTCTAGTTCACCTTGTACGACTGTGTTCTATACCACTTGGAGTATCTGGGCTGATCTAGACGCTTCTCTTTATTTCAATGGCCAACAGTTTTGTGGCATTGAAACACAATTATTTCCTCGTTCTTTTGTCTCGAGGTTGATTTGAGCTCTTTAGTGTCTTCACAGGACGGTGTACTTTATCACATTTACAGAATGGCCACTCTGTTACAGAGCTATGAATAAAGTGGGACCAGTTCCGCCATCTCTCGCTCATGGTTAATTCGCGTACATTGCCCGGAACAGAGCGCCACTGCTCATTGCTTGTGAACTCGTTGAGCAACAAAGGCCTTGATGATAGTCTTGACTCTTCAAATCCAAACTCCCGCGTCCAAGTGATGTAATCAATAGCTGACTCCGTCAGTCCCAATGTCGACAGAAAGCAGACTTGCCTGGTAAGTCTTAGTCCAATACTGAAGAGCGCCCATTTGCCAAAGCCTCCAAATGTTGACTGCTTTAGGCGCTGCCAGCCGATTCTCCGATGCTGTGAGTAGAACCGTGATCCTCCCATTCACGTATTTCTGCTAATTGTGTACGGCGGCAGAATAAGCTTTCGCGTAGGCGGCTGTGAATCTGTGTAAGCTGACTAAATCAATTGTCCTGCTTCCGTCTTTCAAAGAATGACTGAAATTTTGTTTTCTTCAAGGAGGGTAACTAGCTATTCCCGTTTTGCACGCGGAGGGAGGCCTTCACCCCGGCATTATAACTGGTAGGAACGAATTTTGTTGCACGAGCAGCACACATTAAATTCTTCTCCTTTTGTCTTTAAAACAATGTGGGATTTTGTTTTCTTTAAGGACGTTTAACTGGCTAAACCAGCTCGATCTTCCACTATCCCATTCCAATGCACGTCATGAACAGGTTTGCCCGAACGACATACGGAGAAAGGAAACTCAGTGAAACGAAAGATTTTGTTGTTGTCGCCTGCACACGCGGTATGTATGTCAACTTAGTTTCCTCTTGCTAGCTTTTGGAATGGGATTGATGGGGCGTATCTTGGAGCAATCTTTGCTTTGGTAGATTTAAAGGGTAATGCCCACTACCTTGTGGCCTTACTGCCCTTAGAGTGGCTTCAGCTTACCAGATCACAATAATTTGTGACGTATCTTTGTCACTCCAGCCACATCCCACACGTTTTCACTGCTCGTTTCATTATGTCGTGCTTTTATCGAACTAGCGTTTTGGTTGAACTTGCGTGTAGGTTCTACACGGCAGAACGTCATGATGATGATGATGACATTATCCGAACAGGTTGCTGCACTCATAGTCGCCATCAGTAAACTTCACTATGGGGTTGATATATTTCATTACACTACAGTTCAGCAATGTGGCGGTTTTTGCGTTTCAAGACAGGACAATTTGAAGGAAAAGGCAAAATATCTGCATCTACTTAAAACAGAAATGTCAGTTATAATGCTTAATGATGCTTCGTAACGATATGCCAGCAAAGTGGATTTTGACAGCTGTATTTATAAATAAATGAATAAAGGGGATTAGTTTATAAAGAAACTGTGGTGCTGCCTCGGTGGGGGAGTGAAACACGAAAATTTGGTTTATCAACGGAGTTGATAATGTAAATTGACCACCGCACAGGGATTCGATTAGCTGACGTTTCGAGCGTTAGCCCTTTGTCGGAGCGAATCGAGTAATTGTGGGTTGTGTATGGTTTATATACAGAAAATGGAGCTACGCTATTAGTGGTAACATGGCAACGTGAAAAACAGGAATTAATTGAATGAAAAGCGCTCGTTGATACCGTGGGGATTAAGAGTGCCAATTTGAAAGATCAGTTTTTGCTCGAGATTTTTACGGCTTTCCGTGGTACCTTGATGTAGGGAAAGGCCGGAGATCGACATGTGTTGCTTGGAATGGTTAGGGAGATTAAAATGCCGAGCGACAGGTTTGGATGCGTCTTTGTCATCTTTCTCAACATCACGAAGATGTTCTCGGAATCGGTCACCTAGTCTTCTTCCTGTTTCGCCGATGTATAACTTTTTGCATAATGTGCAGGTTATGCAATAGATAAAATTTGCGGAGGTACACATGAAGGGATCAGTGATCTTAACAGATCGCTTAGAGCCCGATATTTTGTCAGTGTTTTGAATGAAAGGACAAGTTTTGCATCGCGAGCGCGCGCATTTAAAAGTGCCAGGCTGTTCAGTTGTTTTCCCATCACCGCGCCCAGCAGATTGATCAACAGTCAGCACTACAGACGTCACAAAAGGAAAAGAATGAGAGAATTCCATTTACCCTCACATTTCACCCGCATAATAACCCAGTTAAAGCCATCATTCTTAATAACTTTAAGATACTGCAAAATGATCCAGAAACTGCTAGAATCTTTTCGCAACCACCGCTGATTTCGTTCAAACGCGACAAAAATGTAGGTAACTTTCTACTTAGAAGCGCATCAAAACAACTGAACAGCTGCAAATGTTATCTATTGCATAACCTGCACATTATGCAAAAAGTTATACATCGGCGAAACAGGAAGACGAAACGTTAGCTAATCGAATCCCTGTACGGTGGTCAATTTACATTATCAACTCCGTTGATAAACCAAATTTTCTTGTATTTATAAATATCCGTTCTAATGCTATTGACAATCTTCTCCTTTTATAGTTTACATATGTAAAATACTGTAGAACTTAACCTAAATCTGAAAATAGCATCGAAAAGTTTGCAACACAGGGTCCTTTTTATCTACAATACGTGGTTGTATTAACTAATTGGAAAAAAATAATTTGGGTCAATGGAAACAGAAAAAAAACTAAACGAAGCTTGAAAATAATCAGTAAACTGTGGTTGAGCTCAGCCGAACTAGAGGGAGAACATTTGTTTTGAGATTTCAAATTATTTTCAGGATTAATGTCTAATTCTGGGCCTTTTGCTTGCTTTCCACTTAGTATTTAGTTTGACATTTGATACCAAAATCAGCAGCGTATGAAGGAAAAAGAAAACTGGCGACATCGCCAGAACAGCTGTTTTCGACCTTTTGGACTTTTGCTGCCGTTCGCGGTATTCGAATTTGTTTTCATATTCGGTGCACGTATTAAAACAATTACAGCGCGGAAAAAGACAAACCCAAAAAGAATGAGCAATTAAAGCTTCCTCAAGCATTTTAAATTATATTGCGGCGTGTTGGGAGAAGTAAACATTTTAATGGCGTCAAAAAATACAAAGGAGCCTTATTTCTTAGTTGTCATGAATGGGTATGTTGTTCCAGGCGGACAACCGTTTAACATTGTAAAACATGATTTCGGTATATGACTTAATGTTGACGACCCTGGGTATTGACGTATGCATTAAAATAGGTTTGGAAATACAAATCAGTAATACGTCGGTGAGTCTTGGGTGGCAGGACTGATCGTTTTATAAGATTTGAAGTAACTGGAGAAACATTTTTATTTGGTCGAAATTTCCCATTCAAAACGAAAAGCTTTCGTCCTAAGAATAAGCTTGAGATAATGTATTCACAAGAATTTTCCTTTAGGTTATTGAAATTAAAACACGAATGCGAAGCCAGTGTGGAATGATGATGACTTCCTAACGCAATGGGAGCAGTTCGGATATATATAGCATTGGGCAAACATACATTCCAGTTGGAGAGCTTTTCTAAAACAAAACTGTGTTTTCGTTCGTTAGCAACAGACCGTAACATTCCATCTACTTTTAAAATCGTGTTGTGTCGTAGATCGTGTCATTCGGCTTTTGCCTCAGTAAGATTTTGAATTGTAAAGAAACTGTTTGGATCTCAATTACAAATTTTGCATTGGACGCTTTTACCTCAAGCAATGGAAATAAAGATATGAAAATGTTCGAATGGTGGTCTTCCGGCATGGAGACAACTTCAAGGACGGCGGAGGGGACGAAAGTGAATTTCCCAAGAGAAACGTAAAAAAAAAAATTTGGAAACGCCATATCTTAAAGGAAAGCAAGGTACATTAGCGCATTAGCTCTGTGGAAATGCTCGAATGAAACAACATGTATTGACTGTTCTTTTAATAAGGCGCTATGCGTGGGACGAGCTCAAGTAAAATATTTTTATAAAGGGAATAAGACCAATTGGTTTGCCGCCCCCATATCACTGTTGTCAACTACAGTTTCTACCCACTCTACTTTGTTATATTAAATAACAATAATGATAATAATAGTAATAATAATAATAATAATAATAATACAATACAATCATGCAAGAATTTATATAGCGCCATTTTCGTGACCTCAGTGGCGCTTTACAATAATCTTAGTTCTAAAAAGAAAATACATTTGAATTATTATAAATAGCTAAGGAAAATATATACAGTTATACATTTCTAAGAAAAAGAGGAATTTAACCTCCTTAAATATATATTAATATATATACACACATATATATACATATACAATAATAAGGGAATAAAAAAAGTGTCAGCTAACTCATAAAAGCCTCGGTAAAAAGCAATGTTTTAATCTAATGTCATCGGTTAGGGAGTTCCAGAACCTGGGCGCAGCAACTCGAAAAGATCTGTCTCCGTAAGACTTGAGGTTAGATTCAAACCGCCGCCAGCTTAATGAGGCAGTTGTTAATTTTCATGGGATATTATCATCTCAAAATAGAGGAAGTGAAAAGTCCCAGCAAGCGGCCACGCAGTCCCCATCACAACTTTTAGCTGGATTCTGGAAGTCTTTAGTACCGCCGGCTGAACGTGGTGAACGTGGTGAACGCCTTGTCAGTTTTCAGCGCTGATGTATAATTAAGTACCTGATCGCTGATCTTAACGAATTTCCAAAACTTACCGAAAAGAACTCATTCAATTATCACTAGCTGGGATTCACTGACAAGAGCCGGGTTCGGCATCAGAACAACGCTTCAGTTTCCCGCGAAGACCACAATTCAGTAAAAAGTCTTTGACAGTGAGCTCTGACAACCATCCGCCCAGCGGATAATCGCTTCCCAATCACAAACTTGACCCGTTGTTTTTCGGGCACGAAAAGGACTTATAATTCACAGACGTTAGCACTCTGAGGAGGGAGGCAGCCATTCGGCAAATTACCAACAGAACGTCCAAGAAGAAAACAGTTACATGTCCACATGCAACAAAACTGTTCTAGTGACATTTCTAGTGAAAATAGAATTTGAGCCTGTTTAACAGGAAGAGACTCTTTTTTGCGACCAAGTTTTTCGCTTACAGCTCTCGACCAAAATATGGTCAATATAGGGAAAAAATAGGATTACTGATTGTACCTTTCAGTCCCGCCGTCATATCAGCAATTTTATCTTTCCGCTGACCCTGATTTCGCGCATCTCCAAGAATAAGATTGCAGTGAATTATCCTCTAGCGTGAACGAGGAAACAATGCATATGGGACCGAGTCTTTCTGATGCTATTTTATTTTAGACTGAATAATCGCCGCTTTGGTTGGTTGGGTTCAGTAATATAGTGCTGCTGTGATGAAGATGAAGGAAGTTCAAAACGAGTTTGTTTGTTTTTTCTTCACTAGATATTAGTGGCTCTGTTGAAAATAAGCTATCATATGCTATAGCTTCTGTTTAATTTTGCCCATACATGTAAACTTACCTAAGAAAGTAATGCCTGCTAAACAGCAAAGCAAAAAGCAACTGAGGAGGCAGATTTTCTTCATGTTTTCAACCTCGACGCCAAAATACTGATAACCCACTGACATCTGGTCCCGGATAAATATTCACAATTTAGGTGAAAAACTTATATTTACTTTTAGCTAAAATATGTAAATATTTTTTTCAGTGGAGTGATAATGTAATTTGGAGTATTTAGACCTTTGCTTTTCTCAGTAGGATAGCCAATTAATTGTAGTTGAGACGGAATAAAATTTCCTCCGCGGTGTAACGATCAAGTTTGTATATTTTGTTATACTACTTAAAGATGGCGCTCATTTCAATTTTCAAAACCCGTGAAGTGCATAATTTCACCTTTTATTCGCTGGGGTTTCAATCGGTCGACGTATTTTATTCCAATTTAAGCAGCACCTGTTTTGTTTTACATGGCCTAAAGGTGAATTTATGCGTAGAGCTAGAAGTTTTGCATTTGCCAGCGCAAATTAGCTGTACCTTTCAAGGAACAGAATTGAGTACACGACAGTCAACTTTAACGAAAATAACCCCCCCCGTTTTCTGTCCCCTCACACATTATTATTATTATTATTATTATTATTATTATTATTATTATTATTATTGTTATTGGGGTTTCAATCGATCGACCTATTTTATTCCAATTTAACTCCAGACTACTTCCAGGGTATTACCTAAGCAGCACCTGTTATGGTTTGCATGGTCTAAAGGTGAATTTATGCGTATTATTATTATGTCTGTTCCTATTTCTAGAATACTTTCCAGACTCTTATTAACATCTTTTAAGTTAGTTCAGTTCAGTTCAGTTCAGTTCAGTTTATTTGTTTTGCCATTTTACACAAACCACATATTATGCAAAATAAAATAAGGCAAGGAGACAAAAAAAGCAGTGCTTATAAATATGTGCCTCCCCATGATAAATAACAAATTGCTAGAAATTTGTAAAGGCGAACCGAATAACTTAGAACAACAGTACTGAACTGCATTAAAGCTGATTCAGTGTTATAAGGTCTGATAATTAGAGACTTTATGGCTTTGCGTAGTCTATACTTTTCAGTGATGGTTTACATTCAGCGGAAATGAAAGTTAAAGTTACCCGACATCGCGGACTTGTTGCACTTATTGGTTAAGTCACTGTCGTTTTAAGCCCTTGCAATATATATAGCACCCGTAAACTGCCGCTTATAACTCCTGGGCTTATAGAACTTCGTATTGTGTTTTGGATGGGCTTATAAACTAGAGGGTTATATCCTTGGGGGCTTATAAGTCAAATAATAACAATAATAATAATAATAATAATAATAATGATAATAATAATAATAATAATAATAATAATAATAATAATAATTGTGAATTTCATCATGGAAAGGATGAAGTTCGTCTCCTGTGAGATGGCTTTGTTGTTTGTTTATTAATAAATCGAACCTAAAAGAAAACTTAACTTTATTTCAGCAACGTGGCTTGGAATCCAAACGCTTAATTGCGCTCGGTAAGCACATGTTTCATTTTGTGGGTTAAAAATAAATTAAATTAAAGCTTCGTCCCTTTACCGTTCAATTCATTAATCCGGGGTTGAATAATAATAATAATAATAATAATAATAATATTTATTGACTCATATTGCGCAAATATCAATTAAAAATTTTCGTCTGCGCAATACAAATAAATTCTAATTCTCCTACTAAAAATATTTAATAAAAGCAACAACAATTCCTAGCACACATCCTAATTCTAAAAAGAATCAACGACTAATTATTCCTTAAGGTCCTATTTACAAATCCTACTTAAAAATTTATAATAGTAATAGTAATAATAATAAATTAACTAGAAAATAAATAATAACTCTTTATTAACATATGACCAATTTACATTTCACTATCATAGATTAAAATTGTGATGAAATAAAAAATATTAAAAGATCCTAAAATACTAATTTACAAGCTCACGCCAATATCGACTTTCTAAAAGTAAGAGCTGTTTTTAAACCTATCTACCGGAGACGTATTTCTTACAAAAAGGGGAAGATCGTTCCACAATTCAAGCTGCTTAAAAAGTCTGTCACAAGATGACTAATTGCTAAAATTAAGACACAATTCAGTCTTAGTTCATTCTTAAGGTAAAGCGTGCTAAATTTCCTGGAAAAAAAGAACAGCGAGGCCTTAAGGTAGACAATCGATCGAAATGCAGGATAAGGTATCATTGTATCTCGATTTAGGTCATTTAACCTAAAAATGCAATACTATTCACAATTTTAATTACGAATACTAGCTATATTTCGCCAAAAAACTGCACCCCCCCCCCCCCCTTCCCTTCCCAAACAAAACAAAAATTAGAAGTCGTTTCCATTTCGTCTTAAAGATAAAAAAGCTGCTCTTAATTTTGTTTTTACCCAAGTGTTAATAAATGTCCTTTATCACGTAATATTTCGGTTTAATATTTTAAGGTAATACTAGCTAATACTTCATCAAATGTTTATCTGAAGATTTATTTCTTTAGAAACTTGGTCTTTATTCACTTTGGTTTTTAGCCGTGAAATTTTCATCATCAAAAAAAGCCAGTGCAAAATTCTCTCGCAATTAGGCCTTTCAGAGAAGCAAGAGCCAGCAGCTCCGTGTCAAATCGATCTCGAGTCCCCCGCCTCGATGGTGATTATTGGTCGAGGAATGGTCTGGAAAATTGTTTGCAGACGATGGTGATAAAAATATCACGGCATGGTAGTTAAAATATCACGGTATGTTGATGGAAAAAGCTTTAAGCAGGTGGAGTGGGCACAGGTCGAAGGACTCAAGCTCTAGAATTTTCGTCATCGGTAGGTTTCTGCGCCAGTTTTTACAGACGCCTCTTTATTATGGATTGTTATGTAATGTTAATAGGACTGAGTGGAGTCCAATTCGGTCTGTAATCATACGGGTGATAACAAAATCGGATGACCGCGCAGCAGGAGTCTAATTTGTTTATCACGAGTATGATTACAGACCGAATTGGACGAAATAATCTTTAAAATGTTATTAATAATTCATGAACGAAATACAAAAGAAATTAATTTTTAATGAGTGTCTTTACGTCTAATAATTTTACATCCGATTTTCTAGGCCAAATAACCCAAAATTTAAATTTTAGTGTAAGAATGGATAGACATACACTGAAGCTTTTTAGGCCGTTCAATAAATTCGCAATTCGTGTTTTATCAAGTCCTAAAACACTCGGCTGCGCCCCGTGTTTTAAACTTGAATTAAAAAACTCGTTAATAATTCATGAACGAAATACAAAAGAAATTAATTTTTAATGAGTGTCTTTATATCTGATAAAGAGACGGCTAAATTTTACATCCGATTTTCTAGGCCAAAATAACCCAAAATTAGTGTAAGAATGGAGAGACATACAGTAAAGTTTTTTAAGCCGTTCAATAAATTCGCAATTCGTGTTTTATCAAGTCCTAAAACACTCCTGCTCATTTATTAAACATTACAAAACACTTCTGCTCATTTTTTAAACATTACATAAAAATTACAATTTCCGAGAAAAGAAGAAGAGGCAAGTGATTGCATGGCTTATTGAGCTGTCCGATAACAAACTGTCTGATAACAACTTGGCAAGTGAATTAGTGGAAAATGAGAGTTTTTGAAACCAATCACAATCGAGGAAATTGTAATTTTTGATTATTTCTATTATTGTTGACCTGCTTCAATACGTCATTAGTTTTTTTTAACGTTAGGTGATTGTTACTACCCGAGAATATCTGTGTTTTTCACCACAAAATAAAATCAACTCATCGGGGTAAGCATTTCGACTTTGTTTACGAGAATCCCGCGACACATTATAGATTACGATGCCGTGATAATGGTCAGATTGTAGGTTTCCCACATCAAAAAATCATTACTGCATTAAAAGAAAACACGCCATAAAACATTTACCTGCTAGACAGCAATTGATAAGGAAAAGACAAGGAATTATGCAGTAAATCCTTTGTCCCAGTTTGTAGAGTCCATGATTGCAGCCTTCGGTTAGTATTTTCGACTCTTTTCTAAGGATTGGGTTTCAGAATGCGTTGAAATGTTTTGTAAAATCATGATACGCTGGTCCGTGGCTCTTGGCCAATAACCCATGGGAGCTCTTCATTTGAACACTAATCCGGAAGTTGCGGTAGGCGGAGACAGCTATAATTACCACTAAAATTCCTGAATTGCGGCTCGGACAAAAATAATAATACTAACAACAACAACAACAACAATAATGATGCTAATAATAATAATAATAATAATAATAATAATAATAATAATAATAATAATAATAATAATAATAATAATAATGATAATAATAATAATGCTGCAGCATATCTCCATTGGAGCATCTGTAAAGATCATGATATAGAGACTCCAGACAAATGGTATGAACACGGGCCAGAGACCGTGATGCACAATAAAGATAACAACATCACCATCGTGTGGGACATGCCAGTCAATACTGATACAACTATAACAGCGAACAGACCAGACATCATCGTTAAAGATTCAGTGAATTCCACCTCTGATTGATAAGATTGTTCCATCAGATAGAAACATCGCACTGAAGGAAACTGAAAAAAAAAAAAGCAAGTACAAAGACCTAGAACTAGAAATACAGAGAATGTGGCATATGAAAACTGTAGTGACCCCTGTGGTTGTTGGTGCGCTTGGTACAGTGAAGAAGGGTATGGTAGAAAACATCAAGATAGTATCAGAGAGAGCTACTGTGACAGAGATTCAAATGATCTGCATGCTGAGATCTGCGCGAATCCTCAGAAAGGTGCTCAGTGTATGACAGAATGATTGACTTGAGTGACTGCCGCTCTAGGTGCATGGTTTGCGCCCGGCTGATGCACAAAAAGAACACCAGCAAAGACTGTGATAAAAGAGATAATAATACTAATAATAAAAATAATAATAATTATCTTGATCAATTATGATTTCTTAAAACATAAGCAAGCAAATTTTAAGGTACCAGGATACCAGGATTTTGGCCGGAAATTCCAAATAGAACATTTTTCATGATTCGAATCGAGAAGACTAGAATGAACATTTTGCAAAAAAAAAAAAACAAAAACAAAAGCAAAAACAAAAAAACAAACAAAACAAAACAAAACAAAAACCGAGAAGAAAAGCTGTTTTACTTCTCAAAACCATTAAGAAAAACTTTTTCGTGATGTGTTATGGCTAATTATGCGTTAACAAGTTCTGTTACCAGCTCTGTCACAGCTAATTAATATTCACCGCAAGTCACGTGTAATATGAGCGCATAGCATTTCAGCGTGATCACTTCGTCACAACAAAGCAAGAGTGAACCCAAGCTGTCCATCTAGTTTCTCGAGAATCGTTCTACTAGCTGTGTTCATATCCGTAACGTCCTCGCGTAAACACAAGAAAAAATTGTGTCCATTTACATCGGCAAAGAAGCCAAAACGGCGAAAGTTGAAGGGAGTGAATCAAACATTCCAAGGAATAACATTTTAGCTTAAGGCCTCGCGTTCGAATTACGATTAATTTATAGCTAGAGGTCAGAGATCAAGTAATGAATATTCTTAGTTCGAATGAGTCACTTCTTACCGGACTACCGCCATCTCAGTTAGCATTTTCGCCCTTGGCCATGGGTTAATGTTGGTCGACGGCGGAATGGACCGCTCTCTTCCTCGAGTCTTTGCTCGCGATCTTTTTCTTGGTAGGGTTTCTGCACGATCGTTGCGCTTTATCAAAATAATATTGGGTTAGGCCGCGGACAAATACTTTCAGTATAAGATACAACGAAAGTTTAAAAACAAACCTGTAGCTCCCTCTTTCGCTTTTCGAGCAGTGTGGATGCCTGTTTGGTAGAGGCTGTCATTTGGCCTTTGTTGTCGTGAACAAATGCATGCCTGATATCTGTCAATAACTCATTTACTCAAATGAAGAATGATCATCGCAGTTGTGAACGAGTCTGTCTTTTGGTCGAGGGTCGAGGGTCGAGTGTAACAAATTTTTCCAAATATTTATTATTAAAAAAAAAATTTAAAAAGACAAGAAATTGGAAAAAGAGAAATTAAATTAAAAGAGAATTGAAGAAGAATCTAAGCGTTTCCAAAAAGCGAGTTGCACGTGGACATTAGATCTTTTTGTAAGTGGACAGCCTAGGGGGTGGGGGATGAAATAGTGAATAGCCCGTGCCGTGCCCCATGTAATCCCAGTTTGGCTTTAGAAAAGTCACTGATTTCATTTGTGTTTCACAAGATTTCATTTGTGCATCACATCGGGGGATACTTTCCTATAGGGCATGGCTTTTGATTCCGATGTCCCGAAACGGGTATATAAGTTCAAGCGCACCTGTACTTATCAGGATCTTTGGCAGGTTAGGGATTTGTTCGCTTTCAGTTAACGTTCTTCCTACAATCTTAAAAAAAGAGCGCGTTGGTATTTACTGTTATTTTTTTGTTCGAAACAGGGTAGGGGTTTCGAACTTGCAGTAGTACCCTTATACCCAAACATCGGTCAGTTACACCCGGGGCAGTACATAGCTTGTTTTATAACATAGGGTGACTGGAAAATCGTTTGTTCTCTTGACATGTCCAAATTCCGCACAATAACATTTCTTGGCCAGAATAGTCCGCTTTTATTAAATATTTTGTATTTTTCTCAAAGAAAATGTCTACAAGCCACGCTGCGGAGTAGCCACCATCAGTTCCACTTCCAAATGCCCTGAGCCAGTTTAATAACAATGACTGCTTTCACTTGCCATTACGCAACAAGTGATTGGCTGCGGCAAAAATAGAATACCTGGTCGCGATTTCCGGTACGGTGATCAACTTCTTTGAAACAACGTCAAATCGATATTTGCCGGCGCTTTTCTCGTAAGATTGCAAATTGCGATTTGTTTCGATTCTTTGTGAAAGACTATGGATTCCCCTAAATGGTTCGCTGATGTGATAAGAGGGAAAAAATCAAACAGTTGGTGAAGGAGGTACCAGGCAGAGGACGAGGAGGAGGAGGCGATGTTAATTGCCATTAAAAAATCACGGGAAATTGTAAAGGTAATTGTCGTCTCGTTACTGTTACTGTAACTGTTAGTGATGATGAACCGACAACACTGTCACCAGTATTACGCAGCGCAGAAAAGGAGGATAGGCCTGTTGGCGTTAGGGTAGGTCCTGTTGGGCGCTTTTGTGTATATGCTTTTAGTTTAGACGTCACTGTCGGTTTCTTATCCTTGGAGATTGTTTTCAATCAATAACGGTTGTTATCATTGTCAAGATCTTACTTAAGTGACGAAACTTGAGGGTAGAAAAAGTGAGATTTGCGTAGATGTCCGGATCTCGTGCGAGAAGAATGTAAGTCGCGGCTGCACGAACGTTTTTTTGAATCGCGATAGTGATGTGATTTTTTTTAACATTGTCGTGTTCTTAGCGCGCGGTTATAATCGCATGTGTAACCACCCGCGTGCAAGTGATGCAATGGCGACAGCTAAAAATATCGTATACAACAAACCGCAAGAAATTTAATGAGTTGAATTTTTCGCGACAAAATCACGGAATTTGTCACTCCTTTAGCCACCCCTGCGTGCCGGCTACGCGACATTTAAAAAAAAAACCGCATCACCATCACAAAGCAAATCCTCGCTCGTCTAGTCACGGCTTTATTTCTCGCGGACGACAAAAATCAAACTTGTCTTGCTCGTAGTTTTTTTGTTACATAGTTATACGCACGTTTGTTTACAAATTCGTTTCAACTGAGAAAAGTTTATCAGCTTGCGCGAACCCGAACGATGTCACTTATCATACCTGTCTTGTGCTATTGTCATGGAGAAATACATGTGATTTGTAATGATTTCGTATCTACTCGTGCGGAAAATGGCGTCATTTTCGTTCTTTGTAATCTCACATCTCACAAAACCTACAGAGGGCTTCCACGTGACGTCAAAAAGAACTAAAATTCAAAAGTAAATAGACTTTTGCACTTTTATCTTCATTACGTAAAAGCCATTTTAGAAATGTATCAGCTTGCATGTTTTCAGCTCGGTACCTTGCTCTGTTTTGAAAATAGAGCAGTTTGAATTTAAGAGTTTTTCACAGTGCGTGACATAAAGATTTCTGGTCACAAGCAAGTCACTTTAATACATGAAAACATCGATTCACCGTGTGTTTTTGAGGTTGAAAGCCCAACATGGTAAGAGAAGCGTCGATTTGCATGACTGAAAGCTCAACAGAGAGAACAAAGCCTTTGAGATAGACTCGAGTAAGAAACGTATGCTTTAACTCGTTTCCGGCCGCCATCTTGGGGTTCCTCAGAGGAACGCCAAGATGGCGTTTCCATACAAAACACTATAATTTTGAGTGGTACATTTTACCGAATAACTCGAGTATGGGATATCGCACGGCCCTGAGACTTTGGCATGTTGTTTATTTATTACTCTTCTATAATATCACAATCTCTTGACTTTGTCTATTGAATGAATGATGATTTTATTTTTTTACTTGCGTGACTGAAAACGCTCTATACCAATTTTGTAAAGGCTATATAGAGGTTCAAATCTGAAATCTACTTTGGGTAGGCACGAGCTTTCAAGAATTAACGGAGGTATCGCGATTTTTCGAAGCCGCAAATTTTTCGAAATCTCCCTTGGATTTGCTTCGATCGGACGTTGCAACTTTACCCTACTGCAAGTTTGAAAGCCTTACCCTGTTTCGAACAAAAAAATAACAGTAAATACCAACGCGCTCTTTTTTTAAGATTGTAAGAAGAACGTTAACTGAAAGCGAACAAATCCCGAACCTGCCAAAGATCCTGATAAGTACAGGTGCGCTTGAACTTATATACCCGTTTCGGGACATCGGAATCAAAAGCCATACCTTATCCGTATAGGCGGCCTATAGGGACGTATCCACAGATGTGATGCACAAATGAAATCTTGTGAAACACAAATGAAATCAATGACGTTTCTAAAGCCAAACTGGGACTACATGGGGCACGGCACGGGCTATTCACTATTTCATCCCCCACCCCCTAGGCTGTCCACTTACAAAAAGATCTAATGTCCACGTGCAACTCGCTTTTTGGAAACGCTTAGATTCTTCTTCAATTCTCTTTTAATTTAATTTCTCTTTTTCCAATTTCTTGTCTTTTTTATTTATTTTTTCAATAATAAATATTTGGAAAAATTTGTTACCCTCGACCCTCGACATGGAACCCTCGACCCTCGACATAGAACCCTCGACCCTCGACCAAAAGACAGACTCGTTGTGAACGCAATTTACGCAATTGCGAAAAGAAGCCTGAAAAAAAATTCAGGACTTCAACGGGGTTTGAACCCGTGACCTAGCGATTACCGATGCGATGCTCTAACCAACTGAGCTATGAAGCCACTAACGTTGGGAGCAGGTCAATTGTGGGTTTATATGTTCCCGTGAAAGAAATGAGTGTGAATGATATATGAAATAAATTATACATGAACTGCAGAAATGAAATCAAATGAAGAATGATCATCGCAGTTGTGAACGCAATTTACGCAATTGCGAAAAGAAACCTGAAAAAAATTCAGGACTTCAACGGGGTTTGAACCCGTGACCTCGCGATTACCGATGCGATGCTCTAACCAACTGAGCTATGAAGCCACTAACGTTGGGAGCAGGTTAATTGTGGGTTCATATGTTCCCGTGAAAGAATAATCCGTGAAGTCCTGAAATTTTTTCAGGCTTCTTTTCGCAATTGCGTAAATTGCGTTCACAACTGCGATGATCATTCTTCATTTGATTTCATTTCCTCAGTTCATGTATGATTTATTTCATATATCATTCACACTCATTTCTTTCACGGGAACATAGAGCATCGCATCGGTAATCGCGAGGTCACGGGTTCAAACCCCGTTGAAGTCCTGAATTTTTTTCAGGCTTCTTTTCGCAATTGCGTAAATTGCGTTCACAACTGCGATGATCATTCTTCATTTGATTTCATTTCCGCAGTTCATGTATGATTTATTTCATATATCATTCAAACTCATTTACTCTTGCACCACAAGTGAAATTCTTGACACCCGGACGTATCAAGCTGGGAAATTGTTTTTCGTTTTTTTTGTTTTCGATAAAATAAAATATCGGTGAAGGGTGAATATCTTAAGTTCGTTTTCCTTTATCCTTCGACCGATTTGGCTGAAAATGGGCACGAATATTCTAATGTTCTTCTTTACAAAAAGGAGTCGGCATTTTTTAAAGTTCGCTCCCGTTTAAAAGTTATGGCCTGTTTTCTGGAAGGATACGTTAACACTTTTGGTATCAAACTTTACGTGAGTGTTGGGAAAAAAAGGAAGAACAACTGAAAAATCGCAAACACCTTTTTTGAGGGCGAAGTGTTAAGAAACATTTCTGATGTTAACCGCGTTGCTCCGATTACTCACGTGGGGAAAGAAACCTGATTAAGGTGAAGCCTTAAATTTCGCTTTCTCTCTTAATATACATCACGCATTTTCTTTTTCTCAAATTTTGATTTCGACATTGAATTCTACAAATATTAAGCCTTCCGAAAATGTATAGGTTGCCTCGGTTTTCTCTGCAATCGTCCGCGTAAACGCTCGATTTCTAACTATGGTCATTTTGGGTATTCTGATACCTTAACGTTAATAGCCGACGTTTCAGCGTCATCGTGACACCATTCTGAAGGCAAAGTGAATAAAATATGCGAGGATTTGATTTCTATACCGGTATTCACTTGAAGAACTTGTGATCCTCTGTTATTATGCCGATTTGTAGAGGCTGTATGGAAATCAAATCTTCTGTCAAGTCTCTTTCTGTATCAGCCGGTTCAGTGATGTTGTGCGTCTGATTCCTTTTGGCGGCTTCAATTGACTTTTCCAACTTCTATGCTCAGCTTTGCTTTACCACATGACTTCAGTGATTGTAATCCTACTCTCTGGTCTAGTAGCCGTAACTTCTAGAATCCTGTCACGGAAAGCATCGAGTTCTTCGCTGAGTCTTCATTTAGCTCGTCAGCAAGGAAAACTCTAGGTTTCTCTTCAGCTCGGAAATGCTGTCTTTTCTTCATGGGTATCAGGTGTTGTTGCATGGTCTGGTGAGTCCGAGGTAAAAACCTCTGTACTTTCAATTTCTTGATGTTCAGTCATGTCTTACTCTCGCAGTGTCTAGCCACTTCTTGTTCTTAATATGGCGTATTTGATCAGCCAATCTCAGCGGTCTGCTCATGATCAGTAACTTCTGTTAGCTCGTTGTTGGTGTTACAGGCTTTCCACAGGTCTAGCAGTCTCTTTCCGTATCGTCGCCTCTACTGCTCACTGCTGATGTAACATTCAAACAACCATTCGTTATCCTCCTTTGACCATCTTTGGAAATGTCAGGGGCACCCAACGAACCACATCAACCAAAATATCATTCATTTGAACGAGGTTACATCAAATAAATAAGTGAAGTGAAGTGAAGCTAGAAGAAGTTCACCTGTTCGGATTCCCTAGCTGAAATTTTACTTGCCCGAAAATGTTAGGGAACAAAATCTTCCTTTGAGAAAATGCAAGCTGAAATGAACTTTCTACGAACTTTCTAGGGAACAAGTTTCTTTCTGAAAATGCTAGGTGACGTTTTTGACTGCCAAAAACAGCAATTACGATCCGAAAATCTCAGGAGCTATGATTTCCCAATTTCGAATCTTTAGGACACGTTTTAGTTACGAAAATCCGAGTGCACTCTTATTATCGACGCCTAAAGCCTAAGGCGAACTACCCTCCACCGAGCAGATATCTACCGAAACGTGTCCTTGGGTGCCTCTGAAATGTACGGCTGTGGACCTTGTGACGCCGATATAGAGAGCAAATGCAAGAAGAAGGTTGATCATTATAAAGATTCTCCAGATCGTACGCGTCGCAAGAGCGGGTAAATCACCGTCGGATCACTGGGATGCAAAAAAAAGAACAAACAAAAACAAACAAACAAGCAACAACAACAACCTCGACGAGGCCCTTATAAAGACCTAGCCATAGAGAGCGATTGTCGGAGTAACAGCCTGCACCAAGACAGCAGTCCTGGCTTCCCCATACCGCATACCGCATAGACTGAGAGGACTGGTTGTACTCCGCCTAGTGCAGCAACCTGTACTGTGAGAAACTTGAACGTAACAAAAACAACAACAACAACAACAGCAATAATAATAATAATAATAATAATAATAATAATAATGATAATAATAAGATGACAGAGTGAAAGATAAGGAACTTGAGAAGTTAGAGAAATACCAACTATTGAAAAATGAAATTACAAAAGTCTGGCATATGCGAAAAGTCATTGTAGTGCCTGTTGTTATTGGGGCCCTTGGAGCCATATCAGTCAACTTTAAGGAGTACATGAAGCGGATCGGCGTGAACGTGAGGTTGAAAGTGATCCAGAAAACAGCATTGCTGGGACAGCAAAGATATATTAAGGAAAGTACTGTCCCTGTAAGAAGAAGGAAAAGAGAGACCAGGCACCCGTGGTGACTTGTTGTAACCCGCTCTCAAGGACTTAACCAGGCCGATGCCTGAGTCTATAATGAATGGACATAATAATAATAATAATAATAATAATAATAATAATAATAATAATAACAATAATAATAATAATAATAATAATAATAATAATAATAATAATAATAATAATAATAATAATAATAAATGAACGTTCGTTGTTACTTTGTTCAGGACTGAAACTCGTATTTATTTCTCGACTGGATGTAAATAATAATCATCAACACTCGTTTCGGGACGCAAATTACAGTAGTTGGTTTGGTTTGGTTTGGTTTGGTTTTTAGACGTGGCTCAGCAGTGTTAAGTAAATTTTGCCCATATGTTATTAACACGTAACTGGAATGAGTCTTCGTAAAATTAAGGATTGATATCACTTGTCGGTTTCAGATATTTCAGAATTGAAATTCTTGCTCTCTTGCTGGGCATTTTCTGGGCTTCCTTTCGGTGGGAAAAGATTTGGGGAAAACGTTTAGGATCGTAGGATTAGATGGAAGGAAATGCTGGTGGGTAGTGGAAAAAGATTTTCACTCAAATTTTCGGGTCAACCTCGCTTGTTTTTTTTTGTGTTTTCTCCGGCCTGTTTGACGGAATCGTGCTCATTCGGTATGGTTTGAAAGATCTCTTCTCCCTACACATCTTACATGGTAAAGTCGTCTGCGAGCGTCAAAACTGATGACGTCACAAATGGTGCAAGGGACGTGGTTCTACACGGGCGGTTTTGGCGGGTGTCTGTAAAACGCGGAACCAACCCGGAACCTGCCGGAACCTACCGGAACCACCCGAAACCCACCCGGAACCTGCCGGAACCCACCCGGAGCCCACACCGGACCATAAAAAAAATATGATAATGTACGAAAAATGATCAAAATGAAAATTAATAAATATAACTTAATAAAAATAAAAACACAGTAACACTCAATTAAAGAAGGATGTAAAAAGGACCGGTAACATGTTTTCAACACTTGAGTAGCGGAGTGCTCGCACGACGAAGATCAAAGTCTGAAATATTATTACGACTCCAAAGCACTTGCGTTGTATGATTTAGTTGTCTTCCACATTAGGACCAGCATGACCACCATCGTTTATTTCTATGATGAAAATCTCCTCTTTGCGCTCATTAATGGTGCTCCTAGTGTGGAAGACAGCTAACGCGTACAATGCATGTGGTTTGGATTCGTAAAAATACTTCGGACTTTGACCTTTGTCGTGCAAGCACTTCGTTAGTTACGTGTCGTCCCATTCTCGTCTTTATTATATATAACTGAAAATATCTTTATATCGGTCCTTTTTAACTCGTGAATTGCGCATGCGCAACACGAGTTATCGTGGATGATGGGGAAAATGTGTCGCTCGATCGATGGGCTGTAAACTTTATGCAAATGAGGTACGCTCGCGGCTTACTTTTAAATTGCCGTCCATGTGTAACGAAGATAAGTTGTTCTAAAGATCTAAATTACAAGATGCAAGGCTAAAGAAATTTTCGGCTACCGAAAATGAGAACATCAAGAATCGTAAAATCGATGAGGAGAACAAATTTTCACTTCATGTAGACTTTATATTGATTTTACCGAAACGGAGGTCGTTGAAGCACGGTTACGGTACGGTAAATGTGCATGTAACGAGCGAAACGATAAAAATACAAAGAATTTATTTATTGTATCGTTTAAAACAAAGAAAAAAGAAAGGAAATAATAATAAAAAAACATTCAGGGCCCCCAGCGAGAGTCGAACTCGCGTCTGAAGGTTTGCTCGTCAAGGTTCTACTGTTTATCGACTGTGCTATGTCGACATCACGTGATGCTCCCAGGAAAAAATAAACTGTTTAAAAATATGACAATAAACCACAAAATTCCCTAAACTAGATAACCTCAAACTTAATCTAAAACATACTTTGATTCATCTCTCCAATTCACGAGTTTGCTCACAGAGCACTTTGATTTATATCCTTCTTTAATTGAGTGTTATTTATTTATTTTATTTTATTTTTATTAATTTTTTACATTTTGTATATATTTTTTGTGGTCCTGGGTGGGTTCCGGATGGTTCCGGCAGGTTTCGAGTGGGTTCCGGGTGGGTTCCGGTAGGTTCCGGGTGGTTCCGGGTGGCTCCAGCATGTTCCGGGTTGGTTCCGTGTTTACAGACACCCGCTTTTGGCCGTTGTAGGAGAGAAAGGGTTAAAGCCATTTGGTTCGTTGTTACTTTCGTTCAGGAATGAAATTTGTATTTTTCTCTCGACTGGATATAAATAACAATCATCTGTACTCGTTTTGTACGCAAAGAAGTAGTTGAATTGTTTGTTTGTTTGTTTGTTTGTTTTGAATTTTGCATGCAAGCGAACGAGTGTCTTTTTACTCCGCTAGGCTGACTGTTTTCAGTGTTTTTCGACGTCGGTGTCTCAACAGCGTTAAGAACTTTTGCCCTTATCTTATTAACACGTCATCGCAATGAGTCCTCGTAAAATTAAGCATTAAGCCCAGGCTAAACGATCAAACACTTCATCCAACATCGTGTTGGAAGAACATGTTTGACCGTTTAGCCGCCTCTCCGCCCGCAACTTTGCATTCAAATGGCTTTCCATGTTTGATTCAGATCAAACGTTTTTATCCGACATTTCGCTCTACGAAAAAATCAGGGTGGTTTGATCGTTTAGCCAACCCAACCAAGAAAGTGCATAGTCAGTAAAATACAAACAAAATGAAGCACACAACGTCAAAATTTCAGCGATAACACGCCCAAATCGTTCTGTGTACTCGCTTTGCCTTGTGTTTGGTCAAACATTGTTTGTTTCCCTGCTAGCAGAGCAGTTCTCGCCGGCAGAGACCTCGGCTAGCAGGGAAGGAAATTGTTCAGTCGGCAGTCACCCAACGTTATGTTTGTCAAACACAATGTTTAGGAAACTGTTTGATCGTTTAGCAAGGGCATTAGTACTACTTGGGTTTTTGTGCCAAGAGGACAATTTCATGCGATTAGCTATCCAAACCATCGGTTTGTTTTCCTTTTCTCTTTCTTCTGACATTTAAGCTTATGCCAAAATTGCTTAGCAATTTTTATAAACGTACAACGAAATATGTTTGTTACTTGTCTAACGTTTTGAAGTTTTGAACCGCGGTCAATTCCTGTTGACTGCTCTAAACACAAAATATTGGCGCAAGGAAAGCCATGCACATGTGAAGTTGCTCACGACAATACCAGTAAATAAAACAATTACCATGGAGCTCCGCTTTTAGGCTTGGCTAAATCTATATATTATCGTCGGGAGTATTGGACGTAGAATGTCTGGTTTTGTTTGAGTTACCACAAAACTGAACGACAGAGCGCTTTTATTATATCATCTTGGAATAAATGAATAGTGGACCATATTTGTCTGAGTGGAGTACACTCGTGCTTATTTCGAGAGGCCATGGAGGAATAATTTTCCGGCTTCCGATCGGAAAATATCCACTGAAGTTAGAGTTGATAAATATTGAAAAAAAAAAAAACCTATTAATAATTCATGAAGGAAATACAAAGAAATAAATTTTTTAATGAGTGTCTTTATATCTGATAAAGACACGGCTAAATTTTACATCCGATTTTCTAGGCCAAAATAACCCAAAATCTAAATTGTAGTGTAAGAATGGATATATGTACGGTAAAGCTTTTTAAGCCGTTCGATAAATTCGCAATTCGTGTTTTATCAAGTCCTAACACAGTCGGCTAGCTGCGCCTTGTGTTTTAAACTTGATATAACACTCCTGCTCATTTATTAAACATTACTTAAAGACCAAAATGAAAACCTTGGTTATCTTTTAAATGAATATTAGCATGAACTGGCTTTATTATATGACTGGCTCTTTAAGCGGTCAAGACGAATCAATTCTCCTGCTGTGATTGACTACCTCGCGCGAGGTCAACATGGAGCCATCTTGATCGCTCGGGATAGCCCGTTCGTCCCGCGTTTTACTGTCTTCTAATAGCATCCTTTGAGGTATATAATAAACCCTTTATTGACCAAGCTTGTTCGGTAAGATGGCGGGATATTGGCCTCGTTCTGTTTTTGCGTGTTTATGGAGCTCGACTTCGTCACGGTCCATAAACACGCAAGAGGAGAACTTGGCCAATATCCCTCCATCTTGACCTCACGCTTGGCCAATAACCCATATTTACAGAACTGATATATTTTGGTCCAAAACAGGGTCAGAATAAATGGAGTTCTAAGAACATCGATCCCTGCCAAAAATAATGCGGAGTACCCACATTCAGCGCAGTTACTAACCTAATGAGAATTCTGTGTGCAACAAATGCTACGATTTATATGCAACTTTTAGTAAAAAAAAAACCAAAAAACCTTTTTTGGTGCTGCTTACTTGTAAACAAATGAATTTTGCTTGTCAAAAGGTTGAATTAAACTTTGAAAGCTGGGTATATGGACGTATCATACGGTAAGCATGCCAGTTGTTTTAGTAGCAAATTGGTTGCCAAGGTCCGTAACCTTCAGAGAAAATGTAAGTCACTCCCACACACAATAAATTAAAAAAAAATAATAATAATAATAAAAGAAAAAAACAGTGACACCCATTTTTGTGGCGATACATTCAAAAATTCAAATGACACTAGGTTCAAGTAAAAATCTTTGATGAAAGTTTGATGTGTTGTCTTTCCAGTCGACAAATACAATTCCCTGCTAGCAGAGGCCTCTTTTCCTGGCATTCAGCGTGCTGGAGAAAAGAGACCTCTGCCATGGGTCGAAACGGTCTGCGTTGAGCATGCGTCGCGGTTTCTTAGCGACCGAACCATCACGTGATATTATTAGCACGTGATCAAATGACAAACAATACATGGAGCATGCGTTTTAAAACCTCGGTCCTCGAACTCGGACTGTGGCTTCATCAAAGATCGTTTTGACCCATGGCAGAGGTTTCTTTTCTCCCGCACGCTGAATACAAGGAAAAAGGGCATCTGCTAGCAGTGAACAAATACAATTATCGAAGCAACATATTTCATCAAATTTGGCCGTATTAACTTATACTAGAGGACGCCTAATCGCCTAAGAGATCTCAGACGCCACTGAGAAACGAAAAATCGCGCATCAACTGTGATAGTACATCTAAACTGTACATTCAAAGATGAATGTAGTAGAATGTACGCGTGCACAAACATAAGACGCACAGAAAGAGCATATGCGGGAAGAAAATAGTGCTACGTTAAGCCACCATAGCATAAAAATGTCTTAGTAATTAAGGCGTAAAAGTCTATAAACCAATCAAAATTGGTTTTAAAAAAGGCTAAAAAAAGAAATCAATGTCATTAAGATCATCCTGTATACTAATATCCTGAAGTCCATGATGTGATACTACTTTCCTTCTAGATAGCAGACATCTTAGAATGTGCTCGGAGCCGGATCTTGTGGTTATTGAATCTCAACCTGAACTTGATAGTGGTGGAGCCGACAGGCAAACCACAGACCTTCCAGCTCATTAGATAAACAACATTTCTAGAATTATAATCCAACCGTTGATTTATAGTAGAGCGGTTTTCAATTGAGTGTCTAAAGTAACTTGCGACTGCTTTGGTTTTGCATTGCTCCGCTCTGTGATTGGCCAATCGCGACTTGCACGCGCGTATTTTCCCGCGCTTTGCGCCGGTTACATGTAATGACTTCGAATGCTGATTGGTTCATTGCACTTTTTCGGTTTTACGACACTCCATTTTAAACTGCTATATTACTTGTACCAGTAACGAGGCTAAAGAAACTCTTCCCTAAAATAACACAAATTACAGACATTACAGTTATTACTAGTGCATTTGCAAGTTTCCAGGTTATCCTCAGTGTCACAGTCTTGAGGTAGCACTGTTCATGGTTGTGTCGAACAAACGAATTCCAACTATCAGTCGATTTATTCTCTTCTTCGTAAGCACTCATCTTAGGCCCACTTGTGCATCAGCAACAAGTTTAAATGTTGATGTCTTATACTTAAAGCACTCTCTTGACTCATGGAAAATGCCGTCGAGCTTCAACAAGGGATCTCTAATCTCCTATTCTTTTCAAACACTCTTCTCAACTCTTGACTTAACTTGTGCGCAGTAAAGAAGTGTAAATCTTGTTTCATCCGCCGGTCTCTTACATCTTAAGGAGGCTCGAAAGGGTTCTCCACAGTTAACAGTGGGTGTCCAATGAAAAAATATTACAATACTGACGATCCCTTCAGAGGGGCAACGTTTTGATATCTGTATAATAGTATTGTCAGGCAATTTTTTAAGGGTAAAGGGGATTAGTTTCTAAAGAAGCTGTGATGCTGCGTCGGTGGAGGAGTGAAACACGAAAATTTGGTTTATCAACGGATTTGATAATGTAAATTGACCACCGTCAGGGATTCGATTAGCTGACGTTTCGAGCGTTAGCCCTTCGTCGGAGCGAATCGACAAGGGGCTAACGCTCGAAACGTCAGCTAATCGAATCCCTGACGGTGGTCTATTTACATTATCAACTCCGTTGATAAACCAAAATTTTTAAGGGTGTTTGCAGGGTCCCAGCTGTTGCTATGGTAACAGTATAGTGCTGCTCAAAGATCCTCTAAAATTCAGTGTTTGAAAATTATCGTAAAAACCAATTCTTTGACCTAGCATTCTCTTTCCAATGTCGAAAGCCCTTTCAAATTCTCTAACCTAATACGTGATATGAGACAAAACTATCTTAAGCTTAAGCTTAAGTTATTTAAGTTATTTAAGCTTAAGTTATTTAAGAAAAAGCTGTAGGAAGATGAAAACAAAATTCCACTAGATAATTTTTGTTGAAATTTTCTTTAAGAATGTGAAATGACGAATCATATTTGTTTGCAAAAAATCAGGGTAGGTCGCCGAGCTAACTTTTGAGATACAGCTGACCAAATTTATCAAAGTTTATTTCCGGTTTTCGCAATATTTTAGCTCACATTTTTATTTCCGGTCACGCGTTTTGAGCAATACCGCTGACTCAAAGGCTCATCCTCGCGAGGACAAATCAAAGCGAAAAGAATGATTATTTAGCTCGTTCTAATTTGGTGAGCGTGAACGCCGGTTTCTGAAAGTTTTCTTTCTCTTGTGAAAAGATGACACAAGATACTCATTGCTTAAAACTGAGACTGCTTACCGTCACGACTGCTGGAAATATCGAAGTATTGTCGAGATAATTCTCTTGTTCGATGTCACCCTTGGCGACTGGTGACACGTCGTCTTCGTTGTTTGCGCCAATGCTAGGTGTCCATACAAGCTGTTCAAGCCATATTTCTCGTACAGAGCTTGTAATGTGCTGAACGATAAACCAGCATCTGCCAACTTCTGGATCATACTTGCAGAAAGAGACTCTTTTCGGCCCTGGTAGGCTGAGTACAGCTTTCCGCCAAACGACTGGATTGCATCTTGTCGCCGTTCCAAGAAGGTAGTTTGCTCGAGGGCGTCATTCGGCGATGTGCATTTGCCGTGATTGACCAATTTGTCACTTGGAACTTGTAGCGGAGGGATAAAAAGGATTTTTCTCAGAGCTTTGACGTCTTCCATTGCATCATGAGCGTCAAACTTGGCGGAAAACAGTCTTTCATACACATCACTCAACTTGTTTGTTGCAGATTGCAGAGGGCTGTTCGGCTGACCCCGGAGGACTTTCAGTACAGGCAGACTATCAGCAAACAACACTTTCATTCTGTTTAGATTACTTGTAAAGGAGAGCCCTCCATTAAGAAGAAGTCTTGGTGTATCAAAAACAGAAGCATTGTGACCTAAAAGAACCAAGTTATCAAGGGAATTCACTCATCTAAGAATTGGACAAACGAATTGAGGCAGGTTTGTAAAGGCCTGGCTGGGACTGGGTTTCCAGCTTTGCTTAAAATCCTTTGATCCCCAGAAACTTTCACTGTGATATTATGAACAGTCGTTGCAGTTGTGGTTATTAAGCGTTCAGGAAGAATGTATTCAGAGAATGAGTGAAGTCCGTCGTCTGTAATCGCCGAGAGTTGGAGAAGTTCGGTTCTTCTTAAGGTTGAACTTGTTTCAGTATCAAACAGGATAAATTTGTAGGTTTTCTTGGGATCAAAAGGTATTTCCTTGAGTGGAGGCCTGACTGCAGAAGGAGGTGTAAGTTGTTCGTACTCTTGTAGTTCAGTTTTGCAAGTGTTTTTGTTTACTTTCTGCAAAATTTCGTAGTTGTTTTGTGTACAAACCTCCGGGACAAGATTAAGTCCAATGTTGTGTTTGTAGCTAAGTCCCTCTCTGATTTCGTTTGTGACAGTCGATTGAAACCTGTTTAAAGAAACTGTGTTCTGCTAATTTTGAACTTTTTTGTGGATTTCCTTTGTTTATCAGTTGTAGCCTTTTGATCTTGTTTTTCGTGGTAGCTTGTGCAGTGCGGATGCCCAGGTGTTATTCCAGTGACGCGCCAAAACGGACAAAAATACTTCCTTGTTATATATAAGACTTCTTCTTGATATATAATACTTTTTTCATATAGATATAACTCGATGTGGAAATATCCCACTTGTTTCCAAATAAACACAACATCTTGTAAATATATAAAACTTCTTTTGAATATTTATACAACTTGAGGCACACATACAAAATTTGTTTCAAATGTTTGACTAGGTTCACACAAATAGGACTTGTCAGCTCTGCGCGCCGCAAAAATAAAACTTCTTATCGATTAGATTATTGCAAATCGATACAACAGGTAGTATTCAGGCTTCTGGAAAACAATGTCTGCCGCCAAATCAACATGCCAGACGAAGGAGTTGTCAGTCAACGAAGACCAACTGAAACGTTTTGCAAGACTGATAGTTATCGTTATTAACATCGTAGGAAAAAGGTAAACAATGCTCACTTCCACGCTGGCGAAAAAAATCTAGAAATATTGCTCTGAGATATCGCAGAGCCCTCATCCACCTATGAAACGAAACTTTTTAACTTCTAATGAAAGACTTTGACAAAATCAAAACGCATCTATTTTCTTTGAAAGTCAATTACAACTCTTCTATAAAATGTATAGAAATAAGTTAACAACCCTTATTCGATTGAGCAAACAACGTCACTATCAAAGGGTTTTTGACTCTAACATAAAAAATACACGATCGACATGGAAAGGTATTAACGAAATATTAGGAGATATGAAAAAAGGAAGAAATCAAAAAGAATTAACTTCATTCGTTCTAACGAGCATAGCGTTTTATCACATGATTCTAAAACGATTGGTAACACACTCAACAAATACTTCTCGTCAATAGGGCAGAAACTTGCAACCGATATTCCTGAAGTTTACACTAATTTTTCTGATTATCTCGATCCACCTTTGCGGAACAGTTTTTATTTTGATCCAATTGTACCGCAAGAAATTGAAACAGAAATTACTTTGTTGCCATACAATAAAGCCCTGGGGCTTTATTCTACCCCTGTTAAACTGTTAAAACTTGCTAAATCAGTCATATCTATACCGTTAACCAAAATTTTTAACCAGTCTGTAATAACCGGGGTTTACCCTGCAAAACTTAAATATACAAAAGTAATTCCAGTGCATAAGGGTGAAGACGAGACGTTACCTGGAAACTATCGGCAATTTCTTTGTTATCAATCTATAATCGTTTATTTGAGAAAAATCTTATATCGTAGGCTGATAAAGTTTATAGACAAGAATGATATTCTTTATGATTTACAATATGGCTTTCGCAATAAACATAGCACCCAGCACGCGATTCTTGATATTGTGAACTCCATACATTCTAATATGGACAATAGAAAGTACTCTTGTGGAATATTTTTAGATCTTAAGAAAGCATTTGATACCGTTAACCATGAGATTCTTTTGACTAAACTTGAACACTATGGAATAAGAGGAGTTATAAATTCTTGGTTTAGATCATATCTTTCGGATCGCCGACAGTCGTGAAATAGAGAAATGCATATCTGAAAATGAGACGATCATAAGTGGAGTGCCTCAAGGCTCTGTACTTGGACCCTTGTTATTTTTGTTATATATTAATGACATCCATAAATCTTCCAAGAAATTTACTTTTCATCTATTCGCAGATGATACAAGTCTAATTTATGCAAATGACAACTTACGTACTCTTGAACTAACTGTCAATAATAAACTTGAGAAAGTAAGTGCACGGCTTAATGCTAACAAACTAACGCTCAACGTTAAAAAGTCTAATTATGTAATTTTTAACGTCCGCGCCAAAAAAAAAAAACCTTTCATTCCTCAAATTAAGATTTTTAATCCAACATTAAATACTCGAGTAACTCTAGAGATGAAGGACTTTGTTAAATATTTGGGCATAATGATTGATTCTGAACTATCATGGAAGCATCATATTGACTTTATCTGTCACAAAATTAGTAGATCGGTTGGAATAATTGCTAAAATGAGGCATTACATTCCACGGCATCTTCTTTTAAATTTATATCATACACTTATTTCTCCTTATTTAAATTATGGTATCTGTGCATGGGGCAACTGTCCACAGACCTACCTCAATAAGATACTTGTTCTGCAAAAACGTGCTATAAGATTGATCTAATTTTCTAAAAACCAGGAAACAATGCAATCCCTTTTTTTATTGAAGCAAACTGCCTTCCTTTGCAGTCCTTGTTTTTTCAACAGTTAAGCTATTTAATGTATGACGTTCATGCAAAGACAGCTCCTAAAAGTCTTCTCGATAAGTTTGCGAAAATCAATACAAAACATCATTATAATACGCGATTATCTACAAAAGAATGTTTCTCTGTTAAATTCTCTAGAACCGAAAAAATGAAAAAATCTTTTACTAGAATTGGTGTGTCTATTTGGAATTCTATTCCACTTTCTGTTAAGACTCTTAAAGTTTCTAATTTTCGTAAAAAAATTAAATCACTACTCCTTAATGTTCTAGGTAAGGAATATAATTATTTGAATGTTAATTATTTAATAGAATATTTTGTGAAGTTAACCTGATATGTTGTATATACTTCCAGTCGTAATTTTAGTCTTTTTCACATAACAAAATCCCTTGTACTTGAATTATATATGTTTTCTTTCTGTATGCCTTTGTAATTCTCTTTTGTTTTTGTAATTTAATAACGCCTAAATTAAAGTCTTGTCCTGCCTACATTGGCATTATAGCTATTTGCAGGACATGAAGTATTGTAAACTTTATACTTCTTTAAATAAATACATTGTTGTTGTTGTTGTTGTTGTCTCTTGCGGAGTTCTTCGAAAGACGTTTTAAATTGTAGAACGAAATGTTCATTGAAGCTGTAGAGCTTTATCGGTCGCAGATTTATGTCACGTGCTAGGCAACCAGAATGCATATGATCCGGTGGATTTTGAAGGTTCTTCGATATCTCAGAGCAATGTTTCTAGATTTCTTCGCCAGCGTGGAAGTAAACATTGTTCACCTTTTTGCTACGATGTTACTAACATTAACTATCAGTCTTGCAAAACGCTTCAGTTGGTCTTCGTTGACTGACAACGCCTTCGTCTGGCATGTTGATTTTGCGGCAGACATTGTTTTCCAGGTGTTTACCTAAAAGATGGAATCCGAAATCCGGAATCAGGAATAAGAAACACGGAATCTAGAAACTGTAATTAATAATTAATAAGAGGGTTAAAAGAACCGAAGAAGACGATAGATGTCTTACAGGAGGAAGTGGCTGACAGGACTGAACTTGGTTTGTTCTTTCCAGTTGAGTCGATGTGAAGGGACATAGACCTTATTCATAAATGGCGGCTGTTTTATTTTACCTTTGTTATTGTGCAAATTAGCCTACCAAGCCTCATATTAGTGCAAGAATTCTTTTTAATTTAGCACATGGTAACGAGGTTTGGTAGGCTAATTTGCACAAGGACAAAAGAATAATGAATTGGCAGCCATTTATGAATAACGTCTATAGGGATAACTATTATGAAAGACCGTATGCGGGATCATTAAATGCAGCTTAACGAGCTGACCCGCGAGATTTTACACTAGCCTCGTGCATTGTTAACCTTAAGAAACAGACAGGCCATGCAGTGCGGCCCTCGCTGCAAAAACGGAGGGAGAAGCCTTGCTATTGGGATGAAAATCTTTCTTGGAGCAGATTAACCACGTTTATCGCCTACTGTAAAAGTAGGCCAGACGGAGTCCTCAGTTGTTGTAGATATCCTTAACCGATCAGAAGTGGAGAGCAGCGGATTTCATGTGCTCGAGGTTCCTATCTTAAAGTTTCAAGGTATACTGGGCACCATACTAACTTAGGTTTCAGCAGAGGAGCGACTCTTGGAAAGCCCCTCGAAAAAAAGAGCAATGACAGAAGACGGTATGAGAGTGAATCTTTCTGAAAATGTTGTAAGCAAACGAAAGCGCTAAAACAATCCTCACCCAGCCTTCATAGCTATCATTTTCAGGTGGGGCATTTATAAACGTCCTTTTTTTGTAATAAATATTTTTTTGTCTTCTTTTTTTCTCCAATTAATCTCTCGGATTATTAATTTCTTTTTTTCTGTATATTTTAAGTTTTTTAAAATTGACTTTTCTTCGTCTTTTGGAGATGTTCCGGAATGTACCGGGATGTTCCGGAATGTCCCATATTCCTCATTTTATCGACGGCCACTCGGCAACCTGAAATGTACGCACCGATACAAAACCCAAACATTCGGGCATGGAGCAACAGACAATGACCAATCAGGCGTAAGCGTTCCCGCGCGAAATTAAGTCAAAATATGCATAGTGATTTTTCTCTGCTTTTTGGTCACGTAGCGTTCAAAATAATAAGCAAAGAATAGCTCTTGTTTTATAAAGATCAAGCTGAAATGAATAACAAAACATTGAAAACGGAAAAAAATTTGCTCGAAATCAAAAATCGAAAGTTGTTCAAAAAGTTGCCGTCAACTTGTGGAGAGGCCTAACACTTTCATCGACAAAAAGAAGAGAAGGCGCTTTTAATTAAAATGATTTGATTTTAAAATGTTCAAAATGCATAATACATTGATTAGTATCGTTGTGGTATGATTGAAAGCCGTGTCGTTAAAGGAATCAGGTGGTTTATTAAAGGCAAAACCAAAGTATTAAAATGCTGCCCTAGAATAACCTTCATGGGCTTGGTTGCTACAAAACTCAGGCTAGGTCATCATATAATTTGTTGACCATATTATTACCCAAGCGACTTCAACCTTTGTCAAACTTTTCTACCAAACTTCTTTAGATTGCGCATTCCGGATTTCGTATTTCGTATTCCGGATTCCGGATTCCATATTTTAGGTAGACCCATTTTCCAGAAGCCTGGATACTACCTGTGGTATCGATTTGCAATAATCTAATCGATAAGAAGTTTTATTTTTGCGGCGCAATTATTTTTTATTTTTGTATATGTGCCTCAAGTTGTATAAATATTCAAAAGAAGTTTTATATATTTACAAGATGTTGTGTTTATTTGGAAACACGTTGGATATTTCTACATTGAGTTATATCTATATTAAGCAAGTATTATATATTAAGAAGAAGTCTTATATATATCAAGGAAGTATTTTTGTCCGTTTTGGCGCGTCATAATTTATGTTTTGCACACAAATTTGTGGCTTTCATTGTGCTGAACAACTCCATAGGCAGTTCTGAAATCACTACTCTCAATTCCTCCATAATACCTCACTTTCAGATTCTTGGAGCCAATGGTACAACTCAAAGATACATTTCGCTGTGAGTCCAAACAAGGGGCTAATTTTGAGGCCACTGTTAAGGAGGCATACTCAGAGAAAAGATCTTGCAATGTCTGTTGAAGGCTGTTCCCATGCAAATCCTTTCCACAGGGTAGTTCACTGTGGACATATTCAGTGGGATTTTGTCTGTATCGACACCACGAAGGATTGCATTTGTCATGGTTGCCAAAGGCATGAGGCACAATGCATTGAATTACTTTGCAAGTTCTGCAGATTGGTTTTTGTGCTGATGAACACAATATGCAAAGCACTTGACAAGGTAATTTACTACTTTCATTGAGAGAATAGATGAATTTGGAAATTCTTGGTGTTGGCTCAAGTTATACAACCTTGCGTTCAGTGAGCGCTTTGTATGAACAAAATCTGAAACTTTTTCAAGGCCATAGGGAACTTTTTGTGTCAGGCAAGCAAATGTTGTAGAATCATCATCACCAATGTATTTGTCGTAGTTAATTCCCCTTGCTGGAGCACGCTGAAAGAGTTCACAGGCCACACTTGACTCCATTATTTTTGAAGAGCCAGAATATGATTTTTCCGGCAGCCATGTGGCGTTGGCTTATTCTGGTTTTTTGATGCAGCACAGGTTCTGCAGGTTTTATTTCTGGTAGCAAAATTCAGCACTTTTCCAGTGGCAACCCCAAGTACTGCCCCATGACCCGTGGACGAATTATGGGCCTTTCCCCTTTTCTGCCATCCAATATCATAAGAGCACATCACACCAACCAAATTCTGTGAGTCACGTTTTGCACCAGCTGCTATTGCCATATCCCTTTCTTTACAACTACATCTCAACACAACCATCATTTGCCACACTTTCTACTGCCTTTCCAACCTCTCTTTCCCTGGCATTAAATATGACATGGTTTATGGAGGGAATGTCAAGACCTGACAAAAGTGAATTTATATGTGTATGGCCGATTCCAGCATTAAAAGCACCAAGAGCTAGTCTGTTATTCACATCATTTGCCATTGGACCTCGTTTGCCTGTTTTATGTTGCATGGATGTTGAAACTGAGTTTAGGGTACCACACAGTTGACATTGAATAACAAATATGCTTGCTACTCCTTTCCTTTCTTCACTGACAATGTTTTTCCATGCTAATGAACCTTTAAAAAAAAAAAAATTATAATAATATAGGTGGATGTGAGACACAATGAAATTAGTGTTTTATTGCTTTAAACATTCGCAACTAGGAACAAAAGCAATTTTATGAAGTCTATCTTAACCATAATTATGTTTGTTCCATCATTTTAATATCCCAGTGTTTGATTCACTTTTTAGTTGAAAATGTATTTTATCCAGGGAAAGTGCATGTTCTAATAAATTAAGGATACACGTAAATATATTTTTATCACACCTTCTGTAATTACTGTAAATATTTTGAAGTTGAAATAAAGTCTGTGCTACATTTGTACAAGCGTTTTTTTACTTGTGAAATATCTTTACCATCATGGCAAGATTTACACCTGTCCATATCCTGCATAAATTTGTCCATGTTCACTATTCTGGGTCCAACGTGAATTTCATTTCTTTTTCAGCTTCCTGCAAGTTTTTAGGAACGTTTGCTGGTCGTTTTTATTAGGCATTTGACTTAATAAGAAACAGGTCCAAGTACTCGGAGGTGTCCAGTTCAACTTTCTGCACAACAAAGTATGGTGGTGCAGTGCTGTCGACCTGACCATCCTCTTCTTGCTCTTTAAACAGTTTTCTCCGTCCCTTTCCGGCAAGATTTATTCCATTTACACTTTTTTCTAATTTTTTTCGAGTTGTAAATTTTCCCGTTTTCCTTCGAAAACCAACATCCAGTAGAAACTAAAGCGGGACCCGGCATTTCTGAATCACTCGAAGCCGCCAACTTTGTTTACAACAAGCTCGCGGGTACCATCGCGCGCGAGCTCGCGCATTTTGCTCGCGGATAATTTGTTCGCGTGTATCTTCGGATCCACTCTCCACGCGGTCAAAAACTCTTTCGAGCCTCCTTAAGCGCCACCAAGACGTTTAAGCTGCCAATCTTTTTCCCCGAGTTATTCGCGAGCGGCTATATTTAACTCTTCTACGCGCTATTAACAAGTTTCAAGATCCTCACCATATCAAGTGTGGGGAACGAGTAAAAACGGACGAAATGAAAGCGAAAACTAGGTGTTCCTTTTATAAGAATCCACACGCTTTTCCAAATTTCTATTCAATGAAAATAACATTGGTCTCCTAGAGATCGTAGAGTATCCTAAGAAGGAACTTGAGGACCATTTTCAGCAAGATTCAGCATGAAATGTTATGATCCCCCCCAAAAAGTACTGTAAAAGCTCTATTAAGCTCCCGGGGGCTTATTTAAAATCAGGCCTTATAGACGGGGGGCTTATTAGAGAGGAACGCTTAATAGAGAAGGGGGCTTATTTCAAAATCTTAAAACCCTTCGTTTTCGTCTTTAAATAGCTTTTGTACTAAACTCAAACAACTGCAGCGAAACTTTATTATTTATACACGGTGTTCTCATCAGTTACATTAGGTCATGACTACTTAAAAATACTACAAAATTTAAACTGCATTCTAAAATACTACTAAAATACTAGTTATAGAATACAAAGCCTAAAAATGTACTGAACTATAATAACTTAGATAAACTGCTTTAGATGAGAGCCGTGTTTGATTAAGCAATTTCATTAAAAGAAGCTGCTGCAGCCGGCTTGGAAAGATTGCAGAGATTCTGCCTGCCGCAAGTGAGTTGTTGATGTTGATGTTGATGTTGATGTTGATGTTGATGTTGATGATGTTGATGTTGATGTTGATGATGTTGATGATGATGTTGATGATTATGTTGATGATGATGTTGATGATGATGATGTTGATGTTGATAATGATGTTGATGTTGAAGATGATGATGTTGATGTTGATAATGATGATGATGATGATGATGTTGATGTTGATGTTGATGATGATGGTGATGATGTTGATGTTGATGTTGATGTTGATGTTGATGTTGATGTTGATGATGATGATGATGCTGATGTTGATGTTGATGTTGATGTTGATGATGATGTTGATGATGATGATGATGATGATGTTGATGATGTTGATGTTGATGTTGATTTTGATGATGATGATGATGATGATTATCCAGTTTTGTGACACAACAAGACACAATAGGAAAAGACTAGTAAACTGATAGCAATCCAGCATAGTCAATATATTATACAAGAAGTACAAACTATCAATAAAACAAGAAAAACAATTATCAAAGCATGGGGGTGGGGGGAGGGGTGTAGTATTAAGCAGAAGAGCGATTTTCATTTCTTCCTTACGGTTCAATTTTCCTTTGTAATTATAACGAAACTAGGCGTATACACCAAGAGAAGATCTAGTCAGCGTTTTTTGGGAGTTCTTCTAGAGCCTGATTAGGACCGTCCGCCTCGCTGAAATTATATACCCCGTTCAGGGCACAGGGGCCATAAACATTACTCTATGGAGCGGCACGTCCCCGTTTTTGACACATACAGAAGTGCCACCTTCCCGGGACCAATTATGCGGAAGATTCTATCATAAAAACAAGCTACGTATTTGAAAACCTTAATTTTGTTTGTTGTTGCTTCATATATTTAACTCTCATGCTAAACTGAACCGTTACCCTCGGGGCGTACGGGGATCCTTTATTCGGCCTAGGACGACGGAATTTGTTACTAAGAAAGCGCATACTGGTAGCTATAGCATACAATCAACACGATGCGACAAAAAAGGTACCTACTTTTAGCAATTTAGTCCTCTAAGAAAGACAAACATTCAAGCCACGCCAACTAAAAATGGGTGTCTGGGTTTTAGATGTCCATTACCCCAAGGATATCTATATGTCTCTAAGAACTGAACGTTTTATCTGTGAATACAGCCTCCAGCAATTTTGCCTCCCAGTCTTGCTTCTTTTTGTACTTCTCAAAATGCAGCAAAGTCTTATTTCTCAATGCGCCTGGCAATCGCTTTTTCTTGAACTTGTCGATCAGCACAACAACCAATGACGAATCTCCCGAGTCTACTCCCCTCTGCACCGCCATGTGCAGCTCCTCACGACAGAAGTTGCTGGCGAGGTAGTTGTCGGACAAAACAATTAGCACTTGGCGGCTGTTATACACGCTGTCTGCCATGTTTTGGACGATGGGCTTTCCTAGCTCGAAGTCCCGGATGTGAAGCTCCCGGGGGGCTTATTTAAAATCAGGCCTTATAGACGGGGGGGCTTATTAGAGAGGAACGCTTAATAGAGAAGGGGGCTTATTTCAAAATCTTAAAACCCTTCGTTTTCGTCTTTAAATAGCTTTTGTACTAAACTCAAACAACTGCAGCGAAACTTTATTATTTATACACGGTGTTCTCATCAGTTACATTAGGTCATGACTACTTAAAAATACTACAAAATTTAAACTGCATTCTAAAATACTACTAAAATACTAGTTATAGAATACAAAGCCTAAAAATGTACTGAACTATAATAACTTAGATAAACTGCTTTAGATGAGAGCCGTGTTTGATTAAGCAATTTCATTAAAAGAAGCTGCTGCAGCCGGCTTGGAAAGATTGCAGAGATTCTGCCTGCCGCAAGTGAGTTGTTGATGTTGATGTTGATGTTGATGTTGATGTTGATGTTGATGATGTTGATGTTGATGTTGATGATGTTGATGATGATGTTGATGATTATGTTGATGATGATGTTGATGATGATGATGTTGATGTTGATAATGATGTTGATGTTGAAGATGATGATGTTGATGTTGATAATGATGATGATGATGATGAATTTGTTACTAAGAAAGCGCATACTGGTAGCTATAGCATACAATCAACACGATGCGACAAAAAAGGTACCTACTTTTAGCAATTTAGTCCTCTAAGAAAGACAAACATTCAAGCCACGCCAAGTAAAAATGGGTGTCTGGGTTTTAGATGTCCATTACCCCAAGGATATCTATATGTCTCTAAGAACTGAACGTTTTATCTGTGAATACAGCCTCCAGCAATTTTGCCTCCCAGTCTTGCTTCTTTTTGTACTTCTCAAAATGCAGCAAAGTCTTATTTCTCAATGCGCCTGGCAATCGCTTTTTCTTGAACTTGTCGATCAGCACAACAACCAATGACGAATCTCCCGAGTCTACTCCCCTCTGCACCGCCATGTGCAGCTCCTCACGACAGAAGTTGCTGGCGAGGTAGTTGTCGGACAAAACAATTAGCACTTGGCGGCTGTTATACACGCTGTCTGCCATGTTTTGGACGATGGGCTTTCCTAGCTCGAAGTCCCGGATGTGAATGCTGTAAGGGATCGACTGTTTCTCTAGGAGGGCGATCAGATTTTCATTGACCCAGGGAAAGTCCTTTGAGCTGTAGCTGATGAACAATTTGTTGCATGTAACTAGCTCCTCTTCATCTTGACCTGCGTGGAGAATTAACGACAAAAGTATTTGAAATTTCATATGCTATCTGTCCTTCTCAAATTTGAGAGTAAAGACAGGAATTGTGTGGACTTGTGTTACAACCACTTCGAACTAATACTCTAACGGTCGCATTATTTTTGCAAGGCGGTAAGTACTTTAAACTGCATTTACTAAAGTTAAGTATATTAACTCAACAGGACAACTGAAGTTGAAACACAATTTGTCCACCCGATTTCATTAATAGTCATAAATAAAGTTGCTGTTGTAGTTGTTGTTGTTGCATGAGGTACATAAATCCATTACCATTACCACTACCACTACCACTACCACTACCACTACCACTACCACTACCACTACCACTACCACTACCATTGCCACTACCATAACGTATCTGTTTCGTGTGAAAACGAAACTTTCCTTTTCCGTTCCTTGGACACGTATCCGGACGAATGAAAACGGAAATTTTCGAAAACGTTGACGTCAACGTATCCGATCAATGCTTCACTGACACTTTGCGTTTTTTAAAGACGTCATATCTTAAGGCTAATTTTTCTTTCAGGCAAAATGTTCGAGCTTATTATTTGAGAATTCGACTTCACTGGTAAGGCTACTTTTACCACAGCTCTCGAATACTGAAAATCTGAGTAACAGACTAGTAAAGAAAGCGCTTGGTGAGACAAATTTTGTCGCCCAAACATTGATTTCAGAGGAAGAGAGGAAGAATTTGAGGAAGATTCAAGCCCAATCCGTAAAAAGTGTTATCTGTATTTCAACAGAAACAGATACCTGTGGACGGGCGAAAACGATTCGAAAACCATACGTGTGGACGCGAATTTTTAGAAAAACGGAAAAACATTTTTCCGTTTTCTAGTGTTCGAAAAGGATACGTGTGGAGAGCGATTTTTTTTCAGAACCCAAAATTTCCGTTTTCAAATGAAACCTGATACGTGTGGACGGGGCCTCAGTTTCCTTCCTTGTTAATTTTCTGTTGCTTGAACAGCAAATCTCAAAAAATTAGTTACCAGCAGAAATTTCCGTCATCATGAACCCCCAAAATTTGTTTCCGCAAAATACAAAAATTCAGCAATTTGCAAAATATAGCTCCCGCAAAATTTTCATGCTCCACGGTAACTTGGTTCTGAGGTCGTGTTTTTTTCTTATTCGAGGCTGATTCTAAGGCATCTTTAGGCAAAAACTAGCAATCCAAAATAAAATGCCCTGTTTATGTTACGACTCAGCTAGCCACCATTTACTTATTTCTTGACCCAGAATTTGTGGCCCTCTGGGACATTGGAAGGTTGCTTGGCGAGGAGCCTCTGAGAAACAAGCAGAATCTATAACTTTAATTTTATGAAACCTTTGTGACTTACATTTCTTTTTCTTGCGTGCCCATTTTTTCTTGAATTTCCGAACAACGACAGCTACTATCAGAGCAAGGACACCGCATGCTGATATGCTTATAATTGGGACGATCCACCAGTTTCTTTTGTTGTCTGCAAAAAAGGGTTAAAAGTATTAAACAAATTATCACTTGGTCAAAATAACGTTTCCATATAGAAAACAATATTTGAACATGTAGGCCACATTTTCTCTTACACTCGTCCCCTGGGCTGATGATTTAAACGAGGTGTAATTTCAGTTAAAAACGTTTCCGACAGTAACGCTTACCTGGGAGTCAAGGTTATGCTGAATGTGCAACTAACGACCGTCTATGTAAGTTAACGCCCTAACGTTAAAACACTTGCACGTTAAACGCAATGCGTTAAAAGGAGACGCTCAAAGTCGTGCTCAAAAGTACATGACAATTCGGTTCAATGTTTCACTTGGAGTAACTCGTTACTTGTTGGGTCAACTTTGTCTCGGTCACGCAATTCTCACATAAACGCTCAGTAAAGTTGTCTCGGGGAGGAGGGTCGTCTCAGGTACCCGAGTACCATATACACGGGCCCTTAGTTAGGGCCTCAGAATGAATACAGACATCCCGCCCTCATTATAAGCCTCAGTCCTGGCACTGATCCATCGTTGTCCCTCTCAGCTTAGTACCATGTTAACGTTTTCGCTTCGATTTTTAATAATTTTCATGTCTAATTTTTTTTAATACTGTTTAAGGACGTTCGCGTCAAAATCTTCGTAAACTGTACAGATTTCCTACCGTTTTGTCGTTGACTGGACTTGATGCCTTGTGATTGCATCAGTGATAGCGGAGGTCCGGCGGCGCGAAGGGCCGCGAAGCAAAGCGCCATTGGTAAGAAAATATGGTAACCCATGTGTTCGAGAAAATGTGGTTTTGGTCAGAGTACGTAGGCGCCTATGTACGGACGTCCGTACTTACGTCCGCCGATTCATGTATGCGCTGTGAAATCGCCTATAATAATAATCAGTATCACGTGACCATATCGCGGGCTCAAGTTTTTAGGTCATCGAGGTCTTTTTTTTAAAGTTTACTGCTGACCAGGTACTGGCTTTAGATTGGATCGCAGGCTCAAGCCAGGTGTGGGACACCCAAACCAAAACAATGCTTAAATTTTCGCGAGCTTTCTGCGGCCCGAACTTTCACATTCAGTTGGTTTCTTCATCTTGAGCAAAACTACTTAATCTTCTTTCGAAATTCTTCGCGTAAAAGGCATAAAAATCAGGAACTAGTTTAAAGATACTCTGGGGGTGAATTTCCAAGTGATAAAAGGGATTTTTAAAGATTTTTCAAAAGATTTTTCTTAGGAAAAGCTTAAAACTTGGATCCACTTGCATGGTGCTCGGATTGTGTGGTTGCCGAAAACAAAAAGATTCAACGCTTCAAGGACTTTCACTTTACCGCGGCATCTTGCAGCTCACTAAGAAAGGTCACTTAACAGTTTACTGGCATTAAGGGGAGGAACGGGTAGCTCAACGTTAGTGGAAGAAGGTCTTCCTTTGGAGAAACCGCTTGCTATTTTTGGAGATTCGTGTTTTTGCTAAAATGGGTACGTATTTTCAAGAACCTCTACATCAAAGGTGAATTAAATGAATTGAAATGAAGCTTAACATTTGGTTTAATCGTTGTTACTTTTCTCGAATCAGGAATGAAATTTGTATTTTTCTTTCGACTGGACATAAATAACCATCATCTCTACTCGTTTTGGACGCAAAGAAGTAGTTGAATTGTTTGTTTGTTTTGCTGTTTTGCTTGCACTCGATCGCCAACGAGTGTTTTTACTCCGCTAGGCTGACTGTTTTTCGACGTCTGAGCCTCAACAGAAAATATTGCCCTTATCTTATTAACACGTAATCGCAATGAGACCTCGTTAAAAATAATTAAAGCCCCGGCTAAATGATCCAGCATTTTCATCCGACATTGTGTTTGTCAAACATAACGTTGGGTAGCTAAACGCACAAACAATGTTTGACCAAACATGAGACAAAGTGAGTCCACACAACGATTTTTGGCGTATTATCGCTGAAATTTCGACGTTATTTGGTTCAATTGGTTGCATGCTTGTTGGTTGGGGTGGCTAAATGATCAAACATTTGTTCGTAACGCGAAATGTTGGATGAAAATATTTGATCTAGATCAAACATGGAAAGACCATTTAAATGCAATGTTGAGAGATGTGGCTAAACGGTTAAACATGCTTGTGCAACACGATGTTGGATGAAATGTTTGATCGTTTTTTGTTTGTTTATATTTGTATTCGTTCAAACAGACGCGTCGTATATTATTTTCTTGAAACATTTTAATGCTTTGAGGTTTTCGCACCGCGGTCAATTCCTGTTGACTGCTCTAAGCATAAAAAATTGGCGCAAGGAAAGCCATGCAAAGTTGTTCAATAAAAGAGTTACCAGTACAAAAGACATTATAATCGTAGGGCTCCGCTTTTAGGCTCGGCTAAGTCTATATATTACTCTTAATTCAACGAATTAGCCTACCGCAAATAGCTAGTTTAATTGCCGACCAAATGGACTTTCTTTTTTATAGTCTATACAAATGTACTCAGTCGATTATACATAGATTGGCAAGTGTCTGGTTGTAGCTTTCAAAAGCGGTTGGCGTCCTTTTTTTCTCTTTTCAGAATATAGGTACATGTAAGTATCGCCCCAAAGGGTATCTTAAGGACACAAATTTCTACAGCGAAGATTTTGAATTTTATCCACTATTGGGTATGATTTTGATCCTCCTTAGGAATTTTCTTTAAGGTAACTACCAGAGCAGACCAGTATACATATCGCATATCACCCTTTTTCATCTTGAGAGGAAAAGGGCCTTTGGAAATGTCTTATCCAACATTTGGAAGCATTTGGCACCTCATATTTACAAACGCCCTGTCGAAAGGACTTACAATCAAGATGGAAATAATTTTTGAAGCATTTTGGATTTTAAAAACGGATACCCGGCAGCCAAACGTTCTGAGGAGTATGTTCTGTGGTTATAAGACACTGACCTGACTGAGGTGATGAGGTGATTTCATTGTCACTTAGTGAAGAAGTAACTGGAACTAAAAGTTGAATGTCAGAAAAGCTTGTAATCAGTTCTTTTTTAACTATCTATGTTTAAAAATTTAAAAAAAAGTTGTGTGGTATAGTTTTTCAATAAATCACTGCGGACGTGACCAGGAAACCTAAGTATTTGAGTTAATTGTCCTGTTATACTACAGTTTTACATTTCTTTTACCTTTATTTATACTACTCACAAAAAAGAAAAGAAAATGAGCAATATAAAGAAGTAAACGGAAGTAAAAGGCTTCGTCAGCTAAAAGCTGCTCGTCAGATAAAGTTGACTGATGGCGGACGAAAATGACTGGCTCCGTCCTTGTTCTCTGCCATCATATAAAATGTATGCAGGCAAAGAATAGCGGAAATTGCGAAGGAATTTATGCGCTGTTGCTAATTAAAACAATTGATTCTAATTATACAGAGAATATATTTGCTATATTGTTTACATTTTTATGCGTGGTTTAGAAGCCATATCAAAAACTCGTACTTCATGTTTCATCAGCCTTGCTTGTTACATGTATATTCCTTCTTAATTTTTCGCGGCTGCGGCTCGAACTTTCACATTCAGTTGGTTTCTTCATTTTGAGCATATCGACAAGATTACAGTTGGAGATTCTGTGGTCAAACCCGTTAAGGTGGTGTGCAACCTTGGAGCATGGTTTGATTCTCATGTGTCAATGAACTCTCACTTGGGCAAGTGTGTAGTAAAGCATTCCGCGGCCTTTACAACATCCGGCGGATTAGGAAATTCTTTTCGGAAGAAAGAACGAGGATTTTGGTGCATTCTTTCGTCGCCTCGCATATCGATTACTGTAACTCACTGCTCTATGGTCTTCCACAGTACCAATATGACCGTTTACAAAGGGTTCTCAATGCAGCGGCGCGTGTGGTTTGCTTGGTCCCTAAATTCGACCATATCCCTCCCGTCCTGAGAAGGTTACACTGGCTTCCAGTTCGTTACCGGGTGATGTTTAAGATATTGCTCCTGGTGTATAAGGCTCTGCACGTTAAAGCGCCATCCTACATCTCCGGCCTTTTAAAAGCCAAGCCTGTCGGTCGGTATAGCCTACACTCTGACAGTGAAGATTTGCTAGCGGTTCCCAGGACAATGTTTAAAGCCCTCGGTGATAGAGCGTTTGGCAAAGCAGGACCCTCCCTGTTTAATGAGCTTCCCGTGACATTCGCAGAGCGGCTTCAGTAGAAACTTTCAAAAGCCAGCTGAAGACTTTCCTTTTCAGGAAAGCATTTGGCAGTTGACGTTTTTAATTCACAGATTTGTGATTGGAATATTTTCATTCTGGTTTTTAATTGATATGATTATTAATAGCGCTTTAGAATATTTATAGTTTTAGCGCTTTACAAATGTATTTTTATCATTTTTTATTCATTAGTATTATTATTTAAGCAAAAAAAACTTCATCTTCTTTCGAAGTTTTTCGCGTAAAAGGCATAAAAATCAGGACTTAGTTTAAAGATACTCCGGAGGGTGAATTTCCAAGTGATAAAAAAGAAGAGCAAAATATTTTTCTCAGAAAAAGCTTAAAACTTGTACCACTTGCATGGCGCTCGGATTGTGTGGTCGCCGAAAACAAAATGATTCAACGCTTCAAGGGCTTTCACTTTACCGCGGCATTGTGCAGCTCACAGGAAAGGTCACTTAACAGTTTAGCGGCATTCATGGGAGGAACGAGTAGCTCAAACTCAGTGGAAGAAGGTCTTCCTTTGGAGATTCATGTTTTTACTAAAGTGGATACGTATTTTCAAGAACCTCTACATCACAGGTGAATTAAATAAATTGAAATGAAGCTTGACATTTGGTTTAATCGTTGTTACTTTTCTCGGATCAGGAATAAAACTTGTAATTTTCTTTCGACTCGACATAAATAACCATTATCTCTACTCGTTTTGGACGCAAAGAAGTAGTTGAATTGTTTGTTTGTTTTGCTGTTTTGCTTGCACGCGATCGCCAACGAGTGTTCTTACTCCGATAGGTTGACTGTGTTTCGACGTCTGTGCCTCAACAGCGTTAAGAAATGTATGCCCTTATCTTATTAACACGTAATCGCGTCCTCGTAAAAAAGGTATTAAAGCCCCGGCTAAGCTATCAAACATTTTCATCCAACATTGTGTTTGTCAAACATAACGTTAGGTGGCTAAACGCACAAACAATGTTTGACCGAACACTAGACAGAGTTAGTCCACACAACGATTTTTTGCGTATAGATGGTTGCACGGTTATTGGCGCCATATTAACTGTGTGGCAAACGCGACGAAAATTACAGTAAATGTATGGGAATTTGACCGAATTTGAACCGCTGTAACAGTGCTACAAAAAGGAGGATTTCCGCAGCGAAAATTTCTTTCAAAAGACATTTGTACAGACATTGTTTTCATGAAGAATAAAGGACAGATTCAGTCTACAACGACCGTAAACGAATTTTTAAGATTTCATACAAAACTCTCTAATCAAAATTATGCAAATTACTGCGAATTAAGAAGCCACATGAGAAGATTAATAATTCGAATTTACGGACGTTGTACCTTCGTTAATGGCCTTATTTTCTGAGGAATGAACGATATTAATAAAACCGTTAAAAGTAGTGGCAAATGTTGGAAATTCACCTCTTTTTAGCGGCGTTAAAGCGGTTCAAAGCCGCGTTTGCCCCACAGTTAATATGGCGCCAATAACCGTGAAACCACCTATTATCGCTGAAATCTCGACGTTATTTGGTTCAGTTGGTTGCACGCTTTGTTGGTTGGTGTGGCTAAAAGCTCAAACATTTGTTCGTAACGCGAAATGTTGGAAATATTTGAACTAGATCAAACATGGAAAGCCGTATAAAAGTAATGTTGATAGATGTGGATAAACGGTCAAACATGCTCGTGCAACACAATGTTGGATTAAATGTTTGATCGTTTTTTGTTTGTTTAAATTTGTTTTCGTACAAACATACCGGTCGCATATTGTTTTCTTGTAATGTTTTAAGGTTTTTGCACCGCAGTCAATTCCTGTTGACTGCTCTAAGCACAAAAAAGAAATGGCGCAAGGAAAGCCACGGGAAGTTGTCCAATACCAGACTTAGCAGTACAAAAATTATAGCCCAAAGGGCCGCCAAGCGGAGCACCATTGTTAAGAAAATATGGTAACCCATTTTCAGTTGGTTTAAGCCACCGTAGGTACATACGTTCGTCCTTCCATGTATGCGATGTGAAATGTCCCATTAATTTTGTGTTGTAACCCGCGTTTTGTATACATCTTTTCGTGTACATCTTTTGATATTGGACGTCAATGTTATGGCCAATTGACACCTGTCAAAACAAGGTATCCGCTGACCAGTAGTAATATCGTGGGCTCAAGTTAAGCTCAAGTTAAGCTCAATTTGTTTTTTTTTTAACTTGATCGCTGACCAGGTATTGGTTTTCAATTGGATCGCAGGCTCAAGCCAGGTGTAGGACACCCAAACCAAAACGAGGCTTAATATTTCGCGCGCCTTTTGCGGTTCGAGATTTCACATTCAGTTGGTTTCTTCATTTTGAGCACAATAACTTCATCTTCTTCAAAGTTCTCTCTTTTAATTCGCGTAAAAGGCATAAAAATCAAGGATACTTAAAAGAGACTCCGGAGGGTGAATTTTCAACTGATAAATTGAAGAGGAAAACATTTTTTCTAAGGAAATTCTTAAATTTTGGATCAACTTGTATGGCACCCGGATTGTGTGGGTACTAAACAAAATGATTTAACGCTTCAAGGGTTCTTGCAACTCACCACGAAAGTTCACTTCACAATTCACCGGCATTAATGGGAGGAACAAGTAGCTTAAACTTGGTGGAATAACTTCTTTCTTTGGACAAACCGTTTGCTATTTTTGTAGGTGCGTATTTTGACTTTAGTGGATTCGTAGAAAGCTCGACAACACAGGTAAATGAAATAAGTTGAAGCTTAGTATTTGAGGTTTAATCCTTGTTATTATTGTTCAGGAATGAAAGTTGTATTTTTCTCTCGACTGGATATAAATAACAATCTACTTGATTTGGACACAAAGAGGAAGCTAGTCGAATTGTTTGTTTGCTGCTTTTCAAGCTAGCGAACTAGTGTTTTCCTCCGCTTGGCTGACGGTACATGTTTTTCGACGTCAGTGTTTCTATAGTGTTAAGAACTGAAAGAAACGTACGTTTCCCCTTATGTTATTAACACGTAATCGCAATCAGTCCTCGTAAAGTATCTCTTATGTATTGCGCGACGAGGGCAATTTCAGCAAATTTCTGAAAACACAAGTGATATTAATTCTTAATTTTACTCGACCCGATGCGATTACTTATCGAAACTATCAGGATTGTTTTCCTTTTTCTCTTTTCTACGACATTTAAGCTTATGTCTAAGCTTAACTACTACGAGATATGTTTGCTAAGTCCCGCCTAAAAGATCAAACATTTTCATCCAACATCGTGTTTGTCACACATAACGTTTGGTGGCTAAACGCATAACAAAGTTTGACCAAACAGAGGACCAAGCGAGTGAAAAAAATGATTTTTGCGTATTATCGCTGAACTTTTCGACGTTATGTAGTTTATTTGGTTGCTTTTTAACATATGTGTACGATTTGTTTGTTGGGGTGGCTAAGCGATCAAACATTTGTTGGTAATGCGAAATTTTGGATGAACATGTTTGATCTAGATCAAACATGGAAAGCCATTTAATGCACTATTGTGAGAGGTGGCTAAACCTTCAAACATGCTCTTCCAACGATAGTGGATGAAAATATTTCATCGTTCTTAGATTGCTAAATTTGTTTTCGAACAAACACACGCGTCGACTGTATTGTTTTCTTGTAATGTTATGAGGTTTTTGAACCGCAGTCAATTGCTGTTGACTGCTCTAAACATAAAATATTGGCGCAAGGAAGGCCATGCGGTGTTACTCAATACCAGTAAAAATAATAATCGTGGAGCTCCGCTTTTAGGCTTGGCTAAATCTATATATTAATATTATGATCGTGGAGCTCCGCTTTGAGGCTTGGCTAAATCTATATATTACTCTTAATTCAACGAATCAGCCTACTGCAAGTAGCTGGTTTAATTGCAGACCAAATGGAATTTCTCTGTTATAGTCTATACAAATGTACTCAGTGGGTTATACATAGATTGGCAAGAGTCTGGTTGTAGCTTTCAAAAGCGGTTGGCGTCCTTTTTTCCGTCTTTTCAGAATATAGGTTCATGTAAGTAGCGTCCCAAAGGGTATCTTAAGGACACAAATTTGGACAGCGAAGATTTCAAGGTAACTACCAGAGCAGACCAGTATGCATATCGCATATCACCCTTTTTCATCTTGAGAGGAAATAGGCCTTTTGAAAATGTCTTATCCAACATTTGGAAGCATTTGGCTCCTCATATCTACAAACGCCCTGGCGAAAGGACTTACAAGTAAGTTGTAAGGCACTGACCTGACTGAGGTGAGGTGATTACGCTGTGACTTGTTGGTGAAGTAGCTGGAACGAAAAGTTGAATGTCAGAAAAGCTTGTAATCAGTTCTTTTTTTCTATAAAAAGTTGTGTGGTATAGTATTTCAATAAATCACTGCGGACGTGACCAGGAAACCTAAGTATTTGAGTTAATTGTCCTGTTATACTACAGTTTTACATTTCTTTTACCTTGATTTATACTACTCACAAAAAAGAAAAGGAAATGAGCAATACAAAGATGTAAACGGCTTCGTCAGCTAAAAGCTGCTCCTCAGATAAAGTTTACGGCGGACGAAAACGACTCGCTCCGGCCTTGTTCTCCGCCATCATGTGTCAGCTACAAATGAATGACTACTGACGCGAAACAAACAATTCTCACAAAATGTACGCAGGCAAAGAATTGCGGAAAATGCGAAGAAATGTATGCGCTGTTGCTCGTTAAAACAATTGATTCTAATTATACAGAGAATACATTTGCTATATTGTTTATATTCCATTGTATGTTTATGCGTGTTTGAGAAGCCATATCAAAAACTCGTGCTTCTTGTTGCATCATTTGTTCCAAACACCTCGCAACAAAAATGCACTCCGCCTTCGGCGTTTGGAACCCCTGATCAAACACTCGCACTCGTTTTTGATATATTACTTTCTTACGTGATTGTGCATACACATGTAACTTAATGTTAGCTGAAGATTTGCGCCAATGATTTGCACTTACTTCGCAGTTCTGATGGCAGCTATATGTCCCCTCGTCCTTATACGTGACGTTCATCACGGTGAGGATGAAGAGTTTCTTGCATTTTCTGTGATTCGCCTTTAATTCTGTTTTGTACTTCCCATCAGCTTGCACTGGCAGTGGAGTGTTGTTGAAATACCATCTGAAGTGACAATATTTCTCCAGCGATTTGCTCATGACAACTAAGCAACGTAAGCTGCTATTGGAACGGACGGTCGAATGAATATCAGCTGTAGAGTTGGCGGCCTCTATTCCTCTGAATGGACCTGTGTTGGAAACAAGTAATATCACTTGATACTGTCCTGTTTCGAAATAATTGTATGAAAAAAGTCCGAGGACCATCAAAATAGTAGAAAAGCGTCTTACTGATTTACCCGGCGCGACGGAAGTGACAAAAAGACTGAAAACGAAACATTGCTTATTCTTCTGTACAAACTTCAGAATGTACCATTGTTGTCTTTTTTCGACCGAAATCACTGGGGTTAATATCGCTTGACTAAAGCTCGTAGTTAAGATTCTTTGTCCCCGGGGAACTTGAAATTCAAAGTCGTTTATCTACAAGGGTGTTTGCCAAGGCGCTTGAATGTGAGTCTCTTTGGGGAGGAAGCTGGACGGCAAAAAACGTTGGAATTCTTTCCTGAACATGCACCGAAGGTGGTAACAAAATCCAAACTATTACCCAAAACATACTTGACGGGTATATTCGACCCCTTAAACTGATGGGATTACCTTTCCAGGCATCAATAGCAAAACTTTCTTTATTACGTGACCTCCATTCAGTTAGCTCTCTAAACAATGACTGCTCGTAAAATATCATGTTTTTTGCTGGTGCTACATACAAGCAGGCAAAAATCCGATCACCCACATTGATATATCACTTGAATCCGTTTGGAAGACTCTTCACTCGACCAGCCACAAACACTATTCTTCGCAGTGCAGTTATAATATCCTTCCTTTTCTTCGCGGCCCGGAACAAGAAGAGTGGCTTCCAAGGTATCCTGATAATCCTCTAACAGTTTCTCAGTGTGGTAAAAGCCTTCAGTTCCATTCATGATACGTTTGCCATCCTTGTGCCAAACTACACTGGGAAGAGGCTTTCCTTTGAAATGACATATGAGTGTCACTGGTTTGCCTGATCTTAAAGTCCTTGCCGTAGGCGTTTCAAACTCTAGCTTCAGTGCGCCTAAGCAACGAAACGGAATAATTAATATGTTTTCTAGTCATTATTAAAACTACTTGAGACATGGAATCCAGGGGCCCAGCGGCAATGCTGTAATCAGATCTTTGTGCGGAGTCTTCAGGTTTCAAAGTGATGTGAAGAACTATTTGAGTAACAAGCCAAATGAGCCAGTGATAATATGGTGATCTCCAAAGGTTTCTCATGAGCCTCACGGGCCATTGTTTACGTTTTCCCACAAAGAGAGCATCCATTAGTAAACATTATCGGAGTAGGACAATCCAATAGTCCAGTGACAAGCTCGTGACCTTTATGGCGGGTTATATTAGTGGTAGGTTTGAATGAGCCTGTGGTGGCGCGGCTATCAGGATGTTAGACGTTCAGGGTCGTTTATTAAAACATAGTTTACACGATGTTAAGAAAACCACGTTCTGAGGCACTTTCAGTTTTACCGACAATCATACATAAATATTGACTGCAGCTGTCTGCTGCTGATGGTAACAAGAAAACTTGCATCCCAGACTAGAAAACTACTACCTTATTACATGAAATCATTTTTGACGACACTTTAAGAAAACAAACCAAATGAAGAATGATCCTCGCAGTTATGAACGCAATTTATGCAAGTGCGAAAAGAAGCCTGAAAAAAATTCAGGACTTCAACGGGGTTTGAACCCGTGACCTCGCGATTACCGATGCGATGCTCTAACCAACCGAGCTATGAAGCCACTGACGTTGGGAGCAGGTCAATTGTGGGTTCATATGATCCCGTGAAAGAAATGAGTATGAATGATATATGAAATGAATCATATATGAACTGCGGAAATGAAATCAAATGAAGAATGATCCTGGTTGGAACCCACAATTGACCTGCTCCCAACGTCAGTGGCTTCATAGCTCAGTTGGTTAGAGCATCGCATCGGTAATCGCGAGGTCACGGGTTCAAACCCCGTTGAAGTCCTGAATTTTTTTCAGGCTTCTTTTCGCACTTGCATAAATTGCGTTCATAACTGCGAGGATCATTCTTCATTTGATTTCATTTCCGCAGTTCATATATGATTCATTTCATATATCATTCATACTTTAAGAAAAATCGCTAAATGAAAATGCACCAAAATTAAGTGTCGCTAAATTTAAATCGTCGCTTAATTCAGTTTCACACAATCATGCTATTTGACGGTAACAGAAAGAGTTTGGTCGAAACTGGCTTCTTTAATTAAACATCGAAATCGTATCTGTGCCTGCGAACATGACTTATTTTTTCAGCCTTTACACTTAGCAGTTATAGGGGCACCGTCACGGCAATTCTTGTCATCAGTTGTTCAAATCGTGAGGAAGTACTTTTTCTATTACGCAATCGGCTCGTGTAACACGAAGATATAGATTTTTAATTATTTCTTGGACGGAAAAGGAGGTAGTATTATTTTATGGCGATTTTTTTCGGGTCACAATGACGAAACTTGAAAAAAGGTAACCCAACTTTTTTCAAGTTGCAATGCATTTCCTCCTTCTCATCCGGGCCATAGACAACCGAAAATAGTTTCAATGCACATATTACGTTACCCTGTGAGCAGAGGCCCTTCGATCTTCCTAGATATCTGGGAAGATCGAAGAGTCTCTGCTCGTAGGGTATTGTTGGCCCCGCCAGTCACTCGAAGTCGTGTAATTTCGTCCTCTAACATCTCGATTGTTAAGGTCGCGATTCGCTGGCCAACGTTGGGCGCCATTTAGTAATCTCGTAAAAGTCGTGATTGATAAACTCGTTTATTGAATCTGTAAAAATCAATACGTGTCTCAAAGTATATAACATAATTCGATAGCTATAGAAAACCGGTCAAACAAGAGGAAATAACTGAAGATATGTAACAAAACGTTATGTAACAAAATACGCGTGAATGTTCGTGACGCGTAATATACCTGTGAGCGGTGAATATATGAGAATGAATATATGAAAATCATATATTTCAACTGCGGAATTAAGAAATGAATATGTGAATGATCATCGCACCAGTCCTATGAACACTACTTATGCAGTAGTGACAATAAAGCCTGAAAAAAACATTCAGGCTTGTACGGGATTCGAACCCACTACCTTTGCGATACCGGTGCAGTGCTCTACCAACTGAGCTAACAAGCCATCTGGGAGCTGGCCGCTTGGTTGCTTCGTAATATGCCCATGAGTGGTGAATATATGAGAATGAATGTATGAAAATCATATATTTGAACTGCGGAATGAAGAAATGAATATGTGAATGATCATCGCAGTAATGAACACTGCTTATGCAGTAGTGAAAATAAGGCCTGATTTTCATATATTCATTCTCATATATTCACCACTCACGGGTATGTTACGAACCAACAAAGCGGCCAGATCCCAGATGGCTTGTTTAGTTCAGTTGGTAGAGCACTGCACCGGCATCGCAGAGATCGTGGGTTTGAATCCCTTACAAGCCTGAATTTTTTTGCTTTCAGGCTTTATTTTCACTACTGCATAAGTAGTGTTAATAACTACGATGATTATTCACATATTCAGTAGCAATAGTAGTAGAAGTAGTAGTAGCAGCAGCGCTAGCAGCAGTAGCAGTAGCGGTAGTGTTTTCATTACTTTATAATGGCAAACAACGTAGAAGATATTTACGTGTTAAGCATATCTGCTTTGTTGAATTTCCTGACTGTAAAACCAGGTCAGCTTTTGGTTTTAAAATGTTGTACACTTGTTCCCATGTCTTTCCCAGCGTTGTTACTTCATTTCTTATCGAGCAGCTGCGATTCACCTCAGATACTATGTCGACTATCTCCATAGTGGCATCGTCACAGTCACATGACGAGGATTGAGCATCTTTTATCTCACACTTTAGGCCGTTCGCAGTTAAAACATCTGTGAAAAAATAAAACGAAGGGAACTGAGCTGATTTTTTAACACAATTGTTAACTGGTGAAGTCCTCCGTTCAACTCCAAAAGTAACGATTCCCTGAAATTTGAGCTGTTGGTGATAGTAATAATGAATTATGTTGTTTCTGTTAAATCATCAGTGTAGTGAATCTCCGAACAAAGCCAAAGAACAGATCGCCAAACCGGGACATGGAGAGGGGCTGGGGAGAGGGGGGATGTGTCCTTAGCCCACCCCCCACCCCACTTTTCAACAGTAAAAAGCAACTAATACCAAAAAATTGGAAGTTACTTTTCTATTTAACGTTTTACCGAAAACTGATTATTCACAGCGGACAACGGTTGTTAATTAACTTTTAAAACACCACTTTTTTGTTGTTGAAAGTATATAGTCACTAACGGCCTGTTCACATGGAGGTGGGGACCCCAGGCAGGTGAGGTCCCCCACCTAGGTAGGGTTACCAATCTCTCTATACAATCTCTCTTTTTTTCTCGATAGCGTTCACATGTGAGGTGGGGTACCTCACCGAGGCAGGTTACCCGGTCAGCCAGGGCGGGTAATTCGCTTAGCTGGGGTGAGTTTTCTCCATTTGAATGCTGGAGGTGGGGTGGGGTGAGGCTCATCCGGACAATTATCTCTGAATTCTTTTGTTAATACAAGTTCTTAGCGACCACGCGATAGCATTTTAAACTTCCCCAGCGCTCCGGGGTTGCATGTGAAGGCTAGCTTTCTTGGACCACGGGGAGGTGGGGGACCTCACCTGCCTGTGGTCCCCCACCTCCATGTGAACAAGCCCAAAGTTTCACCAAATCATGTTAATTTTAAACGCATTTCCAGCCATTTCAGAGAAATTTAATTTAAAATTTTCCGGGAAAATACACCCCCGGATCCCCCTAGTTAACTTACGCTAAAGCGTTCGAGGCAAGATTGAAAGATAGTTTCTAGGTTCCATAGTTCAGAAGTTAACGAGTAATATTAATATATCAAATGAAGAATGATCCTCGCATAAGTGAACGCAATTTATGCAATTGCGAACAGAAGCCTGAAAAAAATTCAGGACTTCAACGGGGTTTGAACCCGTGACCTCGCGATTACCGGTGCGATGCTCTAACCAACTGAGCTATGAAGCCACTAACGTTGGGAGCAGGTCAAATGTGGGTTCATATGGTCCCGTAAAAGAAATGAGTGTGAATGATAAATGAAATGAATCATATATGAACTGCGGAAATGACACCACATTAAGAATGATCCTCGCAGTTTTGAATGCAATTTATGCAATTGCGAACAGAAGCCTGAAAAAAATTCAGGACTTCAACGGGGTTTGAACCCGTGACCTCGCGATTACCGGTGCGATGCTCTAACCAACTGAGCTATGAAGCCACTGACGTTGGGAGCAGGTCAATTGTGGGTTCATATGATCCCGTGAAAGAAATGAGTGTGAATGATATATGAAATGGATCAGACATGAACTGCGGAAATGAAATCAAATTAAGAATGATCCTCGTAGTTGTGAACGCAATTTATGCAATTGCGAAAAGAAGCCTGAAAAATTTTTTGTGTCCATCGCAACACCATTAATTTGCTTGTAATAGTTGTCAGCGAAAGAAAAACAGTTAAGTGTTAAAACTAGTTCAGCTAGGCGGAGTAGCGTTTCCGAGCTTGGTTCCTTGACGGTGCGTTGATCGAAAAAATACTTAAGCAAATTAATGGTGTTGCGATGGGCACAAAAATGGGACCTAGCTACGCTAATCTTTTTGTAGGTTACGTCGAGTACCAATTCTTCAATCAGTACAACGGTCCTAAACCTGAACTCTACGGTCGCTACATTGACGACTGTATCGGCGCAATTTCGTCTAGCAAGGAGGAAATCAATCAATTTATAACCGCCGTTAATTCCTTTCATCCGGCTCTAAAATATACCTAATAAATTTTGGAAACTTCCCTTGCCTTTCTTGATATCAAAGTTTTTATCAGCGGCAACGGTTTATGTACCAGTGTGCACTACAAACCCACCGATTCTCACAGTTATTTATTGTATTCATCTTCACATCCATCTCATGTCAAAAACACCATTCCCTATTCTCAATTTCTTAGACTTCGACGTCTATGTAGTGATGACTCTGATTTTTCCAACAAATCAGAGGAAATGTGCCATTTTTTCGAGAAACGTGGCTATCCTGACTCTGTGGTTCAATCGGGCCATCACCGCGCTCAGCAGATTGATCAACAGTCAGCAATACAGACGTCACAAAAGGAAAAGAATGACAGAATTCCATTCACCCTCACATTTCACCCGCATAATAACCCAGTTAAAGCCATCATTCTTAATAACTTTAAGATACTGCAAAATGATCCAGAAACTGCTAGAATATTTTCGGAACCACCGCTGATTTCATTCAAACGCGACAAAAATGGAGGTAACTTTCTAGTTAAGAGCGCTTTCAAAACAACTGAACAACCTGGCACTTTTAAATGCGCGCGCTCGCGATGCAAAACTTGTCCTTTCATTCAAAACACTGACAAAATATCGGGCCCTAAGCGATCTGTTAAGATCACTGATCGTTTCACGTGTACCTCCACAATTGTTATCTATTGCATAACCTGCACATTATGCAAAAAGTTATACATCGGCGAAACAGGAAGACGACTAGGTGACCGATTCCGAGAACATCTTCGTGATGTTGAGAAAGATGACAAAGACGCATCCAAACCTGTCGCTCGGCATTTTAATCTCCCTAACCATTGTAAACAACACATGTCGATCTCCGGCCTTTCCCTACATCAAGGTACCACGGAAAGCCGTAAAAATCTCGAGCAAAAACTGATCTTTCAAATTGGCACTCTTAATCCCCACGGTATCAACGAGTGCTTTTCATTCAATTAATTTATTCCTGTTTTTCACGTTGCCATGTTACCACCAATAGTGTATATAAACCATACACAACCCACAATTCCTCGATTCGCTCCGACGAAGGGCTAACGCTCGAAACGTCAGCTAATCGAATCCCTGTACGGTGGTCAATTTACATTATCAACTCCGTTGATAAACCAAATTTTCGTGTTTCACTCCCCCACCGACGCAGCACCACAGTTTCTTTAGAAACTAATCCCCTTTCCTCATATAATATAATCGGAAATGATGACCACTAGCACCTGTGGAAGTCACGTGGTGGTGCCAGAAGATCGTTTTGTCCCATGAACTCACCAGCACACGACGATCTTCCTGACCTGAAGTGTTTGTGACCACATTGTTTGTGGAGACGTGACCGGATGTGACATTATGTAACATTAGTTTTGACTTTTGAGTAGCTGAAATCGGAGATGATTTTATTCCGGAATTAGGGACGCGAGAAAACACAAGTCTGACAAGTTGTAGATTGCGAGAATTGAAAGGAATAAAAGTGGATTTGTCGATTACACGGAGCGAGTTAAGTGTAGCCTAACAATTCGGTACATTAGTGGAGCCGCGACCAGGATGGAGTGAGGATACTGTGGTCGGGATTTCAAGAGAACTATCGAGAAGGGAGCTGAGACAAACACAGCATCACAACATGAGCGACAACGAAGGAACCGCGGCACAAGGTCCTCGCGAGGACGAACAACGTTTGAATAGCGAGATAGAGAAAGAGATTAACAAGCTCAAGTACTTTTTTGAAGAAGCAGACGAATTAATTCAACTTAAGGATTATACAGAGATGGAAATTGTTACTACAAGAACGGAGAAAATCGTCGACAAATTGTCGGATTTCATTTCATAAGCTGAGGAACTAAAAATAGACAGCGGAGCTTCTTCTCCATCAGTCAGGCGGTAGAAAAAGGGCGTTAAATCGAGGTAAACAGTCCCAATGGCAGACAAAGAAAAGCTGTCCAAAACCCTCAAGAACAGACAAGAGGAAATCAACGAGGAACTCGAACAACGACAACTGGAATCGACGCGAGAGCGTTTGCGGGAAGAAGATAGACGCAAACCGAACTTCATTAAGGACAAGAAGAGCATCAGCGGCGAATGTGGCGGGAGAAACCCAAGACAGAACTAGACATGACGCACAAAAGTTTGGAACTCGAGAAAAACGCTCGTTCCGCAACAGCAAAACTACCAAAGTTGAAGATTGCATCGTTCAAAGGAACGCCCACAGACTGGGTGCGGTTTTCAAACATGTTTGTCACGCGTTCAGCGTAGAAGAAAAATTTGGATATCTATTGGAGATGGTGAACCCCAAGGTGAGAGAAAGCATCGCAAACTTAAAACCTGGAGAAATGGGATACAAAATCTAAATCTAAATCTAAATATCATTATGTCGGCAAAATCGTGGAACGACATCACGCCAACTCTAAAAAGCTAAAAAAAATAAAACTATACTAAAATATACAAAATAACAGTAAAAGTTAAAATACTGATAAAATTATACTAATTAAGTTTACTTTTAAAAATACAAAGAGATTGGCTGGAGACAGTCTCTTGTGGGAGTTTGTTCCATTCAGTTATTGTCCTAGGAAAAAAGGAAAATCTAAAAATATCTTTATGTCCTTTTGGTACAAGAAACTTAAAATCATGGCTTCCCGAGTCCTCCTTTCTCTGTTTCTCAAATAATCCCCCCAGTCCCCATCTAGGAGGCCGTGGCACATCTTGTATACAGTGGAGAGCCTTGCGTGTCTCCTCATCGTTTCAAGTGTGTCCCACCGTAGGTCTTGTAGCATTTCCGTCACGCTCGCTGTTCGATCGTAATTTCCAGTAGCAAAGCGCGCTGCTTTCCGCTGTATTCTTTCTAGAGCGGCTTTATCTTTCTGGTGGTGTGGGTCCCATGCACTACAGGCATACTGGAGTTTTGGCCTCACAAGAGTCTTGTACGCAGTTTCTTTCACTGTCTTTGGGCAGTTCCACAGGTTTCGCTTGATAAGTCCCAAGATCTTATTTGCTTTAGATGTGATAGTTTCGACATGTGGTGACCACCTCATTTTGTTATCGAGCATTACCCCCAAATAAGGGTGACGTTCAACTTCTTCTAGGATTTCTCCACAGAATACATATTCCCGCTTTGGTGGATCCCTCCTCGTTGTAAAACACATGATTTTGCACTTTGAAGGATTAAATTCCATCTGCCACTTTTGTTGCCAATCTTCTAATCTATACAAATCATCTTGGAGATCAGCTGTGTCATCATCACAGCAAATTGTCCCATATAACAGCGCATCGTCAGCAAAAAGTCTAACAGTACAGTTCAGACCATCAGGTTAATCATTTACATACATTAAGAACAATAGTGGTCCTAAGACTGTTCCTTGGGGAACGCCGGAAGTTGTAACTACAGGTGCAGATGATTCTCCCCCAATTACCACTGATTGGGCACGCTGTGTTAGAAACGACTCGAACCAGTTATGTAGTTGGCCACGAATTCCGTAATAAAACGCGTTCCAAACTAATTTGTGGTATTACATTTTAGAGAAATTCCGTGCATGATAACAACAACGCACTGAAGAATTTTACCAATCGGTGCGAAGTAGGGCATTTCATCGGAGCAAAATTTGGTTTCCGTCAAGTTCATAGGAGGCACGATTTAAAATATGACAATTCCGTCAAAATCGCACTATTTATTCCATTTTGAGCAAGCCTAATGACAAGAATACATTTTACTTTTTCCAAATTAGAAATTCCGAATTTCGGAGCCCCTCAACACTTATCCGAGGAAAAACGGTCATTACTATTTAACTTGAGAGGTATTCCGAATTTCGGAGCCCCTCAACACTTATCCGAGGAAAAACGGTCATTTCTATTTAACTTGAGAGGTATTCCGAATTTCGGAGCCCCTCAACACTTATCCGAGGAAAAACGGTCATTACTATTTAACTTGAGAGGTATTCCGAATTTCGGAGCCCCTCAACACTTATCCGAGGAAAAACGGTCATTTCTATTTAACTTGAGAGGTATTCCGAATTTCGGAGCCCCTCAACACTTATCCGAGGAAAAACGGTCATTACTATTTAACTTGAGAGGTATTCCGAATTTCGGAGCCCCTCAACACTTATCCGAGGAAAAACGGTCATTTCTATTTAACTTGAGAGGTATTCCGAATTTCGGAGCCCCTCAACACTTATCCGAGGAAAAACGATCATTTCTATTTAACTTGAGAGGTATTCCGAATTTCGGAGCCCCTCAACACTTATTCGAGGAAAAACGGTCATTACTATTTAACTTGAGAGGTATTCCGAATTTCGGAGCCCCTCAACACTTATCCGAGGAAAAAACGGTCATTACTATTTAACTGTGAGAGGTATTCCGAATTTCGGAGCCCCTCACCACTTCTCCGAGTAAAAACGGTCATTACTAACTGTGAGAGGTATTCCGAATTTCGGAGCCCCTCAACACTTATCCGAGGAAAAACGGTCATTACTATTTAACTGTGAGAGGTATTCCGAATTTCGGACTCCCTCAACACTTCTCCGAGGAAAAACGATCATTACTGCGGTTTAACTTGATAGGTATTCCGAATTTCGGACCCCTTCAACAGTTATCCGAGGAAAAACAAATTACCATTATTATTTAACTTGAGAGGTTTTTCCGAATTTCGGACCCCTTCAACACTTGTCTAGCTTGGAAAAAATAAAAACGATCATCGGAGATCTTCGGTTAGGAAAAACAATCTGTTCTATCCAACTCGAAAGGTTGTCCGAATTGCGGGTCCTCTCAACACTTGTTCTAGGATTAGCACAGTCTTTACAAACCAGTAAAAGAAACGCGTTTCATTACTGTTAGAATTAAACACGTTACAACATAAAATGAAATTTAGAACAAGATCTAACGAAAAAGTATTTACTAGTTTCATAACTATTGATGATAACACATATAGTGTATTTTAAGACAGCCTGTTACTGAGCGCCTTCGGACGAACCAGCTTTCTCTCTGATATTTACAACAAATTTACTTTTTCTCCTTCCTGTTTGCCCAACGAAGATGCTGTTCCTCCTCACCTTCAAGCCTGCTAGCATCTCATTTCCTAAAAAATGGCAACACTTGCATCAAACGAGAATTGACTAACATATATCACATTAATATACAAACACCGCCAACGGCTTCTGTAAAATCTGTTTGCATGTTTAAGTGGTTTAATTGAGGTCATTTAAACAGTGTAAAATAAAGTTGAAGTTGAAGTTTTAGGAAAGCGATGGCCGAACAATCTAGACGATTGTCTGAATAAAGGCGAAACAAGGCATTTTACGTTCCATGCAACCACTGAAGAGAAAGTTTCCTACCTGGATTATCCTTTCCTTTTTTATGGGCCGACGGCGCGCTTACATCCAGCAAACATCAATATTCTAGTCCTTTCGAACTTTTCAAAGCAAGGCCATTTCCGACAATCTTCGCTTTACCATCAACAACCCGTAATGAACCACAACTTCGCTGCTTGGGACGATGTTGTTATCAGGAACTGAAACACTGATTACTAAAGCAAGGCTAGTGATTAACTAACAGAGCTCTTATGTGCTGACTTCTGCTCACTTATTCCAAGCTGACAGTGAGCTACGTGACTATTTTCTTAGCATTTACATGTTCTCACGGTTCATATTTGTTTAGAAGAGGTGTGAAAAAGCGGCAAAGAAACAGAAATCTTTGTTCAACTGATTTTTTTTTGCATAGATTTTTTCTGTAGCAGATGACAAACCAGACTTAAAATGAGGGGCGCTAGGGGCTTCAAAGTTTCCAGATAAAAATCTGGTTTCGAAATCTACTGGGTTGAAGTTGTCAGTTGCAACAAACACAGCTCATCCCTTTGATCTAGATTCAGTGGTCGGTTTTGTTATTGTCAAGTTGCAATCAACGCGGTCATTTCAAAAATTACACTAACCTAATGTAAGTTGATAGTTGGTACCGTCAGTGATACAGCAAGGTTATCGAGTATATAACGTCCCTTGTCTGTCCCGTAGTTGGTAGATATATGTTCGACTTGTGGTGTGAGAAAAAAAATTCTTCCCAGAGTCGTTCAAGGTGACAGAACTATGCTTGGAAGCCGGCTTCTAATCTTTCATTTCCGATAAAGTGAACAATAACCTATTCTTTGCCCACAAATTTAATCTAAAAGGTGTTACCGACGCAATGAGATGTGGGTGATCGTGTCGTTGTTCGAAATGGAACTGTCGAATAGCCCATCAAACATTCCTGATGTCTCCACTGCTTCGCTTGAAATATTTCAGACGATAGTTTTGATGATACGTGTTCGAGTTCTTGCACTAATTTATGTCATAGTATTCCAATCAAGGAAACTACTTCTACTCCTCAAGACAGTCGAACGATCAACGAACGATCTTAGTCAGTTCAGACTCGGAACCCGAAATTGAAGTATTTGACAAGGCCGCGACCTCTGGTGAGTATTAACATTTGCCTGTATGTGAAATTTCCCTTTTTTTATAACTTTGGTTGTCTAGGCTAGATTTTTACATGGTATTCTTTTCAGTTCAACGAACAATCGTGCGTGTGTGAAATGAGGCGTTCAGTTCAGGTTACTGTAAACGCTCGGGGATAAAAATTTTCAACATTTAAGTTTTGCTCTTGTTGATCAGTCGAATAATTAATGTAGCAATTAGCAAAAGAAAATTTCCAAAAACAGATTTCCGTGAAAATTTTAATAAATACGGTAGCTGAAGGTGTCGAAATACGTTAATTCAGCAGTCTTTTGACATTTTTCGTGTGTACCTTCATTCGGGATCTGGAATCCCGTTTACACTTTCGAGTAAATTGTGAGCCGGTGGTATTTGATTTTATTTTCAGATATATTTTCAACACCAAATCCATTTATTCCGATCATAACCGGAGGATAAATACTCTGTAACATATTTGGGGAACTCATAGTCCGGGTTCCGAAATTCTGAAACCGGTCTTAGTGTTGGTAGGGGCTTCCGAAATTCGGAAACATCTTGGCGTTGTTAGTGAGTTCCGAAATTCTGAAACGTCTTTGTGTTGGTAGGGGTTTCCGAAATTCGGAAAGGTCTTGGTGTTAGTAGGGGCTTCCGAAATTCGGAAACGTCTTGGCGTTATAGGGGTTTCCGAAATTCGGAAACGTCTTGGTGCAGGTAGGGGCTTCCGAAATTCGGAAACTGCTTGGTGTTGGTAAGGGCTTCCCAAATTCGGAAACGTCTGGTGTTGGTAAGGGCTTCCGAAATTCGGAAACGTCTTGGCGTTATTAGGGGCTTCCGAAATTCGGAAACGTCTTGGTGCAGGTAGAGGCTTCCGAAATTCGGAAACGGCTTGGTGTTGGCAAGGGCTTCCGAAATTCGGAAACGTCTTGGCGTTATTAGGGGCTTCCGAAATTCGGAAAAGGCTTGGTGCAGGTAGGGGCTTCCGAAATTCGGAAACGGCTTGATGTTGGTATGGGTTCCGAAATTCGGAAACCTCTTGGTGTTATATTAGGGCTTCCGAAATTCGGAAACGTCTTGGCGTTAGTACGGGTTACCGAAATTCGGAAGGGTCAATTGGTTTTTAAGCAGTTCCAAAATTAGGAAAATCTGCATTAAGTGAAACGATTGATTTGTGCTGAGAAAATTTGCGCTTCCGAGTAAAATAAGAATTCCTTCTTCTAAATTTTAGCACGATTTTAAGATTCCGAGTTAATAAATAAAATTCACTCCTGTATAAAGGCGCGATTTTCAAATTCCGCGCAAAATGTAAGTGTACTTTTCTGCCAAATCTTTAATGTTTTCCGTTGAAACTTCAAACATTCCTCGGTTTAAATTAATGATTCCGACTGATATAGCAATTTTATTTGTTAAAATAAGCGATTTTTCGCTTGAATCTAAGTAATTGCTCTGAATTTTCCGAAAATGTAATGACACAATTTAGTTTGTAACGCGTTATAATCAAGTTTCTTCAAAAGTCGGCGATGGGGAACTTTGTCAAATGCTTTTGAAAAATCGAGGATTGCAGCGTGAATTGTTTTGTTGGACTGGATAGCACTCGCTATATCATGAATGGTACATATGAGCTGTGTTTCTGTTGATCGTTTCGCCCTAAAACCATGTTGGTAATCAGTGAGCACTCCATATTGTGAAAGATGCTTCATAACATGGCTGTGTACGATATGTTCGAGTACCTTTGATGCGATGCAGGTAAGTGACACGGGCCTATAGTTTGAGGGATCCGATTTCTTTCCTTTCTTGTGAATAGCACATACGTTGGCGTGTTTCCATTGGATAGGCACAGTTCCGGTATCAATACAATCTTGATAAATATCAGTAAGAACCTTTGATATTTCCTGGGCATTTTTCCTTTAAAAACCAAGGAGGAATTCCATCCGGACCATACGCTTTGTCTGCTTTCAACCCGTTAAGTTGCTTTTCAACTCCACTAGTTGTGATGTTTATTGTTGCAATAGTCGGAATAGGGTTTTCGCCAAGGTGTGGGATACTCTCTGTTTCTTCCTTGTTAAAAACACTGGAAAAACTGGCTATTTAGCACTTCGGCCTTAGCTCTCGGTTCGGTAAACACTTCATTTCCAACTTTGAGATCTTGGTTATCCGTGTCCTCCTTCCCTAGCTTTTTGATGTGTGACCAAAAAGCCTTTGGGTTTTGTTTTATAGAGTCACCGAGAAAATCAGATAGATAATCGTTCCTGGACCTATTCAAGTTCTTGTGTAATTGCTTCCTGACTAGTTTAAATTTATTCCAGTGGGATTGCCTTCCAGATTTCTTCGCCCTGTTGTATAGCCTTTGCTTTAACCTCGTTTGGCTTCTCAAGTTACGGTTAAACCAAGGTAAGTTATGGCGTGATGTAGTGAACTTGTGCGGTATACAGGAATCCATTATTCCAGTAAGCCTATGTTGAAACATATTCCACTTTGCGTCTACGGATTCGTTCTTCATATCTTCAAAATCATTCGCAAGGTCTTGTAGTTCTTTCTTTATACGAGTGGTGTCTGACTTTTTCCTCATGTAAATCTTGCGTCTAACTGGCTTTTTCCTTCTGCAAGCCAAGTTCACTTCAAAGAGAACCATATCGTGATCACTTATTCCCGGGATTACCCTAACATTGTTAATGATATTGACGTTATTTGTCAACACAAGATCGAGAATGTTGTCATCCCTAGTAGGTTCTTTTACTAGTTGGGTAAGTCCGTGTTCATCGATGATTTCAAGCAGCCGTTCAGAATTTAAAGAGCAATTTATTGGTTCAGGATAGTTCCATTTGAGGTCCGGGGCGTTGAAATCTCCCGCCACGATTACGTTGCTTGTATTTAATCTATCGCCTAACCTGAATAAAGATGAGTCAAGTTCTTGTAGACTATTTATGTCGGTCTTGTTTGGGCGATAGAAGGAGGCGAAGAATAAAGATTTTGATCTCTTGTTTTGGATCTGACATTTGGTCCAAATAATCTCACAATCCGTGTTCAAATCATCGCGATGAGTAACGATAATATCTTTCTTCACTGCTTGGAAAACACCACCATGGTTGTCAGATATGCGATCTTTCCGATAGATGTTGTAGTTATCTGGAAAAATTTCGCTGCTCTTGATATCTGGATATAACCATGACTCATTGCCAAGAATTATATCTGGTTTATATTGATCGACGACTGCAGCAATATCGGCGACTTTGTTCTTGATGCTTTGACAATTTACGGCAAGGCAAGTCAATTTGCATTTAGCAACTTTCGACCGGCGTTCTTGTTTGTTATTGAAAATCACGCGGACATTTTGCGAAGTCGTACTATTTGCGATGGAAGCTTCCTGTAGTGGCTGGAAAGAGTTTGGTGAAACCAGGGAATCAATAGGGTCGTTAAAGAATGAGTCTGAAAAATTAGGAAACCCGCATTGTGGACATATCCATGTGAGTGAAGTATTGGGAAGAATTTCATACGTTGACAAGTCGGCATTACTGCACTTGGCGTGGTACCAAACATCACACATGTCGCATTTTATCCCCATCTGGCTGTTCTTTACGGGCTTAGTGCGTTCACCACAAGGTTGCTTGTATTGAGGTCCCGGGTTCAGCTCGATGTTTCCACTCAGCAATAGCAGTGAAAGCAGTAATCGCCTAGATGGATTTCTTGCGGTCGATTTGAAGATGGTCGAGCGAGTGAGTTCACGTCGGCAACGATTCACCGCTTCCAAACCTGCTCGGATAGGTCGTTTTAAGGCCAAGGTTAAATTCAAACCAAAGTCGATGCTCTTATTTTGAGATTCATATAGTTTCGATATTGCTAAGAGTAAATAAGTGCCAGCCAGGAGTAAGGTCACAGCAGGATAAAGACGAGTCACCGCCATGTCGACTCACGTACGTCGACATGGCGTGAAAATAGCGTGGGACAGGCTGAAGAGCGAGTATGGCCAGACGAAACTTGTGATAAACACTCACGTGGACGAAATCGTAAACCTTACAATGGTTAAAGGAACAAACTACGTAAAACTACAAGAGTTTTATGAAAAAGTAAGCAAAAACCACGACGCCTTGCTAACGCTGGGAGAAGCCGACATGCTTCGGGGCTTTGTCATGACGACCCTAAGCAAACTTCCACATGAAAAACCGGATCTCGTGCGCACGGATGACAACTGGGAAGATTGGGACAGAAGATCATCGAAGATCAACTGAGAGACGGCATAATAGAGAGAGTCCCAGAGGAAGCAACTGGATAGCGAACCTTTTACATGCCTCATAAGCCTGTTGTAAGAGACAGCGCCACAACCACCAAAGTGAGAATGGTTTTTGATGCCAGCGCTAGACCTCACCACCTGGCAAACAGTGTAAATGACTGCATGCATACTGGCCCTTCCCTTCCCCCTCTTGTGAGACATTCTGGTGCGAGCACGCATGTCGCCATACTTGTTACTAGGAGAAAATGAAAAGGCATTCCTCCAGATCAGCTTGAAAGAAGAAGATAGAGATGCATTTCGGTTCTTATTCCACATCAACGACAAAGAACAACATTTCCGATTTACAAGGGTGCCATTTGGAGCTGAAGCCAGTCCCTTCATGCTGGCCGCTACGTTGCAACACCACTATGATTGCCAACCAGAGAAACCTCTGTCAAGGTGCTTAGAGAAAACACATATGTAGACAACTTGATGAAAACAGGACATGAATTAAAAGGCCTGAGGAAGTTCAAGGAAGAAGCCACTCAGATCTTAGGAAATGCACAGTTTCCAATCCATAAGTGGGAGTTCAACGCCGCTGCTCTCGAAAGTGAGAACATGCCTAATCCAGGAAAGATACTGGACACATCTGGGACAAAAGAGAAGATACGCTGACAACCCAGCTGCCGAAACATTGCGAAGAAGCTCTACTTACGAAGAGAACCATGCTAAGTCAGCTGGGAAGAGTCTATGGCCCGCTAGGGATTATATCTCCCACCATGGCTGAGGGGAAACGCATGTACAGAGACGCATGCGACGAAAGCAAGAGCTGGAATACAGGAGTGTCATCATCCTTAGCTAAAGACTGGAAAGAGTGGATGCAGCAACTACAAGATGTGAAGTCCAGAAGTCTGATACGCGAGAAAACGACGATCGAAGGAGTTGACATCCACCAGTTTGCTGACGCAAGCGTGTTGGCCTGTTCCACTGCAGCGGTCGCAGTAATTAACCAAGGAACCATGAACGTGAAGAGCCTCCTAGAATTAAAGTCGAGAATATCCAAGCGGAACACATCAGTAGCAAGACTGGAGCTGATAAGTGGCCACATGGCAGCAAACCTGGCGAAGAATCTTTGTCAAGCACTGAAAGAATAGCCAGTAAAGTCTATTGCAATTTTGGATGGATAGCATGGTAGTTCTCTACTGGATCTCCATTCCAGGGAAGTCATGGAAGATCTTTGTCGCCAAAAGAGCTACGAAGATTGCTCAGATATCAGGAGAAGTCGGGATCCAATGGAAATAATGCCCTTCTGGGATGAACTTGGCTGATTTAGGAAGCAGGGGAGCCTCCCTTAGCAAGATGGAGAGTAGTGAGTGGTATACGGGACCACAGTCGCTGCTCGACCGAGACAAATGGCCTGAACAACAGAAATTGACAAGCACTACAACGGCTCAAGAGGAAGAGCATCCCTCTAACGAGATTATGCTGTTCTCTGCTGAAAAGAAACCAGATGCGTGGGATGACTTGCTAGGCCGAAAACCGTACCGGAGCACTCTCAGAATTACTGCATGAGCGTTGCGATTTGCACACAACAGCTTAGCCAGACTGCGTAAGGAGAAGGGAAGACAGGGACCCTTGAACACGGGATAAATCATGAACGCCAGAGATCACTGGGTGAGAAGAGAGCTGGGGAAGATTCCGAAGGATTTGGAGAAGCCAGGGTGGAAAATGCGCAAGGAGGAGGGAAAGAACATCCTTAAGTGCGTTAACATGATAGATAATTACAGACCCACTTACCTTGAAATTGGACTGTTCGTGCAAAAGCTCATCTGACACACGCGCGAACGAATAATGCACCCCGGCACAATGGCAGCTATTAGAGAACAGTGGTGGATACCGAAAGTGAGATCCTTGGTCAAGAGAACGATACGCGACTGCAACATTTGCAAGGTGTTTTCTGTAAAACCATTCAAGGGTGGAGCCACAGCTCCCCTACCAAGATTTCCGTCCGAAGTTGGCAGACCCATTCAGCACACAAGAGTTCATTTTGACGAAGGCCCAACGAGCCGAAGAATTCCAAGGGAAACTCAACGCATTTATCACTCGGAAGACAAGACCACAACGGATGGTGTCCGACAACACAGCCCTATTCAAGATTGGATATTCAAGATTGGGATTGGATCCGGAAGATACCGCGAAGTGAGCAGTTACAGGATTTCCTTGCCGTTCAAGAAATACAGTGGCAGTTCAACTTAACCAAGTCGCCCATGGTGGGGAGGGTTTTATGAGAGACTCCTCAAGGATGTCAAGAGGACCTTGTACCAAACATTAGGAAAAACACATCTCACAGCTTGAGTTAGAGGTCATGGACACTGAGAGGCATGTGAATAATCGTCCATTGACGTACGTCAAAAGTGATGGTGGGGAAGACCAAGTTCTGACACCAAACCTTGCCATGTGGGGTCAAGACGCATACATTCTGGAAGACATCGAAGTTGAAGATGATGAGCTAACGAGATTCCACAGACGACTGCAAAATGCTAAACGAAGTGCATGGAGTCGTTGACAGAAGGAATACCTTCGAAGCCTCATGGAAAGTCATTGAGTCAAGCGACTTGACTCGCAGCCACCAGAAGTCGGAGAAATCGTGCTCATTCTAGTAGAAGAGAAAAAACGAGGACGCTGGAAAAAGGGTAAGGTAATACGAATCGTTAGAGGAGCAGATGGCGTGGCGAGGGGTGTGATCCTGCTACACAAGGGACAGTGATTGGAGTGGCCAACACAGTCTGTGTGTCCCAAAGAGATTCGAAATGTAGAAGGTGAAACAGAGCAAGACCCTAATGGACAGGGAGCAGAGCCAGGTAGAGAAAGAAGAAGAACAGCGAGAAACTCGAATTAGGGAAATGCTCAGAGACAATGACTAATACTCGAGGAGATCGCAAATGCAGTAAAAATTGTGAACCAATTTTTAGGGAGCGTGACCCGCAGTGTTTGTGACCACATTGTTTGTGGAAACATGACCGGATGTGACATTATGTAAGATTAGTTTTGACATTTAAGTAGTTGAAATCGGAGATGACTTTATTCGGGGATTAGGGACGCAAGAAAATCACAAGTTGTAGATTGCGAAAATTGAAAGGAATAAATGTGGATTTGTCGATTACACGGAGCGAGATAAGTGTACCCTAACAATTCGGTACACTTCCCATGACATGGCTAGTGTTCTCACGATAAATTAAGCCTGGACTTTAAAATCATGTCACTAGCGATATGCTTAAAAAGACACCTAAACGCCGTAAAATTCATAAATTTTCCCAAGGTTGGCTGATGAATACGTTGTGTAAGGTACACTGCCTGATCGACATAACATACCTTTGACAAAAAGACTTGATAAAAAGCAGACCAAGAAGAATTTCATGAAACAAAGTTTCAAGTCTTTTTGTAGGTGATCGTCCGCCATTTCTGTGTGACCTCTTCAATCTTATGCTTTCTTTTACCATCAATTTCCTGGATGAGTTCAAACGACTGTTTTCATATATTATTAATGGGCTCATTATTCCCCCACTGCGCCAAACTGTTAGAGTCAGAAACAATACCATATCCGACTTTGTAAGAAATTAGCTAGCTGATGGCTGATGGCAAAGAACAAAAACCGGATGTATCAGATCATGTCTTCAACTTACGTTCATATAACCGACACCCAGTGATCATGACTCGGCGAAAAACTAAGTTTTCAGTCTCTATTCAGATGATCTTTCAATTTATGCTGGTCATTTTTGATTCCTATGCCCCATGAAATTTACCTATTACAGTTGGCCCATGGCTAACATAAAGGAAGTCGTTATCAGAGAGCATAGTGTTACCAACACAGTGTATCTATTTGGTTAAACGCGTTCTCATTAGGGTCGAATAGTAGTTTTAAATGATCTCTATATGAGATTAAAAACATCAATCCTTGCTTTTAAAGTCATGTGTACTTTCAATTTGTGGTAAATTATGGTTTTTGCTTTGCTTCCCAAGCAGCTCGGCGTGTTTGCTGTAGCGCATCAATTCAGCTTGTATTTGCTAAACACAAAACAAAAAAAACCTAACAGCATTATTTAATGTTGTTTGCAAAACACACTTAAATAATTTTTTAGTTGCTATACCAATTTAATAATTGTTTGGCCAAGCCGCTGGGGAAGCCGGTGAGGGTTATTTGTCTTTAATTCAAATTTGATAACGACCGTTATGATCGACCACCTGGGGGATATACTATGCCGATGGCGATGTGGCGTCGGGAATGTGAAAATTCGTAGCGTTAATTTAGGTCGTTATGAGCAAGCTTCTTACAAGTTTTTATGGCATCGATGTTCGAAAATTACCTGGCGTTCATTTGCCCAAGGCTTGATGGCGCGAGACATGTGGAAGTGGGAGAAAATGTACAAAATTCAGAAGGCGTTCAGCTGCGGCGGCAATTTGAATTAACTTAATTACATGCCTTTTTAGGCATCCCCTATCTATTTTCACGAAAGCGTGTGTATTTCCCTTGGGGATTACAACATCTAGTGAGGACGAATCAGGAATAAGTATATAAAGTCTCTTGGGAGTTCCAGTTCTTTAGTCTGAGCCCCCAGGAATCGAGAATTTCTAACATTTTCGACGCTGGTTTTCGGCTAGAAAACGAAAAACGTAAGTGTGCTATTGCTTTTTGTTCGTTTTTATGAGGTAAGTTTCTCAGCGTAGAAAATAGTATTAGGAAGCTTTAGCAACGAGGACGGCAACGGCGGCGAGAACGCCACAAAACAATGGGTTTAATGAGCTGCACGTATATTTTGTATTTTGATACATTGCTTTGTCGTCTTCTTCGAAACAGCAACGTGAAATGACCAAATTTTAGGTTTTCTCGAGAACGTAAGCCCATGACGGTAAATTTGTCTTTCTTTTTTCGTACTTTAACGCCGTTCAAAGTAATTTAGTCCCTGGACATTTCGTCAGTAATTTAGAAGCTAAACAAATTGGAATTATCGCGAAAGAGTTACAAAAACGAGAAGTTGTAGTTTGAAACGACGTTTCGTTGCCGTTGCCGTCGTCTTTGCTAAAGCTCTCTATTACCAGTTAACTACGTGACTACATACACGTTTAAGACGCAGTTTTAAATGAGTGACACTGAGTTATTGCCGAATACAAGGGTTCGCAAACTTCTTCAAATCGTGCCTTCACGACTCATGGATTTTGCATCATCCAGTTAAGCATAGAATTAAAACCCATGAGACGGAAATACACGTTGTTTGCCGCTTATACTGACAGAGTATACCGCGTTGTTTTAAAAGGACGGAAAAGTGATCTACGTTTTGGAAGAAATTTTCGCGGCCTGCCGTTGTTTTTGTTGTTTTTGGCGTTTTCCGGGAGTAAATATTCATGACTATGAGTTTCAGTGGGAACAACTTTTGGCGGATTTCGGGCAAATTTGATTTAAATAGGTACTTTCCGCAATTGATAAAATAATTATACTGTAGGGTGTGATTTCGTTTGCATCCTGAGAACGGGGAAAACAAGTACAACGCTAGAACGTTGAAGACATTGTAATAAAATGGCTAATAATGATTTCTTCGGTAAAATATTTATTCGAGTCGTCCTTTGAAGGACAACTGTTGTATGTAGCGTGACTGTGAAACTAGTCACGCATCACGCCTGTCACAGCCGTCATGTTATTTATTAGATATTAGAGACCTTAAGCAGAGACGACGAGAGCGGACGACGAGTACAAACCGGAAGTAACTTTGAACCATAAGATAATACTGCGCATGTCATGTCTTGTCTTCGCTGACTTCATTCGTCGTCCACCCAACGTCGAGAACGTGAAAACAGCTCTGTTGCCGTCCTCTGCTGTACGTAAGTATTTGTCAGACTATTTCTTCGCCTCTTAGAGGTTTAATTGAGCAAAAACTAAGCAATCATGGGTTTTAATTTAGTATGCGAAAGTTTCTTTTGCTTTTTTACCTCTAACTTAAAGTAATTAGCCTCTGTAAACTTCTTTTGCAGGAACTGCACATGGCGTGTGAAACTCCCGCGTCAGGGTAAGATCTGAAGTCTTAGTAAATTGGATCTTTCATGATGAACTTATACTGATTTCCTTGTAAAAAATGACAGTTGCTTCGGGATGGTTAAATTTGTGGTTGAGTCTATCGGAAGTGTTCCTCGCGAATATTAAAAAGCAGAGCATCTGCAGCTTTATAAATTTTGCCGACTGAGGCATCTTCTTCAACTTTAGTCATTGCTCGATCTGTCTGAATATTTCAGCTGTTTCTAAGGTTATTTCTAATATATAGGGATGAATCCCAGAAACAAAAGCCACGTCGTTATAGCAAGCTCGAATTCCAAGAGATTGATAATACAGTCCTGTAGATCGCAGACTTGCAACGAAGGTCCATAATTTTAAATTTAAGAATGTCAAGGAATATAAGCTAAACTGCATGCAGTGCAGGCCAGAGTTAGACTGATTAGCACTAATTTAGATTTAATTGTCAAGGTGTATGCAGTTAAAAATGATATGCAATTAAAGCAGGATTAGTCTTAATCCCTGCTCAGAAGTGAAAAAGGAATTTTAAGACATTCACATTTTTCTTCTCTAGAAACAACTCTATGAAATGGACAGAAGACCATGACTTGACCCTCTGTGGGGAAGTTCTTCTCCAGGAGCCTTTCAAGCATCCCAGAAACAGCAAAGAAAGGGGTGAAGTGTGGGGGCAGATAGCCCTTAATCTTAACAGTCTTGCAAGTCCCATATTCAAAGTGTCTAAGAGATCAGTGAGACAGACTAACCCTTTTGCAGACCAAGTACAAGGAGAAAATAAGAGAAGAAGAAAGAGCATCAGGCATAGACTGTGAGGAGACCCAGCTAGATGCAGCAGTTGAAGAAATTCTTGACAAAGAAAAGGCAGCTGACATGGAAAGGAATGAGCAAGCTGGCACTCTAACCAAAATACACCAGAGTGAGAAGGCAAGTGCCGAAGAGGTTAGGCGCCAAGCTATGGAACGACTGGGCAAAACCCAGAAAAGAAATGCAGATTCAGAAGAAGGAAAACCCAGTAAAAGAGGGAAGGAAAGAAGTTCGGCTGTTGAATACCTCAAGGAGAAGTTTGAGTTAGAAAGTAAACTGAGGAAGGATGAAATGGAGTTCAAGAAAAATGAACAGCAGATGTTGATGGATCAGCAAAGTCAAATGCACAAGTAGCAATTAGAAATGATGAAGATGGTACAACAGCAGAATCAGACATTAATGGCTTTATTGGAAAAAGCTACATTCACAAAATGACTGTCTCAAGTGTCCTCAAGATTTTGTAAACTTATTTTAAAACAGGTTGCACTTAAGGGGAGTATTAATGTTAGAAACCCCTTCTTTTGAAAACACAAACTATGTCATAAGCATTAATGTACTTAAACTTTGTTGAACGTTGAGTTAACAAATATTTTACACTGTTTTTCAACATGATTTTGTGATGAAGGAAACTTGTTTATTTATTTCAGTACAAAAATCATACTTGTTTACTTCTGCATGCATGGGAGGTATTTTTCTCCTCACATTTACAGCCTTAAGCCTGGTTGACACTTTCAACTTAGTGAGATAATGACATAAAGAGAAAATTGTTTTTTTTTGCCTTATGTCCATGCTGTTGTGTTGACATTTTTTTGTAGGTAGTGTGAATCTGGCATTAATGCAACAGGGTTAAAATTAAACCTCATTTCTTATTCGGTGTGATTTTACACGTACATAGTGCCCAGGCCTCATGTTACAAAGTTACTAAAAGTTAAGTTATCAAAAAGAGTTTATTAAGAAAAGTAGTCTTCTAAGGAAGGAGGTTCCAGCTGAAAAAAAACTGGATGTCTGATTTCCATAGAGACATGTGAGGGCATTTCTAAGTAGGGCACTGACGACATACATTTTGCCCACACTACTGAGACCAATTTTTAAGTTTTTTTTAAAGTCTAAAAACTTGAATTAGTTAGTGACATCATTGAATAGCCACTCTACTGATTCTCTGACACTGCTCATCGACTGATTGAAATCCATCATTTGAGGGGTCAAGGCTCTATTCCTGAAAGGGGCTTGAAGGTGTACCCTTAATGGGTATGCTGGATCACCATAAATGCAGTATGGATTCCCCAAAGGACAGTTAGCAAAGGCTTGAAGGTCATTAAGGAGTCTTGAGTCTGCAAGCATGCCTGCATCATGCCTCCTTCCTTCTGAAAAATAGAAAAATATTCAAAACTTTTTTCATGATTGACATAAAAAAATATGACAAAACAAAGAATTATTATAACCATTTCTTACCTACGGGACCGTATAGATGACCTATCAGACCATTGGGGAGGGCAACACACTGAAACTCCAAAGCATGCACTCTCTTGTGGCCGTTATAGACTGCTCTCTGATGCTCTGCAGGTCTGCAAATTGGACGAACTGTCCCGTCAACAAATCCAAAACAATTGTCTAAGGCAGAACCCTGGGCAGCAATGGTGTCACTGTACAGTTGCAGCAAGGGCTGAGAGAGAACTTGGTGATTCCACTGAGTGATTCTGTGGCCGTGTGTATCGTATATATAGTCGAGCACTTGGTTGCTAACCATGCTTAACACTGGAACCGGCCGACCAAATCGTGGAATGATATCACTGAATCTGCAGGGGTAAGACAATCTTCTCAGAAGAATACAAAGCGCTTCCATTCCACTTGATACGGTTCTTTGGTAACACGTAAAGCTGTCTGGAATTTGAAGGACGACGTTCTCGTCGAGCGAAGCTTAAGTTTTTTAAGATTTTCCCGCCGTTTTCGTACCGTGAACGGACGGTTCCGTCCCAGTCTTCGCGCGGTACTATTCGTCGTCGTCGTCTTCTTCGTCGTCTATGCTTAAGGTCCCTATTGTCATGAAACGAATAAGGGAGACTCTCCTCTTTGTATTTTTGTTTCATGAAGGTAAAAGACAAATAAACTCTGGCAAAGTCTATCAAACAGAAACAAAACCCAATACAGTTAGTTGTCCTATTTGCGGACACTTTTTGTAAAACTTTCATATCTTACCTCCAAACAACACCTAGGAGCTAAAATTTAGCCACAGTGTAGCTTTCACTGCTGGTAATTAGGGCGTGATGTCTCATCGCTAGAAGCTCTTTGCTTTCTTTGTAATTGCGGAAAGACAACGTCAAATTCAATGCCCAAATTCCGGACTGGTTGACCTATTTCCGGACGATCGTTACTGGTTTAATGCTCTCCCTATTCTTTAAAATGTTCTTCTCGGTCATGGCAAAATACATCATATAAAAGTCAAATAAAGAAACTTTCCTTTAAAAAATTTCACTCTGTCCGAATTTTAAAGTATTTTCTTTCATTTTAGTGAAGAAGGCATCAGACCGCAAATCAGCTAGTCTCCTTCGCAGCCGTTATTTGGGTCGTCACGCAACGTTCCTCCCCACTAACGGCTGCTCACTCGAGCTTTGCATTTCTTTCCCTCAAAGTGACCAATAAGGAGCAGGCTTCCATTTTCTAGAAACCTGGTCCTAGTCCTCGTCTTGCTGTGTTTTTGGCGGCAAATATAACGAGAAATATGATTGGCGCAGCTGCCAAGAATAACTGCATTTTATTGGTTCTCGGTAACAGAGGGAAAGGAATGCAGAGCAGTAGTCTTTCTCCGAGATACAACACTGGAAACGGAAAATTTTTATATGCTAAAAAACCTAGCCTTTTAGCTTCACTTATGTCGAAAAAATGATACAACCTATGGCGCATTTTGCGAGAACAGACCGCTTAATTGAAAAGATATAATTCGACGTGAGATAAATATCACATTCATTAAGAAACAAATTTTACTTACCTCGACAAAAACTTAAATCTTCCCACCTAAACGGAGCGAAGCTAGGCCACGAAAAGAACAAACGAAAGCAGACTAGTCGATAAGTCTTCTACTAAA
>JAEMWC010001066.1:82500-132500 GCA_016490735.1 Pachyseris speciosa | reverse complement strand
ATAAATCCGTTATCATGACCATTATCATGGGATGGGCCTTTAACTTCGCTACACTGAAAGAATACTAGTCAAAAAATACACAGGAGGAAGGCATTCTGCTCAAATGGAGCGGCGGATCCAAATGATGATACCCATTTGCATTCTCAGGGGTAGTGGAGGAGGTGGGGAGAATTGTTATCAACACCTTTTACCAACACACCTATTAGATAATCTGGTACAGTATCTTTGCCCAACCTGGCTTTTGGGTTTTTCCGCCAATCTTAGGCGTTATACCTACCCTGCACAGTGCTGAATTAACAACACTTAGAAAGTACAGCACTGTAGCTTTCGTTTGAAGTGGCACAATTTAGGATTTCTATTCATACTTGTCTCGTGTCCTTGTTATTCATTGTAGTAATTAGAATTAAGGTGTAAGCCCCCACCCCCACCCCCCACCCCCCACCCCCTCCTGATGAGCTCGTTTGGCTCTTGAGGCACTCATAATGTAAGTATATTTAAAGAAAAAAAGATATATGAATACAGAACAAAAGATACTGTTCAATAGGTTTGATTTGGATGGTTAAACCTCAGGATTTTTATCGAGAGCTAAGATGTTGGAATCGTGAGAATGTCAAGCAGCCGGTGAATTATAAACATCACGGAACAGTTCTACCAAGAAAATGATCCCTCTTTACAACAGTTGGTGGGGGGAGGGGGAGGGGGGTAGACAATTTTCGCTCATAGACTTAAAACCAGATACTTTGCGAGTAAAGCGGTTCTTAAGGGATAAAAGAAAGCGCACTGGACACGAAGTTTGATTTGAGAGAAATGTGAGATCAATAGAGAAGGCAACGGGTAAAATCAATAATTAGTTAATGTTGATACACACCGTGTTCCTGTTTAACCTTATCTGTTGCTATTTTTAGTCACGCCAGTATGCAATGAAAAGGAGAATGATGTTTGCTTTACTTGGGATTAAGTTGTGCAATCAGTTAAAAGTTTAAACATCAAAGGATAATACTTTGTTTCAGTAACCGTCTCTCAATTTAAAAATAATCAGCCTAGGACATTGTTTTCGTTTTGCTGGATTATTCACGGCTGCTTTGTGAGTATGACAAACCCGGAAAGCTTTCCTTTCTTTATGCCTATGACTTTATTTTCGTGTCACAATAAGTTTGACTTGACGTTTGAGTTCTCCTGATCCAATACGACATACATTGTACAGAGACGGGTTGAAACTTGCTAGGGGATTTACATTTTTTTTCCGGCTCTCCGAGCAAGGCTTCCTGGGGGTGATAAAATCGGGGTAATTAAAAGTGCATAACGCGGTCGATGATTCTTTAGTCGCTTTCTGAAATTGATATTATCTGTTTGACGGGCAATTTAAACTGAAATGCGGGGGCGAGAGGAAAAATAAATACAGGGGAGTGATTATTGCATCCGCCGACTCTTTAATTAGAGTGTTTTGGAGTTAGCATGTCGAATAGAAATTGGGGAACTTGTACGCATGCGAGAATAAGGATAAAGTAAAATGTGAATATTCCGTGTGAATAGTTCCATGTGAAACACGCAAAAATTAACGATAAACGGAAGTGATATTTCAGTTTAGTCATAAAATATTGTCATTATTAATTTGGAAAAATTTCTCAAACTACCTGTTGACAAAAATTAGCATATTAAACCCAGAATTGAATTTCAATTTCATGACAAGGCTACTTTTTGGCAATCGCAAAATTGCAGATGGCGAACTCCAGATGACCATAACGTTTTAATTTTTTTCCATCGCAATTACAGATGCGGTAGCAAGTAAGCCGAGTTGTGAAAAAATAATAAATGAATATTAGATAAGGTTGGAGAAAAACAAGGAACTTGCTCTTTTGTTTTTATCTATTAAAGTTTGGGGTTCCAAGCGCGCGCTTATGTGCGCTCGTCAATTTCTGGTCTGAATATTTTTTTGCGATATCACCACAATAATTACTGTTTTCAATTATTCCCTTGCAATTATTATTGTCTAAGAATTAAATAAAAAGTGGATAGCACAATATATATCTGCAAATGATATATGAGGTCACGATGAGGTCACGGGTTCAAACCCCGTTGAAGTCCTGAATGGTTTTTGTTCAGTTTTCTTTACGCAATTACATAAATTGCTTTTACAACTGCGAGGATCATCATTATTTTCCTTATTTCATATATCTGCAAAATTGAATGGATTAATGTGGGCGTTAAATGGCTGAACTAAATAGTTACTTTGGGTGCCCACCTAAACATCAACGCCATGTGAATATTCCGTGATAGTTCCATGTGAAACACGCAAAAATTAACGATAAACGGAGGTGATATTTCAGTTTAGTCATAAAATTTTGTCATTATTAATTTGGAAAAATTTCTCAAACTATCTGTTGACAAAAATTAGCATATTAAACCCAGAATTGAATTTAAGTTTCATGACAAGGCTACTTTTTGGCGATCGCAAAATTGCAGATGGCGAACTCCAGATGGCCATAACGTTTTAATTTTTTTCCTTCGAAATTACAGACGTTGCAATAAGTAAGCCGGGTTGTGAAAAAAAAATATTAGATCAAGTTTGGAGAAAAACAAGAAACTAGCTCTTTTTTTAATCTGTTAAAGTTTGGGGTTCCAGGTGCGCGCATATGTGCGCTCGTCAATTTCTGGTTGGAATATTTTTTTTGCGATATCACCACAATAATTACTCCCTTCTAATTATCATTAAGCGGCCGTCACTTAGCGACGTAAATAAAGTAAATGTAGTAAATAAAGTCATTAGGTCGATCACGCATCGTCTCTTTAAAAGCCTTTCAGTGTTCAAGGAAAGAAATGTTTTGTCAGAATTGAATTACACCAATGTACATCAAGTGGGAAAGGAATTTATTTGAAAGCGTTTATTTTGAGTAGTATTTCACAACACCGTTGACTTAACTAAAGCTATTCAGAAGACCGTAAATATTTTTAAACTGAACTTGTAGATTTTGGTGGCCATAAAATACAGGGGTCAGAGTCGGAAATGGCGAAATCCTTTCAAAAAGAAATGTTTAGTCAGAATTATAGGAAATGTATTTATTTGAGCGTTCCTTTTGACCCGGTTTCGAAGATTAACAAATATTGACCGAGTTAGTGATGGTGCAATACCGGAAGTGAAATCAACCAACACAGCTCTTTTGCGTGGCGTTGTTTGAACATACCTTAGTAGTATTGAGATATCGGTTATCGTCGAGAAACTGGTCAACGGATCGAAGACTCAGATTTATACCAAATTCTTCGCTTTCTTTGAAATTGTCAAACAAATCGAAGTGTGAGTGTTTTGTCGAGCTTCAGCTGGCCTTGGTTTCTCGCTTAGCGAATATCCATAGAATCGGTTCACTACTTTTCCGTGTTAAATTGCAAAATAGGTTTACTGCTTAAGCGTTGGCAAAAGAAAAAAGAAATACAAGTGAAAAAGAATAGAAAAAAAAAGAGATCAAATAAAAAAAACTTCACTCTGATGAGATATAAACCACCGACTCTAAGCTGCCATTACGGCACGAAAAGAGCGCACTAACCCACTAGGACACCAAAACCTTCTCTTAATGAATGATCGAATTTTAAATTCTATATCATTCGGAGTGACGAATTGACTGTCATGCCAACTGAAAGGTGACAAAAATTGAATTAGGATCAACTTGAACTTATCCTGTGCATTAATCCGGCTCGGATGGTCAAAAAGGCCGCTTCTAATTCTCGCAGAATTTCTTGTTGTCTTAGAATTAAATAAAAAATGGATAGCACAATATATATCTGCAAATGATATATGAAATGAATCATATATGAGCTGCGAATATGAACTGAAATGAAGAAATGATCCGTAGCAGTTGTAAACGCAATTTATGCAATTGTGTAAAGAAGCCTGAAAAAAAAATTCAGGACTTCAACGGGGTTTGAACCCGTGACCTAGCGATACCGGTGCAATACCTCGCAATACCTCGTATCGACCGATATCGCGAGCTCACGGGTTCAAACCCCGTTGAATTCCTCAATTATTTATTTCAGGCTTGTTTACGCAATTGCATAAATTGCTTTCACAACTGCGAGGATCATTTCTTTCAGTTCATATGTCTGCAAAATTGAATGGATTAAAGCGACTTCGTGTGGGCGTTTGGCTGAACTAAATAGTTACTTCATGTGCCACCAAAACGTCAACGCCAAGTACACGAGCAATAGCATCCTTCCCACGGATGAAATTTTCAGTGTTATAACAATGTGATAAGTTTTCTTCTGTTGTCAAAAGCCTTTAAATCCTGGGCTCCAGCGAAATATTACTATTTAACTGAAAATCCCAGTTTTAGCTGATTCATGCGCGGAGCGCATTTGTTGGGGTATTACGATGGAGCAGATGTGGACGAAAGTTAGTCTACCAAAAATACTTTAAACATTGAACTGATTCAAATTAGAACCCTCTTGATTTTTTTCTATTCTGTATGCATTTTTAGGAGACTTGTTGAACTTATTAGGCGTTTTCACTTTACTTTATTCATGTACGAACAAAGTTACGATTCGTCACGAAGCTCATTTTTGACTAAAGATTTCGAATTCGTTCATGTAAATTCAAACGCACGGCCTTCAGTCAAATAACTGTATGATAAGGTACAGTTCAAACTCTGTACGCAGCAATTGAGCCTCCATCTTATGAACGAGTTTTTCTTTTCAAGTTATAAGGAAAGAGGTTACATGTTTACCAGGTGATATGTGCGGTATACAAATCACAGGCGACTCAAGCTCACTATAAGAGATATACGCCACGAACGTGACGCTGGCGTATCGGCTTATAAGGTTGTGTTACAACGGTTTGAATTTGAATTGCAAAGGTTTGTATGGGAAGACTATGGATATGTTTTCAGTAGTAGAAATTATTGTTGTTTGAAAATAAAGTTGACTTACTTTGTTGCCTTGTTGTATCCTTTGTCATTTGTCAGCTTCTCAAGCCAAATTTGAAGCCATTTCGGCGAGTTAGCAATTATCGGAGTTTCCACTGCCTGTGTATAAATCCGTTATCATGACCATTATCATGGGATGGACCATGAACTTCGCTACACTGAAAGAATACCAGTCCAAAAATACATAGGAGGAAGGCATTCTACTCAAATGGAGCGGCGGATCCGAATGATGATACACTCTTTTTCTTTTATAAGAATATATTTTATAAGAATATCGAGGCTTATTTTTGCAAGATCTTAAGAATATTTTAAGAATAAATTTGAGGCTGAAATTGTGAAAAGAATATAATTTCGTGTGTTCAAAATCTGTAAATACCATATAATGATATGTTTCTACTTAACTTTTTACTTGAACTAGCTAGCAACAGCCAAATGTTCAATGATGAGCGGCACATGTAATGTATTTGTGCAGTACAAAATAGCAAACTCTTAACTTGTAGTGGGATACCCCAATACGTCCTTAAACGGAAATGTCATTTGCATTCTCAGGGGTAGTGCAGGGGGTGGGGAAGGGTTGTTATCAACACCTTTTACCAACACACCTATTAGATAGTCTGGTACAGTATCTTTGCCCAAACCTGGCTTTTGGGTTTTTCCGCCAGTCTTAGGCGTGATACCTACCCTGCACAGTGCTGAATAGACAACACCATACAAAGTACTGCACTGTAGCTTTCGTTTGAAGTGGCACAATTTAGGATTTCTATTCATACTTGTCTCGTGTCCTTGTTATTCATTGTAGTAATTAGAATTTAGGTGTAAGCCCCCCCCCCCATCCCCCACAACCCCTCCCCCCCCACCTGATGAGCTCGTTTGGCTCTTAAGGCACACATAATGTAATTATATTTAAAAATGATATATGAATACAGAACAAAAAATACTGTTCAATAGGTTTCATTTGGATGGTTAAACCTCAAGATTTCTATCTAGAGCTAAGATGTTGGAATTGCGAGAATGTCAAGCAGCCGGTGAATTATAAACATCACGGAACAGTTCTATCAAGAAAATGATCCCTCGTTACAACAGTCCACCCCACGATTTTGCATAACCATTGTTTAGAATTTTCCTTGAGACTTACAATTGTCCCCGGCCGAGAGAAATTGAAAACAAATGCTTATGCAACATTTTTTTTTTGGGGGGGGGGGGAAGGAGGGGGGGGGAAGGGACAAAGTGTATTATGAGAGATGTGGAAATGGCGAATACGACCTGTACAATGGGCAATTTTCGCTCATAGACTTAAAACCAGATACTTTGCGAGTAAAGCAGTTCTTCAGGGATAACAGTCCACCCCACGATTTTGCATAACCATTGTTTAGAATTTTTCTTGAGACTTACAATTGTCCCCGGCCGAGAGAAATTGAAAACAAATGCTTATGCAACATTTTTTTTTTTGGGTGGGGGGGGAAGGAGGGGGGAGGGGACAAAGTGTATTATGAGAGATGTGGAAATGTCGAATACGACCTGTACAATGGGCAATTTTCGCTCATAGACTTCAAACTAGATACTTTGCGAGTGAAGCAGTTCTTCAGGGATAAAAGAAAGCGCACTGGACACGAAGTTTGATTTGAGAGAAATGTGAGATCAATAGAGAAGGCAACGGGTAAAATCAATAATTAGTTAATGTTCTTACGCACCGGGTTTCTGTTTAACCTTATCTGTTGCTATTTTTAGTCACGCCAGTATGCAATGAAAAGGAAAATGATGTTTGCTTTACTTGGGATTAAGTTGTGCAAATTAGTTAAAAGTTTAAACATCAATGGAAAATACTTTGTTTCAGTAACCGTCTCTCTATTTCTAAAATAATCAGCCCAGAAAATTAGTTTTCGTTTTGCTGGATTATTCATGGCTGCTTTGTGAGTATTACAAACCCGGAAATCTTTCCTTTCTTTATGGCTATGACTGTATTTTCGTGTCACACTAAATTTGACTTGATGTTTGAGTTCTCCTGATCCAATACGACATACAGTGTACAGAGGTTGAAACTTGCTAGGGGATATATTTTCTGGCTTTCTGAGCGAGGCTTCCCGGGGGCGATAAAATCGAGGTAATTAAAAAGTGCATAAAGCGGTCAATTATTCTTTAGTCGCTTTCTGAAATTGATATTATCTGTTTGACGGGCAATTTAAACTGAAATGCGGGGGCACGAGGAAAAATAAATACAGGCGAGTGATTATTGCATCCACCGACTCTTTAATTAGAGTGTTTTGGAGTTGAGATGTCGAATAGAAATTGGGGAACTTGTACGGAAGCGAGAATAAAGATGTGAGTGAAAAGGAAAATGTGAATATATTTCATATATTTGCAAAATTGAATGGATTAAAGCCACTTAATGTGGCGTTCGGCTGAACTAAATAGTTACTTTATGTGCCCACCTAAACATCAACGCCATGTGAATATTCCGTGATAGTTCCATGTGAAACACGTAAAAAAGTTAACGATAAACGGGATTGACATTTAAATTTAGTTATAAAATGTTGTCATTATTAACTTGAAAAAGTTTGTCAAACTATCTGTTGACAAAAATTAGCAGGATAGCTGAGTTAATCTTTTGTCTCACGATTGAGTCACAAAGATGTGGATCGCCACGTTTCGACCGCTATACTGCTGGACGGTCTTCATCGGGCGATAGTGTCGACTGGCTGCGTGTTAATCTTTTGTCTCACGATTGAGTCACAAAGATGTGGATCGCCACGTTTCGACCGCTATACGCGATCCACATCTTTGTAACTCAATCGTGAGACAAAAGATTAACTCAGCTATCATTTAAAACCACGATGACGAACACCTTTCATAATAATTAGCATATTAAACCCAGAATTGAATTTCAATTTCATGACAAGGCTACATTTTTGCAATCGCAAAATTGCAGATGGCGAACTTCAGATGACGATAACGTTTTAATGTTTTTCCTTCGCAATTACAGACTTAGCAGCAAGTAAGCCGGGTTGTGAAAAAATAATAAATGAATATTAGATAAAGTTTGGAGAAAGACAAGAAACTAGCTCTTTTTTTAATCTGTTAAAGTTTGGGGTTCGAGGCGTGCGCTTATGTGCGCTCGTCAATTTCTGGTTTGAATATGTATATATATAGGAAGAAGACCGACAAGTCGGTCGAAATATAGGTCATCCTGAAAATTGTGTCCTGTCTTCATTTGTGTTTGATATATATATATATATATATATATATATATATATATATATATATATGTATGTATGTATGTATGTATGTATGTATGTATGTATGTATGTATGTATGTATATATATATATATATGTATAAATGTGGAGGTAGAGTCTACCTTGGCATAAAGTGCTCAATGCTGTGGTAGCAGAGCTAAGTATACATAAGTTGAAGGATTAAAGAGGACGCATCGATTCTCTGTGACTCTGAGTTTCGCGCGTAATTGCTCGTCAGACAGAACTTTCTGACACTTCTGTCTGACGAGCGCTTAGGCGCGAGACTCAGAGTCACAGAGAATCGATGCGTCCTCTTTAATCCTTCAACTTATGTATATATATATGTATATATATTTTGCGATATCACCACAACATCTACTTTTTTAAAATATTCCCTTGCAATTATTATTGTCTCAGAATTAAATAATAATAATAATAATAATAATAATAAAATTATTCACGGCTGCTTTGTGAGTATTACATACCCGGAAATCTTTCCTTTCTTTATGGCTATGACTGTATTTTCGTGTCACACTAAATTTGACTTGATGTCTGAGTTCTCCTGATCCAATACGACATACAGTGTACAGAGGTTGAAACTTGCTAGGGGATATATATTCTGGCTTTCTGAGCGAGGCTTCCCGGGGGCGATAAAATCGGGAGTAGTATAGTACTTGGGGGTACCAGATCATTTTTACATTTAACGGTTTCAACATTTTGATCTCGTATTTTGGAATCTATAGTTTATTAAAAATGCGTGACATTATCGGAAAAACAGGAAACCCCCAAGTACTATTCACCGTTCGATGGAATTAACCCTATAAAAAATAGCAAAACTGGTGGCCACCAGAACCTCTCATGAGGGACTTAATTTGGAATTTGAATCACCACCCGTCCCTCATGAGAGGTTTTTTTTTTTGTTTTTTTTGTATTCCCACCACCACACCACCAGAGCACTATCCGTTTTGTTCCCACCACCACTCCGCTCTGGCCCTATCAGACCCTCTTGGGGCCAAGTATTTGTTTATTTGTTTTTTTCACCCTCCGGCTTGAGGTTGAACCGGCACTTCTGACAAGCCTAAGCTTAACTATAGCTCTACCCATCAACCCGACACCATCTCAGGGTGATTTTTTGTGTGTTTTTAACCCATGGAATAACGACGGGGGGTTTTCGTTATTCCACGGGGTGGCTTGTATACATTTCGCTAACGAAAGGCCCCCGCTTTTTCCAATCGTTAGATACTTTGTATACAAGCCACCCTTTATCTGTGTAAAACAACCCTTATATATGCGTTTGTATTTTCATTTTTATGCTTGTGGTACATAAATGAAATTTTCAAAGATAAAAAATAATACGCATGTGTAAAAAGCGAAAAATCTAGAATCCCCTAAACATAGTGACGTAGTTTGGTGACTCATTCGAAAGGGAACCCCCCTCAACAAATGTTCCTGTCTCATATGCTAATTCTTCGGGTAAAGGGTCAGAAAGAGGGCAGTGATTTAAATTAAATATACAACAAAACTCACAATACTATCCTGAACTAGGCAAATCAGTGGGTTTGAGGCGATAAAAACACCACAGCTATGGCGTGACGTCAACAGCTAGATTTTATAATGTCCGTACGCATAGCTTGTCACGCCATTATCATGAATATACCGCTTATCATCGAAACAGCTGAGTGATACTTTATTTATCTCATAACTTCCTAGTTGATGGTTTTGGCTTCTGATTGTTTTCATTCTATGATGCAACTGTTTATTATCAAATAGTGTCTCTTTCTAATTTTCATGTTTGATGTTATTCTTAATAATATTCTTCCTAATTCCTTTAGCTGTCTTCCCTCCTTTTCGGTTGTCTTTCATATAGCTATACATTTTCGATCGTAGACCGATGAATTCACAAATTGGAACTCCTGCAGCCTCATCTTTGAATTTACCAATTACTTTTTTATTCGTCTTATCGAAATATGGAGAGCATTCTGGGTAGTCGCTGTTGTCAAATTTATTTTTATCCTTCCAGAAATTTCTATAGACGTCTCCGGTTTCGATTTCATAGGTCAATGAGTCTGTGTCTGTGAAGAGCAGCTTCGCCTTGTTTCCATACTTCTCTTTAATGTAGTTGTAATGGAAATCGTACATCAGTGTCTTGCTTAGATCAAGGATACACATTCCTACATATGCTGGCCGGTTTAAAGTAAGTGTTTCTTTTATCTTATGAACAGCTACCAAATTTTCATTGAAGATTTTACTGCTAACATATGTCGGTTTAGCAGCCACTTTTAATAGTTTCTTTTCATCGGTGACTAATCTGACGTCTACTCGCTTTCTGAGGTTTTCCATCGTTTTTCCAAATACACTGTTATTCATCAGCTTGAAAAAGTCTTTCTCAAAGGCATTTTTAGCGTTAGTTCTTTTCTGAGTGTTGTAATCAATATATTGTCTGAGCCATGCGGACTGATTGAACTCTAGAACTCGATGGACTTTAGTTATTTTCAAACCGAGATCAGTGTATAATTGGAGGTTCCTATAATGGAGCACGTATTTTTCTTTGTTGCTTAATGTTGGTATTAGTTTATGTACCAAACCAGTTGATATCTTGTATTTCTTCGCGATGTTTTTACAATACCCAGACAACATACTTTCAGCTACTTTGACCTTTTCCGGTCCAAGTGGGTAGTCATTATGTAGATCATGTAACTCTTGGGGGTATTCAAGGTCAACTTCAAGAATCAAACCCTTTGCACTATCTTCTTTATAGACAGCCAGGTCTAACTTGCTGATCCGCTTTTCTGTCAACCATTTGAAACCACCGGTTGGTAAATATTGACTCATAGCCCAACCATACAAATTATTAGCATCGAGATACATGATATACTTTGAGGGCGCCTTCTCATCGTATTCTTTCATGTATTTATTGTTTGCTTTTCCATATCGGTTTGCTATATAACTGATTCCTCCACGCATACCCTTTTCAATGAATTGAAACATATCAATATCAACCATAAGCTCTAGTTTAATGTCAGTCATTTTAAGCATTGCATCCCACGAAAGCCCTGGAGACGTGAAATAATGACATGGGTCCAGTTTGTAGTATTCAAGACACGTTTTCCTGAAGTTTTCAAATACATCAGCTAAAAGGAGGATGTCAGATTTCAGATATAGATCATGATACTCGCCCATATTTTTGAGAGAGAATGTATTCCACACATTCTGGGCATGTGTATAGTCTTCATCACTGATGTGTTCATCACTTAATATGCTATAAAATTCTTCTTTTGTTGGTAGCTTTTTATTGAATTTATCAAAGCTGTCCATGAAGTCGTAAGGGTAGAGCCCTTTTTGTGCCATCAACTCAAGCTTTTTACCTTTGAATTCTTGGGAGGTGTATTTTAATGACTCTTTTGGTAGATTACTGACCAGTTTTTCCAAACTAGAGCCCATGAATTGGAAACTATCAATAAATGTTAGGTGATTACCAAGCATGAAAGCCATATACTTCTCCATGTTGTTAGGTATAGCATTGATTGCCATTTGACACTTTTCACCTTTCTTATTTGTGTAAGTGTTTTTCTTAACAATGGCTCCAATCTCTTGCATTATGAAATGACTATCATAACCTCTCAAATTATGGAATATAACAGGTGTTTTTATTTCTTCTGCATTCACTCTGAGCTTTAGATTACATTCTTGATGGGCAGAGCCTCTCTATTTACCAGTGATATGGCAATGATCTCGAACTCGAATGTCTTTATCAGTGTATTGTTTATTGCAAATGTGGCATTCTATGGCTTTTTGGAATTCCTCTTCATCATCCTTTGTCATTCTGAGTGGTTTGTTGAATTCCTTTTTCATAACCTTCTTGCAATATTTAACTTCTTCCAACATAGCCTCCATGAATTTGTACACTGCATTTTCACCTCTATAAACTGTTACAGGTTTGCTATTTTTATCATCATAACAACAAACAACTTTGTAACCATATCCACAGTCAGTATACTTCTGATAAGCCTCTGTATATGATTTGTCATTATTAGGTTGGCAACCGTGTATTTTTTCAGTGATGGCCTCAAAATCAGCATAGATCACAAATGGTACCTGCTGTTGTTTATGAAAGTTGTTGAATTTCAGTATGTTGTTATCTTTGTTTGGCATTTTTATTGCCTGTGTGCCATTTACTTGCATGCAGTTGTCCTTGTGATCATTCAGAACCCTTTCAGAGCTGAAGCATTGAAGACAGTGCATACAAAAGTGTTTTCTTTCTTTGTGCTTTGTTTGATTGTACATAAACTTATTGATATCTTTGATTAGCACATAATGCTTGTTTTCATTTTCAGTTATTAGAAGCAGATTCAAGCAGTTTGCATATTTCTCTTTTGATACATATATTGGATATGGTTGTTTATCCTCATAACCGAAAACATTGATGTTGATCTTATTTTGTTTTTCAATCTTATTGTAATGTTTGGTAGTCACTGGAAATTCAATTCCTGAATAATCTAAATTTGCAATAAATTTCCTATCAACTTTTTAAATCCTCTGTGGGTATTTCTCTTGTGGGTTCAAGTGTCTGATGTGACACCACCGGAAGCATTCGTTATCCTCATTTTTCAAGTTAACTAAACCTTTGGCACTATTTCGTAATTCTGCTGGTAGTTTTATGTATGAGGAACCTCTAATCGGCTCATATTTCACCACATTGAGGTAATGACTATCAACAGATTCGATTGTCCAACAAGACCCCTCAGAAACCCAAACTGCAATCTTATTTATTATTTGTTGTTTTGACACTTGTAATGATTCATTGATCTCTGGATTGTTTATGATTGTTTCAGCTTGACTGTTGAAATATGCGGTTTTGTATTCTATTGCTCCGTCAGTCATTTTTGCGAATGTTACCTTTAGCGTTTCAACAAATTTCAGTCCTTTCATTTCATTTAACAATTTTTTAATGTGTGTTTCGATTGCCATTCTTGTGTTTAGTAGTTGCTCTAGCGGGTCTTTGTCATTTTTTATATCAATTTCAAAAGACTCAGTGTAACCCTTCAGAGCTTTTTCAGTTTGTATAATCTTAGTCCTTGGTTTAGGAACTGGCTTTTTAGCTCTTGGGGCGGGAACTGGTCTGTCTCTGAACTCTAATGGTGGAGGAATTATGTTGTTTTCATAATCTTGAACCATTTGTTTTACACTCCTGCGAGGCGCTGGCACTGGTCTCTGTATAGGCTTGGTATCATCTACCACAATAACTTTTGGCTTCTTCTGTTGCTTCAGTTTTTTAGTTCTTGGTGAAGGGATTGGTTTGTAATCATCCACAATAACGATCTTTGGTTTCTTCTGTTGCTTTAATAGCAATTCGATGAGCTGAGATTTACTGAGTTTCTCTAGACTCTTCTTATTCATATTAATGTGTGAGATAATTTTTTCCATCTATATTATAACTATATATTTTTTGTTTAAGCCAGTTTCAATGCGCGTTTAAGTAGGGTTGATAATTCAAGTGATTCCAAATCCTGGAATCCTTTGAACTGATTCAAATATTATTTTTTTGATGCTTTTTTGTTCTCTTGTGAAGCGTTCTGCCGGCCAGTGTGTAATTTTTGCCATTATTACAAACTTCACTGTACCATTCTTTATTCAGCATATAGGTAGTCTTGTGCTTTATTCTTTCCTCATCACTGAGAACTCTTGGCCTTCCCCGACCTCTCTTAACATTTTTATTCTCCATATATATATATATACTAATATATATTTTAAATATTTTTATCTGCGTTTAAATATGTTCTGCTCTCTTCCATGTGTTTAGTTATTTCATAAATCAAGTCTTCGAAACAGTTGCTCATTATGTATTTGCAGTTGTTTTTCTCATACATTTTCTTCATCATTATTTGTTTATTGGTGACTATGAAAATACCTGTTGGGCTTTTGAATTCCAGGCATAGAGCATTGTATTTTTCAGTTGGATTCAATAACATCAAATCACACTGACCGGCCATATATCCTTTGTTATAACTTCTGATTCTTATCCCCGGAGTCATTTGATTCTCACCTAGTCCTGCAATCATTAATGCGTCTTCATATTGCTACACTGCTATGTAGATCATATTCATTTTTAATTGAAATTATATTATTTTTCATATATTATAATAATTTATTTTTTATTTTTAATTGATTTTCGACCTGTGTTTAAATATAGTCAGGAATAATAATATTCTTGGCTACCGTGAGCAAATAACAGTATATACACTGAAGTTTCTTCTATATATATGTTAGATAATTTTCTCTTTATAATATTTCTTTTAAATCCCTAAATGGTATCGAACTGTTAAATTCATCACTATAACCCTTCCACTTCACCAAAGCTTGTTTTTTCTTATAGTCTCTGCGAATGACTTTATCGATACGGAAAACATCCTGTCTGGCTTTTAATAATTCAGGTTCATAAAAACTCCCTTCAATATCTTCACCTTTCAGATCCTTTATTTTGTATGTTATTGGATTAGTGTATTGAATCTTATCAACTGTGAACACTTCCTCAGTCCAATTTGGTGTATAGCCCTTGTCGAACACATTCCGTTTATACTTAGATATTCGGACCTTATCACCTACTTTAAAGTTTGGTTTCTGTTTTAATGGCTCCATATCACCATATAGATTAAAGTAAACAGTTCCTTCATTCTTTTTCTTTGAAGCCTCTGTAGGTGTCATCTTTATGCTTGAATGTTTGGTATTATTATACTTTTTCACTAATTTTGGTAACATGTCTAAATACTGTGTATTACCTTGAACAGTGAACTGCTTCCACATTTTGGATTTAATTGTCCTATTCCATCTTTCAACCACTGAGGACTTTTCTTCATTCTCAGTTGAGTACATATGTATCCCATTTTTCTCTAATAGGTCTTTCACATGTTTGTTGTAAAACTCTTTTCCCTTGTCGACCCATAAATACTGTGGTTTTCTGCCTTCCTTGAATATTGTTTTGAATGCTTCAGTGACAGATTCGCCTTTCTTATCCTTCAATGGGACAATCCAACCATATCTACTGAAGACATTAATAACCATAAGAAGATATCGGTATCCTTATTCCATTTACTGAACTGTTGCATTTCAACTAGATCACTTGCCCATATTTCATCAATTTTATTTACAATCACACGCCGCCGAGTGAAATTTCGTTTTATGGGTGCATGTAATTCATCTGCTGGTTTTTCTTGCCAGTTTTCATCACTCGACGGCTTTTTCCGTTTTTTGGAACACCAAGACCTAATTTCTGTTTTTTGTCGATTAAGAATCTAGCTGTTTGACCCCATTTTGGCATCTCACCATACGGTATTTGATCAAGTGACTCAACCATTGTTTTGTCACAATCACCTTTATTTTTTCCCATATCATAACATATATCGTGATATGCTGCTATTTCATCTACCTTGTTGTAAGGTTGGACATACCATTTTGTGACCTCACCTGTGTTTTTATCATACTCTAAGGTCCCATGTATTTATACTTTCCGGGTGTCCATCCACTTTTTGGTTTTGGTAGTTTACCGATCATCTTGTGAATGTCAATAGCACCGCCGTAATCTAATCCTTTGATATCTGTTTTGTAACGAATATTTGGTCTCACTTTTGTTGAGAGTTGTTTCAAAGCTTCTGACCCAACCTTTGTAATCACTGGCTTTGCAAGGGAAAGTCCTTTATCAATCAATTGCTTTTGCAGCTTTGGATTTCTCATTGCTTCTGAAGCATAATATCTCCCCATTTCAACACCTTTCTGCGCTAAATAAGGGACTCCATGTTCCAAAAATCCTGTTAGTGCCATATCTGCGGCTGAATCTAGTATGCCCGCCCCTTCAGACGGGCCAATCCGTTTCCCAGTCTCTTGACGAATTTAGTCTTTGTTATTCCACATTCAGCACAAGTGCATTTCATCATAGTTCGACCATTTTTTGTCTTTTGATATCTTTCACTTCCAGGTACACATTCAGTGATTTTCTTCTGTTTAACACAATATGATTTTACCATTATACCATGAAGTTAGATATTTTTAAAGTAGTCTATGATGAATCTGTGACTGACACTCGTATCTGTTGAACTGAATTTGGAGTTGTGTATTGTATCCAGAATAGATCTGCCTTTTTGTCTCTCGAGAAGATAGTACAAACACCAATATCCACACAAGACTGAATCCCTTTCTTGTATCTCATCACCAGAGTATTCAAGTTGTTTACCGCTTGTAGCCATATATATTTGAACTTCTGTTGGCATCATTAAACCGAAAGAGTCAAAGTATTCACAGTATTTATCATTTTTGAAATTCCGGTAACATACCCAATGTGTACCTGGTCCAATTTTGGAATCAAGATTTACTATCCCACATTCATTGTTTTTTATTTGTCTAGGAAGATTGTCTCTTGAAAATACTCCTCTAAAATGTTTTATTCCAAGTTGTTTCACCCAATTGATTAAATCAAAGTTGGATAAGGGTTTGTTTACAAAATGGTTCCTAGTATGGGGATTGAATTGAATGGACTGTCTTTTCCCAGTAGAAGCCCTTTTCCCTTTTTGGTCTTTTTTTTTTTCATTCCATAACCGATTGGGTTATCCCATGTACCAAAAACAGGTGGGGATTGCCATGGAATCATAGCGTGTTTCCCACCACTTTTATTTTTATTAACTGCAATGTGATCTGGAACATGAACTGGTAATGACCGTCTAGAACGGCTGTGTTCAACATGCAAACCCTTTCCAGTCAAGGCTTTCATAAGTAGAGGAATTCCAATACTTGCTAAAAGTGTTCCAAGAAACCCACCAGACTGAGTTTTTGTTGGTTTGATAGCAAGTTGTCCACCAGACTGCATTGCATTTACAAGATCAGCCATTTGTCTCACATTCAATAAATTTCCAAAATTCAATAGTTGGGGCAAGTTTTCATTGGGAATAATGAATCCTCCTTTTTGTTTCTTTCCAAATAGTTTATCAATGCCGAGACTTGCTAATGAAGAAACAGAACCTCTTGCCAATGCTGGAGCCGCTTTAGCTACTGCCTTACCTGCATATGGTAATAGTCTTGTTCCAAGTGAAAAAAGACTAGACCAAAGAGAACCTCCATGTACAACCGCCTCTCTGATTTGACTTTTTGATATATTGATATCAGAACCTTTTCCCAATCTTTTTGATTTCATTAGTTTGTTGATTTGTCTTTTTGTCAACATAAGTTGATCACCACCAGACAATTCACCATGAGTTAGCCTCAATGTTACCGCTGAATTTGATTTAATAGCTTTTGCAAGCTTTTCTTTCTGACCCTGTGATAGTGTCACTCCATGAGGATGATAAGTAGTCATATAATATATGTTTATACTAAATTGTATTTAATATAAATAATGATTTAATTTAATTATTTGATTATTTAATTTAATTATTTAATTTAATTATTTAATTTAATTAATTTGTTAAATTAATTTATTTAATTATTTAATTATTCCATTAACATAGATCTCAGAATCAACTTTCCATCAGTCTTTCTCATCTCAATATCCTGTTCATACAGCACAAGTGCATACACACTGTAATCATGATCTGCTGCAGCACTTAAAGTGTATTTGAAAGTCAGTTTTGTCATTCCATCTTTTATGTCCTGCTTCTGTTTTGTCAGATCAAAGTAAATGAAAGGGAATATTGTACCAAAGTTTCCTCTTGTGAGAAGGGTGTTATCACTTAATTCATTTGCAACTTGAACTTATTTCAAAACATCTCTGAATACTCTTGAGGGTTCTGTTGAGGGTTTGTAATGAACCTCTGGATAATCATTTCCATTGCCAACTTCAAGATAACAATCAGTCAAAGTTTTGTCATTACCAACAGCAAAAGTGTTATAGAGAAATTTATTGGCTGTCTGAGATGCATCACTTGCATCATTGATGATGAATACAAAGACATGTCTGGGTTTGTTTATTCCTGTGGAAATACGGAAATTGGCAGTCTGTTGTCTTGTTGAATTGCCTCTCTCAACCATTTCTCTCATGTAAGTCCACTTTCTGTTGTCAAGATACGTGCTCATGTACAAAGACTTTCCCGCAGAATTGAAAACAATACGAGGAACTATTAGCTGGAATTTAACAAGATCAAATCATAAGCTATTTCATTCAGGGTCGCCACAAAAATTGTTCAGTTCTGTACCTAACACAATCCTTCTACGGTTGCCCAAAATCTGTTAGGCTTAATTGTAGCCATTTCTGTCTTTATGATTTCCCATCCACAAGAGAGAGAAACTGTATCTCCCAAGAACTAGCAATCGATAAGCAGAAGTATATTGAAGCAACCAAAAAACCGTATTCCTTCTGTTATGTTGACAAACCAATGAAAACAGTGAAGAGAAATTTCTACGGTGTTATCTAATCTAATATTATATGGGATTATTTAATGACTTACCAACTCCAGACAATATAGGAACTGGTGAAATAGGTCCAAAAGGTGATAGAGGTCCTGCTGGTCCAAAAGGTGATAGAGGTCCTGCTGGTCCAAAAGGTGATAAAGGTGATAAGGGTTATGGATTCAAATTAACACAAGATGGTAACTATGATCTTGAAAACAAACGCTTGACTAATGTTGGAGAACCAAATTCAAACAAAGATGCTGTTAATATGAGATACGTCAACGATGCTGTTTTATCAATTGAAGGAACACGTGTTAATCCATTTAAATTTCTTCTTGAAGATATATCAAAAACAACTATTCTTAGAAATGCAAATGATCTCAAATTGGAAGATTTTAATAAAAGCCCTTACTCAATAAATAAAAAAGCCTTGTCTTTTGTTATTCCTACTGCTGGTCTTGCAACTGTTCTTCGTTTTGATTTGTCACAATTGGAAGTTTCAAGATACACTTTTGCTGTTGAGTTTTATACTGACGGTAATCCAAATAATGCAACAGTTGATGATGACAATTTGTCGTCTAATTTGATTGAAGGAAAGGATTCGATAAAAAGAGCATTCCCTAAGACTCATCTTGTTGATGGTTATCTCAAGAGAATATTCTTCCTTGAAAAAACGAGAGTTGGTCAGACATCAATGGAACTGTTGTTGATATCACCATATTTACAAAATAATAAAAAACATTATGTTATAGTTTATGGTGTTTACGGATTTTCAAATATCATTTTATCACATATTCACGATCCTGTTTTTGAAATAGAAGAAGGAAGAATTGTATTTAATAATGAGGTTAAAATGAGTTTTCATAGAATAGTCAATGTTGCACGCCCTATATTAAATCAAGACTGTGCAACCAAAAAATACGTTGATGATGCTGTCATATATCTGTCGACAAATAAAGCGGATAAAACATATGTTAATTCTGACTTTGTGAAAAAAGATGGAAGTGTTGAAATGACCGGAAACTTAAACATGGGTGAAAAACTTATCAACAGATTGGCTTACCCTGTGAACATTCTTGACGCTACAAACAAAAGTTATGTTGACTCTCAAATTGCAAGCTGTTTAAAAAGGGATGGAACCAACCCAGCTGAGGGTGATCTGGACATGGATGACTACAAAATAATAGATGTTGGGGCTCCAACTACCTACAAAGATGCTGCCAACAAAAAGTATGTTGATGACCTTTTTTTTTCAGCATCTGGAACACAAAAAAAATCCATTCTCTTTTCTGTTGAAAGATATTACCAAGTCAACAGGGATACAAAATGTCAATAGCCTTCGAATTGAAGATTTCAACAGATCACCATATCATATTAACAAGTCATCATTGTCTTTTTTGATTCCAACAAGTGGTAACTTCACATCCAAAATTCGTTTCAATTTAACATCACTGAGAAATGCACAGTATACATTGATTATTGAGTTTTATTCCCCATCTGATCCTCAAAATGTAACAATTGATTTATTCATTCCAACTGTAAATATACGAGATGCGGGACAGCCGTTTCAAAAACCTTTTCCTGAAACTCCACACGTTGATGGTTACATGAAAAAACTTTTCCAGATAGAAAAAACCAGTGGTGGTCAAGCGGCAATTCAGGTTGAGCTAAGTAGCACAGCTCCAGCGTCTAACATCAAAACACATCTCATTGTTTATGGAGCTTATGGCTTTCATACCAACTTGTCTTACTTTGTCCATGACCCAGCTTATGAAATTGAAAACGGTCATGTTGCATTTGGTGGTAATGTTGACATGAAATTAAACAAAATCATCAACCTGCAGGATAACCCCTCAAACCCACAAGACGCTGTAAACAAAAGTTATGTGGACCAGAGGTTGCAAACCAAACTCGATACGGTTGCACAACAAAATCTAAATATGAACAACAATGCCATTACTGATCTTGCTCCACCCGTCAACGCAGACGATGCGGTGACGAAAGGATATACTGACGAATATTTTCTCCGACGAGACGGTTCGACTGCGATGTATGGAAATTTGTCAATGAGTGGAAATAAAGTGACGAATTTAGCGGACGTGGTGAATGAAACTGATGCAGTGAACTTTAGAGTTTTAAATCGAGCTTCACAAACCATCAGAGCAAACACTTTATTATTGAATGGAACAAATGCGATGGCAGCAGACTTAAAACTTGGAGGGCATAAAATCATTAACTTAAATGAAGGAACAAATAAAACCGATGCCGTAAATTTAGATCAATTAGAAAAAAGTCATATTTCATCTGCTTCTCATCCAAAGAATGCTTTCAAATATTTGATGAATGATATCGATGAAGTCAGTACTGAATATGGCTTGAATGTTAATGGATATGTCAATTTACCTCGTTCACCACATTTGATTTCAAAAAAGGTCATTGATATAGACTTGAATAAAGAAGCTAATCATATTTACAGAGCTAGAATTGGATTTAATATGTATACAATAAAAGATGGAAAATACACTTTCATTCTTGAATGGCTATTTCCTGATTATGAAGGAATGAGTCTTAGTAGTGTAACATTCAGTGCAACTGGTGGAATTACAATTCATAAAACTGTAGGGAGAAAATTTGATAACAGAAATGAAGATCATTCGAGATATTTGCTATGGATTGAAAAACCTTCAGTAAGTTCACCACCTGAATATTTATATTGTACGATTCATATTAATGCTAACCCAACTTATCCAAATAAGTACAAAGTTCATTGTGTTGCATATGGTATTGATTTTGAAGCTGTAGACGTTCCATCAAGTGTTTACGACTTCGCAGAAGCTTATAAAATCGTGAATGAAAAAATACAATTACAAACTGATTTAGATTTGAATGGACATGCTTTAATAAATGAATCAAGAAACTTATTTGATGGTGAAAATGGTGAATTGACAATGCTAAATGATATTAATATGAACACATATTTAATAAAAGAGGCTAAACTTGGTGGTGATTTAAATCTAAATGGCCATAGAATTCATAACAGTGGTTTAAAACTATTTCGTTCAAGCGTTACAGGTGTAATTTTGGAAACGGCTTTCGATTTAGGTGGATTTGCTCTTTACAGGCCGAAATTAGGAGGTGATCTAAATTTGAATGGGAATAATATAATTGGTCAAATACAATATTTAAATTGCTTTGTTAAGGCCAAACAAGGACATAATAAGAATACTTTAAAGCCTGTATTGATAAATGGCTCTGAATTTTTAGTCATTCATAACAATAACTTTCATATTAAGAATATGTATATAATACAAGGAACAAAACCCGGAATGTTCTACTTCAAGACAAAAGCTGAAGGTGCTGGGTTATTGCCATTACCAGCAACTATTTTCGAATATAGAATTCCTTCTATGAGTAGAAACATAAGAACAGTTACAGTCAATAAATCATTATCGAGAGGCTATTTTATAATAGACTTTTCACATCCTAATACAGGTGCTTTCGATACAACATTCACACTTGAAGTGATTATGAATTAATCTAAATTAATATTATATGAGTATATTTAACCACACAATAGAACATACAAATGTGAAAGGTGATAAGGGTGATGGATTTAAATTAACAAACGATGGGCATTATGATCTTGAAAATAAAAGATTGACTAATGTAAGACCCGGCGATGATGTTAATCATGTCGTTATTAAATCACAAGTTTCTGATATTGTCAGAGATAGTTTTTTAGATTTATGGGTTTCTGAATATATCAGATTATACTCAAAATGTGTTTATCAAATCGACAGAGCGAATAATAATTTTGTAGATATGAATGCAGACAGAAAAGTTGAAACATTATATGATCTCTCAAATGAAGAAAATAATGCAACTCAATCAACTTTAAATTTAAGACCCACTGTTTGTACCAAGGCTGAGAAACATAATGGACGTTATTTTTTAAAGTTTAATGGATCACAGAGAATGATAAGTCAAATCAATTTAAATAATGATGTTGTTAATATTTACATTGTTTATAAATTAAATTCAAATACAGGTGGAAGTCTATGGAAAAATGGGCTTTTTGGACATGACAATGGAGGTTATGATAAGTTTGTCAGCTATTACAATGGTTCAAATTTAGCTATAAGTGGTGTTGATCAATCAAATTGTGTATATTTTGGTCCAGCAGCATCCATTCAAAATTTCACAAAATTAGCAGATTATTCCGTAAATGATCTGGGTCAAATTAATGTTTGGCATTGTTTATCTGTTCATTGGGATAATTTATCTTCTCCAAATACAGATAAAAGTAAAATCTATTGGAACAAAAAACATATAGGAAGTTTTACATCCGCTAATAGAACTGGTAGTCAACAAATGACTTTTGGTGATTTAAATCCAAATTCCATTGCACCTTTAGACGGCTGTATTAGTTTTTTCTGTGTATACTTGGATTTCATGTTAGATGAAAAAACAATTTTAGATCATCATCAAATTTTAATGCAACGATATAATATATGATAGAAGAAATAATCAAATACGTGAAATATGTTTTTGATGAAACCAAACAACAACATATTCATATTGATGACACAATATTGAAATCATGTCTAGTATACCAATATTTGTATTTAAAGCATTTTAAAATAAAAATTTCAATAAACAATATTTTATATCTTAATGATGGTATAGGACTTATTGGTCCAGGAAATGGTTGTAGTACACGATTTTTTGAAAGAACACTTGGTTGGATTGATGTATTACACTCACATAGTATTCTCCATGATGCTTTTGGAAGATTTTATAACCGTTATTCATTAGACAGAGGGTACACATATACTATACCAAAGAACCTTACAACAAAATGGATGAAAAGATCTCCATTACGTGGTCAATTCACTGGATTAATTTATTGTATTTGCAAAAGAATTATAATATAAATAATATACATGACAGATAACCGAAAAAGCATATTCAACTGGAACCATATTTCAGGTGAATTGACAAAAGACCAGATTAATGAATTAAAATCCTATTACCACACATATCACAGAAAGTGTTGGGCTCACAAACAGGCGGTGAAACAATTCAAAAAATGGAAATTACTGGGGAATTCATTGTCTATCATCTTTGCAACCGGAGGCCTCGCCACAAGCATAGCAACTGGTGGTGTTAGTTTGGAAGCCATCAGTACAGCAGCACTTTTGATACAAGGGTGGATGAAGCATAAAAACCTTGATCTCAAAATCCAAAATTGCACATATGCTTATCAAAGCTATCAACATCTACTCAATACCATAAAAGACACAATGAGAAGTGGTAATTTCAATGAGTCCAGCATCCATAACACAATGAAGAACATTGATGATTATGTGACTGACAACAGTCCTGTTATTGATAAGTACTTACTAAAATATGATGAAAAATTCACTGTCTAATAATACCAATAATCATATCAAATCTTAACAATAAAATTTCAACCCAATATCGATCATAAAATCCAAGCGTCTTTTTGATCTAGTAACTATTATTTCATCAAATGGAAGATCAAGCATTAAAAATATTTGCTTAAGCATAAATTTAGTGCTAATCATTCTTTTACGTTTATTGTTCACCAAGGGAAGCACTTTGTCTATCTCGTCGAATATTTTAAATATTTTACCCTTATCTTTTACAGAAATTTGAAATCCATTCTTACGACATATACCATTTACCACATATGGTACTTCCGATGATATACAGATTTTCGCCGTATTTTATACATATTATCATGAAAGTCAACGTACTCCTTACAATAGTCATAGCCGTGGACGGAACCACAATCTAGACAAACATTTTCACCATCATCATTAAACAATTCCTGTTTACTACAGCATGGTACTGCCACACTACTAACAACTTCTACCAATTGCTTATCACAAAAAGGACAAGTATACTCTTCCATATTTATTAATTCATTGTGAATTACTGAATTACAACTCATCTATACTATTATATGAGATATTATTTTTTATGTCACTAACACTTGACGTCTCGTGACTTAGAATTATAGCTATAGGTGATGACTCATTTCCTGTTTTTCCGAGAATGTCATGCTTGGTGATTTTTCCGAGAAAGTCACGCATTTCTAATAAACTATAGATTGCCAAAAATACGAGATCATAATATGAAATCATCGAATTGTATCATCAGATGGAAATATAGTAGTTGGGGTGGTACGAGATCATCGAATTGTACCATCGACTTTCTATGTTTCAGAGAATGTCACGCTTGGTGATTTTTCCGAGAAAGTCACGCATTTTTAATAAACTATAGATTCAAAAATACGAGATCAAAATGTTGAAACCGTTGAATGTAAAAATGATCTGGTACCCCCAAGTACTATACTACTATCGGGCTAATTAAAATATGCACAAAGCGGTCAATTATTCTTTAGTCCCTTTCTGGAATTGATATTATCTTTTTGACGGGCAATTTAAGGTAGCTGAAAACAGTTTTCAGTGCTTTCTAAGATGTACTTTTTGATGGGTCACTATAACCACTCTTTATCAGCTGATGCTACAATCATAGTATCATAAAACTGCCCAATCATTGGGAAGCACGTTGTTATCATTTTTTATGACGCTATATGTTACCATAGGAACAGTATGACCTGCTAAAAACACCCTTAATTTTAGCCTTAAGTAGTTATATTTTATATTTTTTATTGTTATTGAAATTTGATAAGCAGGATAAGACGCAACTTTTGGCAAAGTTTAAAAAAAATCTGTACATGGGGTTGAGAGCCACCGTAAATTTTCGAAAATTTAACGTGGCTCTGAATCCCATGAACAGATTTTAAACTAGCTCTTTTTTTAATCTGTTAAAGTTTGGGGTTCCAGGTGTGCGCTTATGTGGGCTCGTCAATTTCTGGTTAGAATATATATATATATATATATATATATATATATATATATATATATATATATATATATATAGCTGACCTTTTCAAAACCGGGCTAGAGTCCAGAACATGAGTTTTTGTAAAATGGCCAGGAAAATGCCTGGACTTTGCTTTCAGATAGATTCAATTCTTACCAGTTCATGCCTTTGTTGCAGGCTTGCCGGCAATAAAGTCAGAAAATTAATTAATAATAGAAAAACCAACATCACAAGGCCAAAGTTTGAGCTGGCCTATCCCCCCTGCTTTAAGAGCTGGCCAGCTCAAATGCAGATGGTCTTGTAGCCCTGTCCCTCTTGAGTGCCCTGCAATCCGCCTTGACGGAACCCCCCCCCCCCTCAAAATTAATCGGCCGGATTACCCCGGAACTTGCTGCCCGGAGGCAGCAAGTTCAACCGGAATCGGCGGTAAAAATCACAAATGACTGACCCTGTTTTGAAAAATCCAGCTAGATATATATATATATATATATATTTTTTCAGATATCACCGCAATAATTACTTTTTTGAAATATTCCCGTGCAATTATTATTGACTTAGAATAAAATAATTAAATAACAATATATAATTATAATAAGAACCTTCCCAGAATCCTTTGCAGCTGGAAAATCGTCAATCCCAAATAACTTGGTCAGTTTGAGGGCAGCAAGACCCCCACGTTGTCTAGAAATAAGTCTTACCATAAACTAATTATTGTACAAGACTAAGGGCGATGACGTCATTGGTCACGTGACTTTGCTCACAAGTGCGTTTTTGCTCACTGTGACGACATTATTTTGTTATTGAAAAAGCAGTTAACGTGGTTTGAAGCACAATGGTGTGAGCCATTTCGGACTGCCCGGGTACCGAACAAAATATAAATATTAAGGGAGGTATATACAATTTTCAAAAAGTGGGAGTCTGGGTACAAGTGCTATCTCGCGTTGCATTAAACGCGAGGAAACAAAAATTTGGATATTGGTAGATATTTTTATGAAATATACATTTTTGTCATTTTTAATGCTGTGACGTCATCGGTCACGTGACCAGAACGTACCGAAGTTTAATATTCGCTCTAAAAGTTTACTAGAACCTTTCTCCAAGAATATTTTTAGGCGAAGTTGTAGTTTAATAAATAGTGTTTTAAAAAATGACCATGATTACTTTTTCCTAAAATAGTGCGGCAGTAGAAAATCTAACTGAAAAGTTTGTCAGCTTCCTGCTCAACGACCATTTGAGGTAGGAATAAAAGAAAATTTTGCCTAAGGCTTGAGAGTATGCTCTTTATGATGGCGTTGTCAGTTTCTTCTAATTTCGATTGCTTTTGGCGAGGATCGATGTTTAAGATTTTTTTCAGAGGAGAGGGCCTGGAGGAAAGAACGAAAACGAGGCTATACTTTCGCGCCCTTTTTGTTCACTGCGATGCCGCGCCACAAAAGGTTAGCTAGAAAAAAAATTCCAAGGACTGGACAACGGACTGGACTTGCATTTTCTCTAAACGGAACTTTTGACGACTTTTTTAATTATTATTTTTTTTATGGCTGCTGTCTGCTCAGGAACAATGTATACTTGAGAAGGTAAGTTGATACAGATAGTTGTTGCTGTTTGTTAAAAAACAAAACAAAAAAAAGCGCGTTTGTGGTACACTTAAATGCACTTCTCACCTAAAAAGTGTTGTTTCATTCTTGAAATTATAAAACTTAAACTAGAAGTTGCAGCAATGCGAATGAAATCAAATTAATGCTAACATTAAATGAAACAATTTAAGTTGCTTAAGGCAACCGATGCAAGCTCAGTAATTTTACTAAATACGATATTTGAAGGTTAAAAACGTATCTTAAACAGTGACGGAATAAATGATTACTTTATTTTCAACCGGAACTTAAAACGTTACCTTCATTCGCACAGACATCAAAACTTTATTTTATACTGTCCATGAACTAAATTCCCTATTACAATTATAACAAAGTGTACAATAAAGCCATTATTCAAAGTATTGGCCAAAGAAAAATAGTTGCGCATAAACAAATACTGGAACAGTTCGTGCTTTCAAATGGATTACCCTAATGAATTACACGATTCCGACACATAAATTTAATTTGAGTGGCGAAACATTTTGTTGTATCTGAAAAATTACTGTACTACAAAAAACGTTCTCACAGAGGTTGTAATGCATGGGGGTTCACATAATTTAATTCAATTTTATAAAGCTAAAAATTGTGTGTCAAAGATTTAGCAGAAACAAAGTTTGTGTACGTGCGCGCTAAACGCGGAAAGTACCTAAGCTTAATAACTCTGAAGACGTCAAGACGTTAAGTTTATGTCAAAACCGACCAAGAACCAGTCGAAAAAAAAAACAAAGAAAGATTAGCAAATAATTGTTTTAATAGATTTGGCAGTTTTACAAAGTGTTACGCTTCTGGTTTGTGGCACCTATTTACAATGGTAGTCTGAGGAAAAACCTTTTTACAACAATGTTTAAATTAGAAGCTTAAGCTTACGGTAAATTTCATTTGAATCTATTTTTTAAATTGAGGGGAAATTAAAATGTAATTTGCTATAAGAATGGGTCCAACACAGAAATCCTGAAAACCTTCTTCACAAACAAACTGGCGATAAACTTGAAAACCAAATTTGAGAGTAGGCTTAACATCTTGCCGAGCCATACAAAAGTTGGGCACATAAACAAAGACAACGCTTATCTGGCTTATCGGTTGACCGTAAGTTTTTTGAAGAAAACGACTAAATAAAAGGGCAACGGTAAATACCTTCTCCAATCGTCGAAAAGGCTACATCGGGCCACTGCGTAAATCGCACATCCTTCGTCTTTCGAAGCACAGCGGGAAAATTTATGTGTTGTCAAATGCAGTCGCGGCGCGAATACAATCCCTTTCACAACGCTTTAGATACATCCAAAAAGCCGTCTATCAAGCCTTGATATAATTCTTCCCAGAGTGGCCAGTTAAAAATATTTTCACAGTCTAACACATCTTCAGGTGACCTAGTCGAAGTGGCGGAACGAGAGAGTCGAACGAGGTATCGCACAGCGTTCATGTGCTCGTTAATCCACTGACTTGGTCTAAGGTTTTATGAGACAGGATGAACCAAATTTCAAAATAATTTCACGGTTTTGAATGTAGTTAAGCTTCGGACTAGAAATTTCCCATTACTTTGTAAACTTGACCGCAAATACCACTTTCACCACAGCTACAGCGCTGTCGCAAGCAAACCGCCGCTTCGTTTCAGAAGGTCGATTCACTTTATGTGATTGGTTAAACAAAATGACGTGTGAATCGCGAGGTGTGGAGAATCTACGATTCGATGACAAACATAGCGGGCAATGTCTTCCTTCGTAATTTAACCAAAGAAAAAAATTGCAAAACATTTAATTTTTGGTTTATCGTGAACTAAAAAAACTGTCAGAACAAGAGCGGTAGGCGTGTTTTCAGAGCATCTCTCTCTCTCTCTCAACTAACACTTGTGATTTCTGGTATGAATGAATTAATATGCAAAAACTAAAAAAGGTAAAAATAATAAAGAAATTTTGTCAACTATTTTCCCAAAGAAGTACAAATACACTTGCCTCGATCCAAGCCCACTCATAATAAATATGAATACAATCTTCCGTCTGTACAACATTTAACCCCCAAATTTCGATACAACCAATTTTTTTTTTTACATTTATTAGTAAGCTCTGGCTTGCTGGCTCAGCAACAAATAACTTTCAAAACCATGAGAAGTTAAGTGAGAGGAACAATGTCTACAAGGTCTAAATAATAAGTCAGTAGTGCATGAATGGGTGGGGCAGGGGTTCTGAACCTTCAACTGATTGTACTTTTTTCTTCTGGTTCTACCCCTTACGTAGCAGTATCTACTTATGTCTTAACTTTGTTGCAGAGTCTAACAAAATTGCAAATTCATCACAACTTATCATTGTTCTTACCACCTTGGGAATGCCACCTTGGGAATGCCACTTTTTTGGTAGCCGCTTCAGTACACGTCTATTATTTCTATTTCTGTATTGTAACCATTTTCTCCATTTATACTTTGCTTCAGTGTTGCCCCTGAAGAAGGTTAGTCATGTCTCGCCGTAATATATGGCGTTAAAAGTTACCCTTTTCAACCATCATTTTGTTTCTTTGTCTTATATCTACCTTTTTATGGGATATATAATTATATATTGTTATTTCCGGTTTCACTTGTAATAATAATAATAATAATAATAATAATAATAATAATAATAATAATGGATAGCACAATATATATCTGCAAATGATATATGAAATTAATCATATATGAACTGCGGATATGAAATGAAATGAAGAAATGATCCTAAGAAGCCTGAAAAATTATTCAGGACTTCAACGGGATTTGAACCTGTGACCTTGAGATACCAGTGCGATAATTTGCGATATATCGCATCGCACCGGTATCGCGAGGTGACGGGTTTAAACCCCCGTGAATTCCAAAATTTTTTTTACTGGTTTTTTACGCATTTGCATAAATTGCAAATTACAATAGAGGGTAAGTCTATTTTTTTGAAAACGTCTTTTTGAAAAAGGAATTTGTTTTGTAGATGATTTGCTTGATAAGAATGGTAGATTTCTGTCTTTGGGAAATGTACAACTTAAATACAATGTGCATCTAAACTTTTTTCAATAATTTCAACTTATCGCTGCGATCCCCATTTATTTGAAGAAAAAAGCTCAGGAAACTGTACTAATTAATAGAGATATACTTGAGGAAAGGGATGCATTCTATCTGTCCGATAAAATAGTAATCCCGATTACTAAACTGAGATGCAAAGATTATTACAATTTATTTCAGGAAAACACTACAGCGGAGCCTACTTCTGTTAAACGCTGGTCCAGACTTTTTGCCAACTTTGGCCACAACTGGAAGCAGACATTCAATACAATTTATAAAATAACTGTTGACAACAAGTTAAGAGAATTCAGTTATAAACTTCTGCATAGAATTTTAGTAACCAATAAGGAACTCAAGCGATTTAAAATCAGAAATGATGACATTTGCTCCCAGTGCAAAAACCCTGATTCACTGGAACACACTTTTTTAGAATATTCTGTAAATATTTAATTTTATCAAGATGTCTTATCCTGGTTCAATATATCCAGTCGAACTTATATAAACTTCTCAACGGAGCAAATTTTATTTCAAAATTACCCCCCGCCATCTATAAACAATAACCTCCGACGCCGACTAGATCTACTCATCCTGCTTATAAAAAAGTACGTATATAGCTGTAAAATTAACGAGATGCATCCTAACTGCTCTCAATTTGTAAATAATTTAATAATACAATGGAAAATTGAGAATTTAATGTGAAACCGACTTTTTATATATCTTTATCAAAAACCTCGATGTGCTGTGCTTATTTTGTTTGTTTGTTTGTTTTTGTTTCGATTTGTAACAACATTGTAAGTAGTGTATTGTTTCATATTATAGAAGTAAGTATAACTATCATAGTTAAAGTGGTACTGTATTGTTACTATTTCAGTATTGTAAATATTGTAAGTAGCGTATTAAGTTTAAATGTCATTAAAAAAATCAATGTCTTAAAAAAATAAATAAATAAATTGCTTTCACAACTGCGAGGATCATTTCTGTATTTCATATATCTACAAAATTGAATGGATTAAGGCGACTTAATGTAGGCGTTTGGCTGAACTAAATAGTTACGTTATCCGACTTTATGGGCCCACCTAAACATCAACGCCAACTGCACGAGCAATAGCATCCTCCCCGCGGATGAAATTTTCAATGTTATAACAATGTGATAAGTTTGCTCCGGTTGTCAAAACCTTTTAATTACTACTTTAAATATTACTATTTAACTGAAAATGCCAGTTTTAGCTGATTCATGCGCGGAACGCATTGGTTGGGGGTATTGTGATTGAGCAGATGTGGACGAAAGTTTTCGACCGTGGACGGAAAGGTGTAGAACGTGGACGGAAGTTGTAGGCCTCGAGCGGAAGTAATTCCGCTATTTCGAATTGTTGTCCAACAACCTCGCTCCAGGGGGCGGGAAGAGGAGAAACCCTGGGAGCGAGGTTGCGGGGTTCAACTGTATTGATATTTCATTAAACCAAAGAACATAATGCAAACAAGGCGCTCTATGAGCGTTTACTCGGATAGCTTGTGATGCTGAAGTAAACGCACAGGGACACCCAAGGAGCCAAATCAACCAATAGCTGTTCAAAGGCATTTTAAAGTACCTTTTGGTGTTTGAAGTTAGTTTAGAGTGATGTTTTCGTTAGCTAGAAGAATTTGATCTGTTCGGATTCCTTAGCTGAAATTTAATTACCCGAAAATCTTACATTGAGAAAATGTTAGCTGAAATGAACTTTCCACGAACTTTCTAGGGATCTATTTTCTTTTCGAAAATGCTAGCTTACGTCGGACTGCCACAGCAATTACAACCTTTTCGAAAACCAATTGCGAATCTTTAAGGCCACATTTTAGTTACGAAAATCCGAGTGCCGAAAGCCCAAGGCGAACTACCCTTCACCGAACAAATATCTATTGAAACTTGTCGTTGGGTGCCCCTGAACGCACGCCTTCTGATTCTCGAAAACTATCGGTTTGAAAATCAGTTGAAAATGGTTTAATTTGCTGTTGGGTTCGCACAGGGCTTGTTTATTTTCGTACGAGGAAAACACTTAAGACCGTTTTGAGAGTTGCCATTGAGAGAGATGTAAGTTTAAAACAGATAATTACCAAACGCAATTCACAGGACGAAATGACGTCTTTAAGTTTAATTATAGGTTCAGTAAAGTTGACTTAAAGAACACTTTTCATTGTCTTTAAGTACGCTGTAAACTTCTTAAACATCTCTTTACTGGGCCTTTAAGAAAATCTATTAAAGCAAGTAATGAACAATTTAAGAGATCTTTAAGTTGCTTTCGAAATATCAAGGAAAGAATTCTTTAAGGGTCTTTAAGTTGTGATTAAAGATGCAGTAAATTACCTTTTAATGTACCTTTAAGTGAAAACTTAAAGACTTGAAAAGAAACTGTGTGAACGTTGCCCTTTCATAGCGATTTACCGCGCAAACGCCAAATTTAGCTTGGAACTCAATAATTATTGCATTGGAAGATGTTCGCGTCATCTTACTGCTTGTGTTAAGAGGTGCGAACTTGTGTTTGTCTTGGAAACACATACAGCAGGATCGATCTTTGCTGTACAAGGGTCATCAGGTTCCTCTTCTTCTTTTTGGTGTTCCTTGTGGATTAATACATAAAATGACACACTAGCAAGCCAGCTCAAAAAACATACTTTATTGCATTATACATTACGATTATTTTCGCACATTTTAAAAAGGGAGCAACACTCTCTGAGATACTTATTTGACACTTAGACTATGAGAGTTGTCTCGTATGACTGATATAACTCCTTTAAACGCTCAACAATTTGTTAAAAATATGCAAAATGTATATGTTGAAAGTAATATATTAACTATCATCATACTATAACTGCTACTGGAGAATTTTTAGCAGAACCCGCGAAATCCTATCTCAAGAATTAAATTCAACTACATCCTACCTGTTGGCTCTAAATGTCGAGGGTGGCGAATGGTAAATGCGAGACTTAGCAAGACTAGCGTTTTTCTTTCGGCGAGCCCGCGACATTTTTGACTTCTTAAACTATGGAGTTCCATCCCCGCCAAAAATCAAAGTTGATCACAACATTCAACTTGACAGTTAAACCATTAACTTGGCAAACCTCAACATTATATTTCACTCTTCAACTTTGTACTTTGTATCACAAACATTGAAACTTTCGACATCAACTTTCAGGCACTGTTTACACGGACGCGGTTTCATTTGTAACCGCATCGGTTTCGATGCGGTTACGCCTTTCGTTTACACGGTGCCGGTCGAGTTCGTTATCAGAACCGAGTCGTTTTGAAAACGCTTTCAAAAGTGGAGCGTTTTCAAAACGATACGGTTTCATTGGTCGTGTAAACGGCGAAACCGCATCGATTTAAAAACGGTTACTTATTTTGGTGCGAAATTGACTGGCTCGCGAAGGGTAATTTTGTGAACCTCGCACGGAGTGCAGCGCTTTTTTGCACAATCACAATTTAAGTTCGTTTTTTCAGCTTTCATATGTTTTACTCTCTTTAAACCGAGAGGCATATCGTAATAACAGGCAGAGATGTCTTGAAATGTTGACTTTTCCGTCGATACGCTCCAGAGTAACGAAGAGAAAGCAAAACAACGATTCTGGATTCGGCCTGGGAGAACTCAAGTTTGATGGGACAACTTTTTGGACGATGTTATGCTTCCAGAAGAATGCCTGAGAACGAGATCGCCATGACGTAAACGGTTGGATAGGTTCCGTGTAAACACTTCGAAACCGTGTCGTTTTTGTTGCGGTTTCGAGGTCATGAAACCGTGTCGATTGGAAACCGCGTCCGTGTAAACATAGTCTACTAACTATGGTGTAAACGATGCCTCAAAGTGACGGTTCAACATTCAACTTTATCCATCAACATTCATGTTTACATATCAACAATGGTCTTGGCACATGGGCTGTCAACAAAAGATGATGTTTGAATCTCGAAGTCGAATGTTGAGTTACCAAAGGCGCTCCAATCCCGCCAAAATTGAACTTCAGAATTCAACTTTCAAGTTGATAATTCAACATCAAATGTTACGTATCAATATCCGTGTTTAACAATGAACATTGCTATTGCTGATGACACAAATATGCTAGTTCACCATAACGTAATGTTCCATCTCTCAAAGTTGGTTGTTTAGTTATCCGTACGTACCAATTCCGCCAAAAATCCCATTGAAGCGCTGTAGGGGAGGAGACGGGTAATTTTGTAAGGCCTTAGCTATGAAGGTCCGTTCTGGTCAAAATTAAACACTTTTTTTTGTCGGATTATTCAATTATTTTTACTGGCTGTCTATTTTATGTCACTGTCTAAATATATTTTTAAATTTTGGCTTGACTTTTTTCGTTACCTTCTGTGAATTTTTTGGGGGCTACCCCCTACAAATTATTTATTATTTTACTGTACGAATTATTTTTGGCACCCTTTCCGAATATCTTTTTTCGCACTGTCCATGAACTATTTTTGGTTACCCTCCGCGAATTATTTTTTAGTACTGTCGAATTAAGTTTTGGTTCGGTGATGCATTGCGTGGCTGTGACTTGTATGTCTAACGCGTCAATACTGGATCGAGTTCTTCCCGTCGTCATAAGAACGTTAAATTGCACAAATAGCTCGAAATGCAATACAAGACATCTACCGAATAGCTCAAATAGTCCGCTTAAATGGGCCATCCTTCAGCTGTGCTAGAGGTGTTCCCTCGTCAAGTTCTACTGGAAATAAAACTCCCTCAAGTTCCAATCGTGCAGGAGGCAATTCACAGTTTGCGATGCGAGAGACCGCAACGCACTGACTGAATTGAGAAGGAGGTTCCCTACACTTTCAAGTTCAAATGATGCTGTAGCACTGGGTGTCTCGAAACCTCGGACCCTAAAATTAATATAAATTTACACAGTGTGATTGCTACAAGCCGTCCTGAGTTCGTCGATAATGTCGTAGCCAGAATCTGCGGAGGGAAACAAAAATAGCTCGTGGTAGTAATTGCCTGTACTGATCACAGAAATAATGCTCAACATTCGTATTGATGTTTGGTTGTTTTATTAGTGTAAACCACATTTATCCACACTGTTTAGTTAGCGCAAGGTGCGTTGCGTGACGGTTTCCCAATCTCCAGAAACCGGATATGCATTCTTTCAAACTCTCACTAAGAAGGCGTAAGTTATAAGTCAACATCAGCTGTCAATTTAATATGGTAAAACAAGTATCTGTTCGTAGATGTAATTTCCAAGGCATGAGTTCATTGTCTGTACCATCCCGTTTCTGTAACGTGACGCTATATATTTTTGTACAGATTGCGAAACCATCACACAACGCACCTCGCTTCAACTAAACTTAGCTCGAATCGCCAGTCTAAAACATTGTGGATAAATTTTGGTTTACACTTATAAAGCAACCAAAAATCGATACGAATCCTGAATATTATTTTTGTGATCAGTGCAGGTAATTACCTTCACGAGCTGTTTTTGTTTCCCCCTGCAGATTCTGGCTACAGCATTATCGACGAACAGTAAACAAGACGGCTTCCAGCAATCACGCTGAGTAAATATTTATTAATTTTAGGGTCCGAGGTTTCGAGACACCCAGTCCTACAGCATCATTTCAACTTGAAAGTGTAGGGAACCTCCTTCTCAATTCAGCCAGTCAGTGCGTTGCGGTCTCTCGCATCGCAAACTGTGAACGAGAAAGACTGGTCAGTGGATCACTACAGAACTGCCTCCTGCACGAGTGGAACTTGAGGGCGTTTCATTACTAGTAGAACTTGAGGAGGGGTCACCTCTAGCACAGCTGAAGGATGGCCCATTTGAGCGGACTGTTTGAGCTATTCGGTCGATTTCGAGCTATTTTCACAATTCCAATTCAACGTTCTTATGACGATGGGGAGAACTCGATCCAGTGTTGACGCGTTAGACATACAAGTCACAGCTACACAATGCATCACCGAACCAAAACTTAATTCGACAGTAAGAAAAATAATTCGCGGAGGGTAACCAAAAATAGTTCATGGACAGTGCGAAAAAGGATATTCGGAAAGGGTGCCAAAAATAATTCGTACAGTGCAATAATAAATAATTTGTAGGGGGTAGCCCCCAAAAAATTTCACGGAAGGTAACGAAAAAAAGTCACGACAAAATTTAAAAATATATTTAGACAGTGACATAAAATAGACAGCCAGTAAAAATAATTGAATAAGCCGACAAGAAAAAATCTTGTTTAATTTTGACAAGAACGGACCTTCATAGCTAAGGTCTTACAAAATTACCCGTCTCCTCCCCTACAGCGCTTCAATGGGATTTTTGGCGGAATTGGTACGTACGGATAACTAAACAACCAACTTTGAGAGATCGAGCATTACGTTATGGTGAACTAGCATATTTGCGTCATCAGCAATAGCAATGTTCATTGTTAAACACGGGTATTGATACGTAACATTTGATGATGAATTATCAACTTGAAAGTTGAATTCTGAAGTTCAATTTTGGCGGGATTGGAGCGCCTTTGGTAACTCAACATTCGACTTCGAGATTCAAACGTCATCTTTTGCTGACAGCCCATGTGCCAAGACCATTGTTGATATATAAACTTGAATGTTGATGGATAAAGTTGAATGTTGAACCGTCACTTTGAAAGTTGATGTCGAAAGTTTCAATGTTTGTGATACATAGTACAAAGTTGAAGAGTGGAATATTATGTTGAGGTTTGCCAAGTTAATGGTTAAACTGTCAAGTTGAATGTTGTGATCAACTTTGATTTTTGGCGGGGATGGAACTCCATATTAAACTGCGGGACCATGTTATATGCGAGCGCGAGACAATTGAAATTCGAGTATGTCAGCTAGTACAGAAGTATTTCAGTTATAAGCTCTTGTAAGAGACATTAAAACTGTCAACAGTCAATAAACGCCATTATTTTCCTGGCCGTGACGTACAATTATAATTTTGGTCGCTTCCCTCTGATCTTTTGATTGACACCCTGCCAATTGCAACTCCAGTTGTCTGGAGCTCGTCAAAAAAGCGGCCGTGTTGGAACTGAGTGGAAGCGTTCGTGTCGATTTATGAGTAAACCATGGAAGTCGTGGAGGAAACTGGGATGCCCAAAAATCCCTCTTCCCGTCGCAAGTGAAAGTATGAATCACGTAAGTACTCTGTGAATTTTTACATATTCATTAATACCCCGGTAATTAATTCGCTATTAAGTGTATGAGCAAAACTTTAATCCCTGTCTCAACCTGAATCACGTAAACAGCCACGCCACTTTGAGAAAAAAAATCGAGACTGCCAGACGCACGTAAACATACGATACTGCGAGACACGTGAAATTCGGCTAAAATTATGCGAGACCCATCGTATGGGAAGGACCATTCGCCACTCATAATTCACATATTTTGTAAATGAAATAATACACAGAATACACAAAGGACGGTTATTGTCATTCCTTCTCACGCAACGATAGTGAAGGTACGACAGTAAACACATGTTAAGTTCTCACTTAATGCTTTGAAACTGGAGCTTTGAGATTTGCTCTTCATTTTAAAGGATATCACAATTATAAATATTGCCATGGAAGTTTTCAGCATTAAAGTAATTGATAGCAAAGTGCTCCAGAAGTGAAGTACAGTAGATCTGTCATTTCTTAAATTTGAAGGAACTTAATTATTTTGCTGTTTGTCCCTCCATGTCTTATTTTAGTGCTTGCATTTGAGTATCAGGTTTTGATTTTGCACATATGTTGTCTAAATGTCACAACAGTATTCAAGAAGAATTGTTGAAAACAAATCATTCCTGCTTCACTTTAGCTGGTTCACTTTTTTTGGAGAAGGTATACCAAATAGATTTGAATAATTTATGGCTTTCAAAGAGAAAAACCAAGCAATTAATTGCCTGTAAATAAAGGGAGAGACAGACTATACATAAAAGCAATTATTCTTACACTTAAGTGAAGGTGAGTAGTAGTCAATGTTTTAAGTACCAATGTGCTATGCAGTTTAGTGAATATCAACCACTATTCACCCTCACTTTGGGATTATTCATCTGATATCATTAGTAATTAATAATAGTTACTTAGCTAGTCTGAAGTATTTTCACTTGCCCATGCTGGGCAGTCATCAGGCTGTTGACGAGTGGACAACAACTCACAACGCAGTCTTTGGATAGAGCGGTCCCTGCTGCGCTTGCTCTGCTGGCCTGCATAAAATTTATCCAGGGCCTTCTTTCGTTTTGTGAGTTTTCTGCTTTCCCAAGTCAGCTCTCTGACAGAGTAAACAGGTTTGTCAGCTTCATCAACATCTGTATCCTCTGAACTCATGAAGTCCTCAGTTAGGACTTCAGCCATCTGTGCCTTTTTCCCCCTGTCCCATCCAATTTTATCCAAAGCAAGTGTCCTTCGTGTTATTTTCTGTACCAACAAATGACAAAAAAAAAAAGATAGTCAAAAAGTGTTGATTTTTTTAGAGGGAGTGCCCCAGAATTGGAGAATATTCCTAAGTAGCAGGTAAGTAACTTGGTGCAATATTGATTTCAAAAGTACAAACTGAAGCTGTTTATGTTGAGTATGTGTTATGAAGCCAGCACTACTTCAAAGTTAAATGAAAGCTCTTGGCCCAATGCAACTGGGAATATTCCTAATCTAATGATGTCTGCCTTAAATGAAATGCATGTACATTACCATGATGATAATAACAATAATCTAACAGAAAAATGCTAGATATATTTGTAAAGCAGAGACTTCAAACTAATTGATTGCATTTTTTTACTGGTACCCACACATCTGGTAGAGATAGATGAGGAGGAGTTAGTTTTTTTTCCCTTAGGAAATACCAGCCAAGGTTCAAATACTTTGTGGCCTCTTTATAGCAGAATTAAGGCTGATCTGGAGACAGTTTTCATTCCAGTAGTGCTTCATGATGGAATGATATGGGTAATCAAAACCTCACCTCTCTTTTTCTACCCTGCCTTCGACATATCCTCTTGTGTTCCTCATAACTACCACTTTTCTTTTTGTGGTCTGTTTCATAGGTGGACAGGAAGTAGCGTCTAAATGATGCTAATTAGAAAAAAAGAAATAGAACTTATGAACAGGCCATGAAAAAAAGCCTAAAAACTAATATATTAGCTCACTGAATTGTAATACATTTAATTATACTTCATTTAGACAAGCTGCTCCCATCAGGTTAGTATTCCCACATCTGTGGCATGCCACATGTATGCAACCAAGTTCACTCCCCCCACCCCCCACCACTCTCTCCCACCATTTAGACTGTGGAATTGGACCAAATTAAAGAAAAATTAAGCACTCATGAATTCTAGTGTTGCACTGTAAAGGTTCATTCAACAAAATGCAATATGCTGAGTTTTAAATTGCTGTTACCTTCTATCTCAGCATTAGACCACTGGCACTTTTCAGGGCCACCAACATAGTGGAACAGCTCTTCTCTGACTTTTCCATAAATTTGACAGTTATTAGCTGAATCCACACTAAAATGAGTAAAAACAAAAGTGCCCTTATTGACATCTCATGGCACAAGACAATCAATTAATGCACTGATTCCATTATGTAAGCATTAAACATACATAATAATTTCACAAACTTCAAACTGTAGTGCCAGTATATACTGCTAAAATCCATATTGCCATTACCAGGTAGTCAGAAAGGTGAGGCATCAGACACATTTACATGTATGTAAACTAATGTTTTTTAAAAGTGTTGTACTATTCTTTACCACGTACCTTTCATCAAGATAAAATCCATGGAATTCATCAGACTGTTTAAGTGTCTTGTACACCTTTCGTAGTGTACGCTATGAAAAAATACAATTATAGTTTCACTTGAGAAGATGATATGTGTATACAGTGGTACCAGGCGTTAACAGCACATTACAAGTTAGTAGCAAATAGAATCTTAAGGAATGGTGTAGGGTGAGTGGAGCCCAAAGAAAGCATAGCTTGTAATAATGTGGACCCCACCTAGTGGTACACAAATAATAAAGGCTTAGCAGATTTTAAACAAAACAAAACAGTGACAACAAAGCATGTTTACTCTTATGCTATCATGATTGGTTTTAATCAGACCCAACAATCCCATTTGATATAATTATGTTATGGGTTACGCCAGCATTATGGCACTGGTAGCAGTTTATCCACTTGGGTGAAGAACATGAAACAAAGTTTCTCAGTCCATTTGCATTTCCATGTCAATGCTATACCTGCTCACTCTCTTGTAAGTGGTATACAAAAAAACAATAGCTAGCAATAAAGGGAAATAGCAAAGACATCTCCATGCATGGTTTTTGTCTGACCAAGGGAATAGCATTTGACTGATGTAAAGCAAATGAATATTTTCGGTGTCTTCACAGCTTTCTTGAATGAATTACAAAGAAGTGAGTTCAGTGGCAGGATGGTTGCAGCTTATCATAGAGAGAGGACTGCAAATTGTAACTGGGATGGTGAGAACAATATCTCATCCCCTGAGTATATATATGCAAGTTATGAAACATTTTTCAACATAGCAGTTTACCATAGCAACACTTTAAACCATTACAACAAACCTCAGTTAACTAAGAGCTTTAAACAACAATGACTCCAAAATGATCTCAGTGATCCCCATTGTTTATTGTTAGGAATTAGAATTAGCATAATAAATTAAAACGTTTTGAAAATTTAAAAAAATTCTAAGACTGGATTCAGAGCCACCTTAAATTTGCAAAATGTTTGATCTTGACATGCTAATCACTTTTCAATGATAAAAAATGGGGGTCACCGAGCTTGTTTCACATTTTCACATAAAGCTAAAATTAGGGGTGTTTCTAACAGGCTATAATGCTTTGTGGAAAAGTGTTCTTAAATAGCCTACCAATGATTATAATAATAATGATTGGCTATTTATTTGATATTATTATAAAGGTAACAACTTATGAAGTTTTGTAGTGATCATCCATCAAAATGCAAGAGCTGGGAACTGCTAGAAACCGGTGATAGTCACCTTAATTAGCGTTCGTTTAAGGCCAACTATGGAGGTAAGCTTAATCTAATGGTTGAATTTTCTGCAAATGATATTCAATTTTTAGTCAAGCATATTTGGGTCGCAGTATTTGTCAAATTAACAGAAAAAGAAGCATATACTCACTCGACATGCTGGTGACACCTGAACTTTGTTTTTCTTTCTGCTGGCGGATAATCGACGGGCCTGAGAACTACGGTCATCCCGTCGTTCTTTTAACTTTTCCAGCTCCTCTAAGACGGTATGCATCACCCTATTATGATCCTCATCCCTGGCCTTGAGTTCCTCCCTCAATTTTTGATTTTCTAAAATAACCTCTCGGTTAGATTTAACGGCCTCCTCGAGAAGAATTGTGTGCTGGTCACTGAAATCCGCCATCGTCCTTAAACTGAACACTTTGTGTTTGGCGCGCGCGCGGAATTAATTTATGATAATCAATACTATCCTATGACATCATTAGAACTGCCGCTGATACGTCGTAACTGAGCACACTGTAGACTACATCAGCGGTCTCGATAATTTTGGAGGGAAGGAAAATGCGCGAAAAATAAGGTTTATTTTGGTCTTGGTTTCGGTAAGCGAGTTTTTTCTCAGGTCATTTGCGTTTTTTGACATGCCAAAGAGAAGCAGAGAGAACACTAAGGAAGAGATTAAGCGAATGCGTTCGAAACGGAAGAAGAGAAAACGCAAGCAACGTCTTATGGACCGAAGAAAAGAGGTTTACAAAGGGCTTCTTGCCCATGTGGAAGAAGAAAGAGCAGGTATGGAGAAGCAGCGGAAAGTGTACGCGTGCCTCTCTCGGAAGTACTATGATCGGTTAAACTCCCTTCATAAAAGAGAACAGAACATGGTCATTAAAGGGTCAATACCGGCGCGTGGTCCTAGCCAGCGTGAGGTAAGTAGTCCCCGAAACACAATAAGTTGTATCTTCAGATATATCTGGTACATCAAGATAATAACTTAAGTTATTACCTTCCGCATAGCCCCATGAATTAATTATACATATGTCGATCTCATACTAACCCTCTTCCGCAGGAACGACCGTGAACCAGATCTAGTACTTTTTCACTATCCACATCTGGGCAGTGCTGGGATATGGTTTTCTAAAGAGGGGTACGTGTGTATGGTGTGTGTGGGTAGGGGGGGGGGGGCTGTCAGGGGGGAGGGTAGGGGAAAGAGGATTATATAAACTGTCATCCTCTGGAGCCTGGTATCATGTACTGATAGCCTCTTGATTTTACTACACAATTAAATTATTTTGTTTATCATCCATCCTCCTATAATTCCTTTGATTACAGGAGCAAATAAATATATATACGAGGCATTTTCAATATTTCCCTGGGGAAGGGATTAGCAATACTGGAATATTGGTAGCTTTCCTATTTGTCCAGGGCTAATGTATGGAGGGGTGGGGTTGGGTGAGAGTGAAGGAGGGTTGAGGTCTAATTCATGACCCAGATATCTAACTCTAGACACTTTGACTGAAATCTCCACTTAAGCATGTTGGGCTCTCCCTTACCACAAGGTTATACCTTAGGAACACTGGAAAAACTTTGCCATTTCATTACAGGTGCTCACAAGAGACCTGTGCGAGGTACGCATAACAGAAATTGATCCTGCTCTCTTGGAAAGTCCTAAAAATACCCCTGCAGGAGTAAACAACTTTCTTGGAGCAGGTGTGTTTGGCAGCTGTAAAAAAATGTTTTACAGAGGAATGCCTGTTGCTGTGAAAAGTTTTTACTCTGCATCAACAGAAGATGTGAAAAGGGAAGCCCAGATAATGATGACTCTGCAGCACCAAAACATTCCATGCCTATTGGGAATTTCAACATCATCATCTCCTAAACTATTAGTACTCAATTATTATGCTGTCAATGATAAACCATTTACAATGCACACTGCTCTTCACAGTAATTCACTTCACCTCTGTCACTCAGAGTGGTGTAGCATTGCTTTGCAGCTGGCCCAAGCCATTTCATATGTGCACAGCAAAGGATTTATTCATCAAGACATTAAATCAGATAATGTACTTGTTTCTTATTGGAATAATGAATATCATGCAATCCTAATTGACTTTGGCAAGTGTATCAGGTCAGTGTCTGGTTCTGTAAAGCACTTAACATTTGAGGAGCAACAAGAGTACCGTGAGAAGCATGGTCATGTAGCTCCAGAAATAATAGCTGGGCAAAGCCCACCAACTGTTGCAAGTGATATTTTCTCTTTTGGGAGATTAGTTGGTTTTATTGCCAGAAAGCTCAGTAATGGTGCCCTTAAGATTGTGGGTGAAAAATGCACTCACTCTGATCCTAAATCAAGACCAACGTTTTGTGTTGCAATTCAGCAACTTATTGTTATTAAGGACATGTTACAGCTACAAATAGCCCATGGGAGTACTGAGTTGCTTTCCTGATGGCACATCAGTTGTTAGCAAGTGGCGAGATGGCACATCTTGTCAGTCAGTACTTTTGTGGTGCTACTGGGTTGTGAATCCTAGAGCAAATGATTAGCATTTAGAGAAAAACAGTGCTATCTTTGAGATATTTAGTGGCCTTTTTGAGATACATGTACCAAAGATATCAATGGTGTCTAATGAAATAGTTTATTAGTTTAAGGAAGCTGATTGGACAGCTAAAAAAATATACAAATAGCTCTATGGAAGTCACTGAATACAGAGGTTTACATGTTGTTTTATTATTTTTTATAGGCAAAAATGTCTCATTTATGATCTGTCATAGGGTAAGAATAATGGAGATGAGTTGTGTTTTAGAAAAAAATGCAAAAACCTTTAACCCCAAAGCTAATCCTTGCAACATGATTTTGCAGCTGGCATGAAGCTGCTTGAGAAACACGCATGCTGTTGTGATTAATTTGTTTCTTGATAAAAGTTACTGCGGAACCCGCTCTACAGACACCCATCTAATACGGACACCCACTTATAAAGGACAGTTTTTTAGTCCCAACAACTAAAAAGGGTCGTATATTTTCTCTCAAAGTACCTGGCAGTTTAATATGGACACCCAGTTAATGTGGACACTTTGGCATGGTTCCACTGTACATTCTGCTAAAAATGAAACTACATTTGACCAGATTATAAGAATGGCCCATGAGAGTACTGAGTTGCTTTCCTGATGGCACATCAGTTGTTAGCAAGTGGTGAGATGGCACATCTCATCAGTCAGTACTTCTGCATGTAGTGCTACTCAGTCAAAAAATATTACAATTACAATCCAATGCAATTGGTGAGTAGTGTTCATCTGACTAAAATATAATCTTTTTTATTGTATTAGTTGTCTCCTGTGGTCATCAGGCCAAGCAATAATCCAATGATCATTATGACATCCAAATCAATTTTGCTATGTCAGGAAAGCTGATTGGGATTGTATTGTACGAAATTAAAGATGACAAAGCAAAAAAAAAAAAAAAGAAGACATATGGTGCTTGGGATTTAAGGAGTGCTATGGAACCTTGGCAGTTAAGCTCTTGAAAATGTAGTATGATAGCTTGATCTGGTTGGTTATAGAAAACATAAAGGGATTATTTTAGTAGGCGGATGCCTGCCACTTGTGTTTGTTCAACACATGCAACTGGTTTAATAATAATAATAATAATAATAATAATAATAATAATAATAATACAGGTTGGTCATGAACACTGTTCACAAGGAGTAATTAGATGAATTAAATTTGTGAGTGAATGCTATCCACCGCTACAGTTATCAATTTTTTCTCTCCATCTACTTCCATTTCTGCTGCAGCGTATCTACCATAAATCCTTTGTACGGGCAGAAAACGTGAAGGCCCATTAGGTACATGGTCATTTAGCTTCCAGGTTTTAGTGGGGTTACCGAAGCGGTCAGGGTTTTCATCAGCCTTGTGCCACAAAACGCGGGCAAATACATGCTGAACGAACATGCCATTCAACTTGATGGAATGCGAAAAATAGCATAGAACACAACCTGCCCAAAAGGCTAGGCCAGTGAGATTTAAATCCCCTTCTTTCGCAGTCCAAGATGCATAAATTCGCGAAGAACGAAGAGAGCGGCACTCCATCTTTGAACTAAAACGCTGGGAGCCAATCATCACCGTAGAGTAGACCTTGATGGTATCTGACATATCCATCTTGGTAATTGGCTGGTCTGGGTACAAACTTTTGTACACAATAAATAACGCGTCAAGGTCAACACTCTCCATAACCTGTAGCCTATACACTGATGGCAAAGTGACGTCCGTGAGGACAGACCAGTCGATCCCTGTAACAGGAGTGACAGTAGACAGTTTGCGCGTGCCGTTTGCGCTTGACGCTGAAGAGTCCACGACAAACTCCTCACTTGCAAACGGATTACGAATTAAATCCTTAAACTTATCCTGATAGTCAACTGGTAGCTGGACACTATTAAGATACCGTGACAGGCTCAACTTTCTCATTAGCTGTAATTCAAGCGACCTCTTGTTTGTAAAAACACTTCCCATGATGCCGTTATACCTTTCAAAACTGAAGCACCAAAAGCTACGCACTGGCCCATGATCAATGATGACGTCTTTCAAGTGGCAATGCAGGTGCATATTGGGGGTGATGGCCTTTTTACCATATAATTTTTCGAATTCCTTGCAAAATTTAAGTAAGAGCAAGTCAGCTCTTTGCACATCCAAACTTGTTAGGGTTGTCTGGCACAAATATTTGCAGGCCAGTACAAATGTTTGCCAGCACTGAATGTGTTTATCTGAAATCACACCTTTCAGAGCAAACATAGAATATATTAAAGTCCAATTTTTCCACTGTTCTGCCGTGTAAGATCCATAGTTGGATGAAATTTTTTTGGGAAGGCGGCCGAGGTCGGACGGGACGTCCATTTGCTCGATTCTCTCCTCGAGTAGTTTCATTCCTTTTTTTCCAATTACACCTTGCTTATCCCAAAGTTTGAAAACATATTTTGCGGTCCCTAAAAAGAGATTGTGCATAGGGTCTACGGTGCAAAATCTTATAATGTCAAAATACTCTAGGTCTAGCAAGACGCTCCAGTAATTTATACCATATTCTTTGCTTAGTTTATTCTTCTGAGTTAAAGTCTTACTCTTTTCAATTTTTTTGGCATTTGACTTGTGGTCCTCGTTTGAACGTTCCTGCCAGGTTTCCCTGTCAAAGCCAGAGTAATCCTTTTTCTCGCCAAATCCACCAGGGAAATATTTTAAGCACCGCGAGCAGCCGCGATATGCACTGTGACCTTTAAAACCGCACAATTTGCGAGCAGCTGGAATATCAGCGGATACACACAACAGCGCAGCTCGAAAGGTTAGTGAAATAGAACTTAAGCATGACTTCAAACGGACACCTTTCCACAAGGCTTTCATTTCGTCCACAGCTGGCTTTAAAAATTCATTCAACGATTTTGGTTCCTTATCCATAGAAGGAACAATTCCTACAACAATAACATTTTCCCACTTGAAACGCAGGTGTCTTGGCAAGTTTAAAAGGACGAGGTAAAGGACCCCCACAGAATAGTCTTTACGGTGTTTTATGGGCTGAAAAAAGTCAAAGTTCAAAATTAACCCATAATTTCTAGGAGCACTCAAAAATTCCTTTCCGTTATAACTTTGGAAGTCTTTCCAAATCTGGCCATTGTAAACGTCTGACAATGTCTCCTCATTTTGCTGCTGATTCCGCCACTCCTCACAACTACTCGGGATCCCGTCTTGTTGGAGAAGCCTTTCCATTTCATCTATGATACCGTTATAACAGTAGTAATGGATAGGGTAGAATTGTTCTTTGCCATCGTTTAACTGGACTCGCCTCACTAACTGTGCATTACAAGGTCGCTTTTTCCCTCTTAACGTGACCAAGTTGGAGCATCTCTTTGCCACTGTCCTATTATTTTCTAGTCTCAGGCATGAATCGTAGTGATACAGCTTTGTACATTTTGGGCAGACAACATATTTTGTAAATGAATCTCTATCAAGGTTTATAAACTGGCGAAGGAGGTATATAGATGAAGGCAAAAGTGTAATCACTTCAGCTAGAAATTCGTTTTTTACTGACATTCCCAGGACTTCAAGAAATTTAAACACAAACTGCAGCAACCACACCATACCGTTGTCACTTATTTTACAGGATGCTTGCCATAACAAAAGAAAATAAACAAACCAAAACAGCATTGCATTCCTTGCTGAAGTTTACTTTTTCTTTGCTCAGGTTGTGGTAAAGGTGTCGCAACGGGAACATCCTTGGTAAATTCCTGCATATGAACAGTATCCCACTGCTCGGCTTCATCACTGTCACTATCATCGCTAGCATCAAACTATTACTTTCGTCATCTGCGTCTGAGTCACTTAACTCACTGACAGACACGTCTGAAGGACCGTCCTCATCGTAATCTGCGCAAACAAGATTGAAGATGATATCTTGCTATGTCGAAAGAGTACAATTTTGTCTACATTAGTTTAATATGGCAAAATATGAAACCCTAGACTGTTTATGATTTCATTACAAATCGTGACTTTCGTATCGATTGACCTTCATTTCGTGACAAATCGATGTTATTTTGAAACTTTGCTCTGCCTCTGTATCAGTGCTGGAGCTCAATTTAAGACATCCGAAAAGAGCGTCACGTCATGCCTTAACCTATTTACTATATTTGTTGAAGGATTTGCGACTTTTGATCCCCAGCAATAACAATTTACCTTGTCATTTTCCAACCTTGGGAAATCCTCTTCAGATAAGGATTGCTCAAGTCTGCCCTCAGTTGAGCAGGTGGCCTTATCGAATTCGTCTAAATAAAGAATTTAAATCACCTAATTAGTAGAGTTACAGTTCGACTTCGTTCATTCTTGAAAAATCATTTAACAATTTCAAAACTGACCATTTACACTGGACGTTGCTGTTGTAGTGGCTTGTGTATTCGGAGTCGTATCGGCACTCTCACTGTCTGAACTGCTATCTGAAGTCGGCTCTCGTTTTCTTTTAAGAGACTGGTGTCGGCGAAATGTGGACCTTGATACGTTCTCATTGCAATGAGAACAGTAAATGTAATCACTGCGGGTGATGTGCTCCATCGCGATAAATGTTTGCTGTACCGTTATACCTTGATGGTGATAGCCGAACCTGTTGAACTAACACTATTTTTGATGGGGCTGGTACTTATATGTTACAAGATGCTAACTACGTGGATTCCAAAGTACGCATTGACGTACAAACGCATTTTCGTAATCGGGTGCGACATCAGGGGAAAGGAATTGCGTAACTATGGCCTGAATCATGCTTGATTTCGAGAACTTATGATCATCTGACATCATAAACTACGTAGTAGAAGGTCTTGCACGTATGCTTGCGGGTAAAAATACCCAGCTGGGTAATATGTCAAAAATCTAACATGCTTGTGATGAAAGTCGCAGTGGTTCGTTTTTTAGTGATCGCGGGTTCGAGATCGCGACTGTATATGCATTTTTGCTCGCGGCTAGTTAAGGAAACAGTAACAGCCCCCGAGTCAATTAGTGCACAGTAGACATTAATGGTGTATAAAATCCTTACAAGGCACGTCCTCCCTGTATTTTCTCCATTGCAACGAATCGCCGACCTTTTAGTTGATAAATAGTTTTACACCGCTAACTGTGCAAGGTCCAGTGTACAGGCTAGAGATCCGGAGTTATTAATACCACTGACACAGGCGCCATTGCTGGGTCAGATCTACATAGTCGGGTCAGATCTAAATAGTCACTTTAGCCGGAAGGATTTAACTCAGTTACCGGTATACGATCTTAGTGTCGTCCTATAAATAATGTTATTCCTCATATGACACGTATAATGGTACGTCATTTGGAGGATTTGCGCGGCACTACCTATTTTCGGTAAACGCTGTTCTATCTTTAAGGTACTTTAAGTGATAAATTAAAGTTCGCTTAAGGTTTCAACGACATTTAAGTCACCTTTCCGGGACAACTTAAAGGTACGTTCCTGTAACGTGATGAAAATCAAATTAAAGAGAACTTAAACGCCTATAAATGGCCCTTAAAGAATCACGTTCCCTTTAAGACATTTAATAGCCTTTAAGTGTAAACTTAAATATTCTTGATATCTTTAAGTTACCTATAATTTATCCTTAAAGATTAGTAAATCTGTCATTTCGTCCTGTGATTAGATCTGTGGTAATATTCGTTGGTTTACTTCTAAAAAGCTCCAAATGCAGAATTGTCACGGCGATCGTACAGTGATATTTCGAAATTTTCGATCGTCTATGGCTGCTTTGAATCGATGAAATAAGCACATATCACGCTCGTACCGTGGTATCACTATCTGGCATGAGTTGCAGTGATAAATGTAGGCCTCGGACATCCGCCCCAAACCCGGAAACCAGACGCTGCTTCAGAGATACTCCTCATAGGTCATGCTGCTACAGGTTACTGTATAGGCCTGCGTGCGTTTCTGCCCCGTCCCTTGAATTTTACCATTTGATGTTTATCGCAGCAGTCCGTGACCGTGTCTCCTGACAACACTGCTTTTACTTGCTTTTACTTGCTTTCACTTGCTTTCACTTGCTCACTTTGGTCATGTAACGCTCTCACTATCAGTTTAAATCATGTGAGATTCCTTCACTGGGGAACACGTTGGCAATGAATTTCACGGATTGTAGGTTGAACTCTTCTTGATGATAAGAGTTGCAAAATATTTGTCAATGCCAGTTTATGCTCTTCTAATGTAGATCCTCACACCAAAATGTCATCATAGATGATGATGCCATAAGGTTCCTGGAACGCGATGTTCCGGAGTCCCTCAGTGAATAGTCCCGCTGAATCATGCATTCCTAAGTGTACTCTCTTGAAGCGATGGATTCCGCGATACATACAGAATTTGCTCAACTTCCTTCTCTCTTCTGCTAACTATAACTACATGCGACCGTCGTTCATATCTTGATTTTCCAAACGAATTTTGATTTCACAGGTTTGCTATAAGT
>JAEMWC010001066.1:0-80000 GCA_016490735.1 Pachyseris speciosa | reverse complement strand
GAAGGTGAAAACACTACAAGCAACAATATTTTATATTATGTAAAAATTATTTTGGGGAAATGACTTCGAGCTTCTCAGTAATCATTTGAAAATCGTGTTTCAGACAACATAAAATAACGCCATCCAACAAACGAGTCACCACCAACATTTGACCTTAGGTTTTCATTTACAACGCTAGCGCTGGTAGCCTTGATATGTAGAATAATGTTTTTAAAAGCTAACTATAACCCGTATCTGTTTGCTTCAAGCTCCAAGTTGTTTAATTTTGCCGTCTTATCACCTTTGTTACCGTAATCGTGAAGTCCGCTGGAATGTGTGCGTGTGTGGACGTGCGTGACAGCTTTCCAGCACTTTCTTCATCCCTCTGTTTTCTCTAATGTTTTCAAGTTAACATCCTGTACTTGTTAGAAGTTTTGAGAACCCTGGACCTTAAAAAAGCCGGCTATGAAATAAAGTTCAGTAGTTTAACAAGGCAAAGTTCCTTGTTCGCGGATCCGTTCACTTCAATTAACTTCATTTGCATAAGAGTGTGCAAAAAGTCTACTTCCGGTAATACGCACGGGACGAGTTTCACCTGTTACTGCCCGGTACACTGAAGAAAATTGAACATTATATTCCTCCTTGTTCGAAAATACTTAATGTGACATTAGTTTACCTGAGAATTACCTTTTTAATATTTAAGGATTTTGCTTAACATACTTTAATTAAATTTAGTTTTGTTCATTCCCACGTGAAAGAGAAAAAGAACTGTATAAACACTGTTTGTGTGCGCTCTTCATCGATGAAGCTATGGAAGGTTCTTCCTCCTTCGAGTCATTAGTAGTTACTCCGTGTTCGTTTGATAGAAGGGATAAACACAGATCAACTGAGATTGTTCCTTTGTCGTTGTGCAACAGGGATGTAACTGGTCATAGGTCGACATGGTCTTTTTCTGGTATTGAAAGCGAAACAGACCTTATTCTAGCTCCTGCTGGCATTTTTTTTCGTGACATCAAACAATCTAAGCTCCTTTAATATATGCCCTTTCCATCGTTCTGAGCTCGGTATTGGATGGCGACGGAACAGTTATTCCAATTCGTGCCAAGTTCCAAAGAAAATCGCTAATCACATTAAAAGAAGAGGGAAACCTGTTAAAAAGCCGACGGGGGAGTTGGAAAGAACATTTCAGAATATATCATCAGCAAACCGGTATCCTCATTCCTGTAGGTTCAGGTACTCTTGGTTTAATTATTGTATTATATGCTAATAAGCCACACTGATTGTCCGCAAATAAACTGTATAAAGTTTATGATAGTTGTCAACTTTCTTGGATAACCAAGAATTTCCCGGGTACGGCACCACTCCACATAATCTGCCGGATAAAATCAACCTTTGAGTTTTTATCTTAGTTTGAAATTAAGTCCGATTGTTGTTGCTGTTGTACAGTCAGTTCAACGACTGATGATGGCTTGTACCTCATGCAAAACTAGATGTCTTTACCGACATCCACGATTTGTGTCTCTGGGGAGGGGTGGTGGACAATAGGGGAAGTGGGGTGAGGTACTGCAAAAAGACTGTCTCTACATTTCAAATCTACATTTTTTTTCCTTTTTTGTCTAAATAATGTAAATATTTCGGCGGAGGCGGTAAAAATACAACTTGACGTCTAGTGCAATTTGCGCAGTTAGTCCTCCAAATCAAAGAAGTACAGGTACAGGTGCAAGTTTAAGATCGCAAGGCACCATCGGATCCTTCATGGCCGAGGTTCTGTTGTCTCTACTTTTTCTTCCAGAAGAATGTATGTGTCACCAGAACAGCTTGACCACTTTCTTGACTTTATAACCAGCGCCCACATTGTGCAAGACTTGCCATTTGGCGAGAAAACGCTCAAGTTGTCTACGAAAGAAGAGATTGCAGTGCCAAACGAAATCAGAACATTAATCCCCGAGCGAATAGTGCAGCAGTTTAATACGTTTTGTCGTGAGTCAGGTTTCGTACCGAGGGCACATAGTACACTACTCGCAATTTTAAATGTCTGCTCGGCGTCTACAAGAAACTCCCTTCCGCTCCCGCCCTCCCAATGGGATGTGCCCTGAAGTGTTCTCGCGCCAGAAGTAATCGTTTTTCTACTAAACAGAAAGAGTACTTGAGAGCCAAATTTCAGATCGCAGAGCGCACTGCTCGTAAAGCAGATCCTGCAAGTGTGGCTATAGCTATGTGGAAAGCGAAGGATGTCAGTGGTCAACGGCTCTTTGACAGAACCGAATTTCTTACTGCGCAACAGGTTGCTAGCTTTTTTTCCCGTTTAGCTGCAAAGAAAACCACCGCCGAGGATATGGAAGACGATGACGAGGATGAAGATCACCATGCTCACTTATAACATGAAAACTATTTACAGCAGATGAGAGATAACGTTGTAACAAGCATGTCCATCCAAAATGCCCATCCAATCGTTTACGATTCATTTACCATCTGTGAACTTGTGCAAAAGTCTAAACTTGCATCGTTTTCGATAAAAATGCTGCAGGAAATTTGTTCCTCATTTGGCCTTGACATTTCTAACATTAAGATCAAGCGAAAGCAGCCCTACATTACCATCCTTAGAGACCTTGTAAACGGCTGCAAATGTCAACTTGGCACCTTAAAATGACAGTAGACCTTTTCCCAGATGAAGCTTCTTCGTTTCGATTTTCAAAAATATTTGTTATCAGTACCAGGTCTAGGTGTAAGGCAAGAAAACTTCACCATTTGTCTTTTTGACGTATTTTCTCAAGTTATTGGCCCAAATAGTGTTTGTTTAAATTCACGAAAAGTGACATTTAGCACAGCAGAATTAATATTTGTCCTTTATTAAGATGGCACTCAGAAATGACGCACGTGCAAGGTTGCCTGGAAGTTTCACTTGTGCTGGTGAGAAGAAAACATGTACACAAATTTTCTTTTAAGTGATCTTTTGATTTGATAATGCAGGCGTCTAGATGCAAAATTAAAATCTTTAGCAAGGCTACAAATTCTTCATTTTCAAAAATTTTATATAAAGCATGTTTTACGTGTGCTCTTAGCGGATCCTGGATTCTAACAGCTGTAATCTGATATTACTGATGGAAGTAATTTGCATACTGAGTCACAAAACGTTCGCGGCATGTAGGTTAGGGCGCTTCATCCTTCAGTTTGGCGCTTCTTCGGTGTTCAGCAGCATTTTGAGACAAAAGGTGAGCTGGCAGATGAGAAAGAGAGGATTTGTTACGCTTTGAAAATACACAAACGAACTTCATTGGAAAGAATGCGTCAGCTGGTTGAGTCACAAACAGTGTTTACAGAATGACAAACTTGAAAAGATGGCAACGAGAAACATTTTGAGGCTGTGAAACTAGTCCTTAAACAGAGAATAGGGTAAGTACTTTAACATTTATCACTTTGTACGTCATGGTTACCAAGACTTTTTAGTGTGACTGAAAACCAAGAATAGGCTCACAATTCCTCGATTAACGCCCCGACGACGGGCTGATGCTCGAAACGTCAGCTCTTTGAATCTCGTTATAAGGTGGTAAATTTACAATCATAAAACTTAAACTACATTTTCGTATTATAGTGAAAATTAAGCGAATATACGATGTTTTCCTGACACAAATGTTATGAGTACCTTTGAGTACCACTAACGAGTACATGAGATCGTTTGATTTTCGAATAGACAATGCGAGATCCTGGTAGCCATGAAACTGCGCGAACTAGGCGGAACGCAATTGTTCCCGCTAGTCCATTGCCTCGGTCAGGAAACATCACGACATGTTTTTGTCAGTCGTCACCGCTTCTATCTCAGACTTTATTTTCCTCTGAACACATTTTCAAAACAAAGTGAAACTAAGTGTCTGAAATGTATCAAACTCTTGGTCAAACTCTTGGTCGCCGCTTAATACAGGGAAAAAAAAATAAGAGAACTGTCATCAGGACCGCAAAAAGATAGCCACGGTCGCTGATAATAGTGATGGCCGCTGAACTCTTTTCTCCCCGGCTTACCAAATATCGTCCCTGTGGGAATGATGGCTTTGAAAACCTGCAACTTTCCCAAATCCCGAACTATGGTTGAAATGAACCACTGTCGTTACCAAAAGGTCACTTTTGTAGACTTCATCACCCTGGAAACTGGCCTAAATTCTTAATTTTCATTTAATATGACTGTTTATTCTCTTGCAAAACCAAAATCGCCCTCAGACAACAGCAAAATTCAGCGCAACTTTGTCTTTCCTATTGATGTTAAAAGTTTAATTGGCGGCAAACTACGACTCCAGTTCTTGCAATCTGTTCGACATTTTTCTGCTCACTTCTTTAGCGCCACCCCGATAACGCTATTTGATGTCACTTGCTCTCACTGGTCTGCCATGTTCGCATTTGTGACCCAAAGGATCTCTGGGATTTTCTTGGATAACGGGCGCATGACCGTCCCCCAATATCCATTGGCTCGAAAAACACACTTATAAACCAAATACGCAACGAATTGAGACTGAAGTGTTCGTTTATAAATAAACGACAGCTAGCGTGACAAGCGTGACTTGAAAGACAGAGCCTTCGGAGTTGTGGACTAGCGAAATCTCCGTGGTAACGCCTTATATGGAGTAGCTAGGTCAATTTGACCTCCTACATTCAGAAATTGCAAAACAAAAAAATAAAAAAAAAAGTGACGCCGGGGGGGAATGAGTTAACAGAGGGGAAAATGATAAGAGAACTTTCATCGGGACCGCAAAAAGATGGCCGCGGCCGCTGATAATACAGATGGCCGCTTAACAGAGAATAAACCAATGAAAGAACTCTCATCGGGACCGCCAAAACATGGCCCCGACCGCTGATAATAGATGGCCGCTTAACAGAGGGGAAAACAATAAGAGAACTCTCATCAGGACTGCCAAACGATTTCCGCGGCCGCCGATAATAGAGATGGCCGCTTAACAGAGAATAAAACAATAAAAGAACTCTTATCAGCACCGCCAAAAGATTGCCGCGGCCGCTCATAATAGAGATGGCCGCTTAACAGAGAGGAAAACAATAAGACAACTCTCATCAGGACCGCCAAGAGATGGCCGCTTAATATCAGAGCGGAAAATAATAAGAGAACTCTCATAGGGACCGCCAAATGATGGCCGCGGCCGCTGATAATAGAGATGGCCGCGTAAAAGAGAAGAAAACAATAAGATAACTGTCATCAGGACCACCACAAGATAGCCACGGCCGCTAATAATAGAGATGACCCCTTAACAGGGAATAAACAATAAAAGAACTCTTATCGGCACCGCCAAAAGATTGCCGCGGCCGCTCATAATAGAGATGGCCGCTTAACAGAGAGGAAAACAATAAGACAACTCTCATCAGGACCGCCAAGAGATGGCCGCTTAATATCAGAGGGGAAAATAATAAGAGAACTCTCATAGGGACCGCCAAATGATGGCCGCGGCCGCTGATAATAGACATGGCCGCTTAATGGAGGGGAAAACAATAAAAGAACTCCCATCGGGACCGCCAAAAAATGGCCGCGGCCGCTGTAATAGAAAGGGCCGCTTAACAGAGGGAAAAACAATAAGAGAACTCTCATCGGGACCGCCAAAACATGGCCCCGACCGCTGATAATAGATGGCCGCTTAATAGAGGGGAAAACAATAAGAGAACTCTCAACAGGACTGCCAAACGATTGCCGCGGCCGCCGATAATAGAGATGGCCGCTTAACAGAGAATAAAACAATAAAAGAACTCCTATCGGGACCACCAAAAGATGGCCGGGGGGAAATGAGTTAACAGAGGGGCAAATGATAAACGAACTCTCATCGGGACCCCAAAAAGATGGCCGCGGCCGCTGATAATAGCGATGGCCGCTTAATAAAAGAGAAAAAAAAGAGAACTCTGCTCAGGACTGCCAAAAGATTGCCGCGGTCGCTGATAATAGAGATGGCCGCTTAACAGAGAATAAACAAATAAAAGAACTCTCATCGGGACCGTCAAAAGATGGCCCCGGCCGCTGATAATAGAGATGGCCGCTTAACAAAGGGGAAAAAAATAAGAGAACTTTCATCAGGACCGCCAAAAGATTGCCGCGGCCGCTGAAAATAGAGATGGCCGCTTAACAGAGGGAAAAACAATAAGAGAACTCTCATCGGGACCGCCAAAACATGGCCCCGACCGCTGATAATAGATGGCCGCTTAACAGAGGGGAAAACAATAAGAGAACTCTCATCAGGACTGCCAAACGATTTCCGCGGCCGCCGATAATAGAGATGGCCGCTTAACAAAGAATAAAACAATAAAAGAACTCTCATCGGGACCACCAAAAGATGGCCGCGGCCGCTGATAATAGAGATGGCCGCTAAACAGAAGGGAAAACACTCAGAGAACTCTCATCAGGACCGCCAAAAGATGACCGCGGTCGCTGATAATAGAGATGGCCGCTTAACAGAGAATAAAACAATAAAAGAACTCTCATTGGGACCGTCAAAAGATGGCCTCGGTCGCTGATAATAGAGATGGCCGCTTAACTGAGTGGAAAACAATAAGAGAAGTCTTATAGGCACCGCCAAAAGATTGCCGCGGCCGCTCATAATAGAGATGGCTGCTTAACAGAGAGGAAAACAATAAGAAAACTCTCATCAGGACCGCCAAAAGATGGCCGCTTAATATCAGAGGGAAAAATAATAAGAGAACTCTCATAGGGACCGCCAAATGATGGCCGCGGCCGCTGATAATAGAGATGGCCGCGTAATAGAGAAGAAAACAATAAGATAACTCTCATCAGGACCGCCAAAAGATAGCCACGGCCGCTGATAATAGAGATGACCGCTTAACAGGGAATAAAACAATAAAAGAACTCTCATCGGGACCGCCAAACGATGGTCGCGGCCGCTGATAAAAGAGATGGCCGCTTAACAGAAAGGAAAACAATAAGACAACTCTTATCAGCACCGCCAAAGATGGCCGCGGCCGCTGATAATAGAGATATCCGCTTAACATAAGGGAAAACAATAAGAGAACTCTCATCAGGACCGCCAAAAGATGGCCGCGGCCGCTGATATATCGATAATAGAGATGGCCGCTTAACAGAGAATAAAACAATAAAAGAACTCTCATTGGGACCGTCAAAAGATGGCCTCCGTCGCTGATAATAGAGATGGCCGCTTAACTGAGTGGAAAACAATAAGAGAACTCTTATAAGCACCGCCAAAAAATTGCCGCGGCCGCTCATAATAGAGATGGCCGCTTAACAGAGAGGAAAACAATAAGACAACTCTCATCAGGACCGCCAAAAGATGGCCGCTTAATATCAGAGGAAAAAATAATAAGAGAACTCTCATAGGGACCGCCAAATGATGGCCGCGGCCACTGATAATAGAGATGGCCGCGTAATAGAGAAGAAAACAATAAGATAACTGTCATCAGGACCACCACAAGATAGCCACGGCCGCTGATAATAGAGATGACCGCTTAACAGGGAATAAAACAATAAAAGAACTCTTATCAGCACCGCCAAAAGATTGCCGCGGCCGCTCATAATAGAGATGGCCGCTTAACAGAGAGGAAAACAATAAGACAACTCTCATCAGGACCGCCAAGAGATGGCCGCTTAATATCAGAGGGGAAAATAATAAGAGAACTCTCATAGGGACCGCCAAATGATGGCCGCGGCCGCTGATAATAGACATGGCCGCTTAATGGAGGGGAAAACAATAAAAGAACTCCCATCGGGACCGCCAAAAGATGGCCGCGGCCGCTGATAATAGAGATGGCCGCTAAACAAAAGGGAAAACACTCAGAGAACTCTCATCAGGACCGCCAAAAGATGACCGCAGTCGCTGATAATAGAGATGGCCGCTTAACAGAGAATAAAACAATAAAAGAACTCTCATTGGGACCGTCAAAAGATGGCCTCCGTCGCTGATAATAGAGATGGCCGCTTAACTGAGTGGAAAACAATAAGAGAAGTCTTATAGGCACCGCCAAAAGATTGCCGCGGCCGCTCATAATAGAGATGGCTGCTTAACAGAGAGGAAAACAATAAGAAAACTCTCATCAGGACCGCCAAAACATGGCCGCTTAATATCAGAGGGAAAAATAATAAGAGAACTCTCATAGGGACCGCCAAATGATGGCGCGGCCGCTGATAATAGAGATGGCCGCGTAATAGAGAAGAAAACAATAAGATAACTCTCATCAGGACCGCCAAAAGATAGCCACGGCCGCTGATAATAGAGATGACCGCTTAACAGGGAATAAAACAATAAAAGAACTCTCATCGGGACCGCCAAAAGATGGTCGCGGCCGCTGATAAAAGAGATGGCCGCTTAACAGAAAGGAAAACAGTAAGACAACTCTTATCAGCACCGCCAAAAGATGGCCGCGGCCGCTGATAATAGAGATATCCGCTTAACATAAGGGAAAACAATAAGAGAACTCTCATCAGGACCGCCAAGAGATGGCCGCTTAATATCAGAGGGGAAAATAATAAGAGAACTCTCATAGGGACCGCCAAATGATGGCCGCGGCCACTGATAGTAGACATGGCCGCTTAATGGAGGGGAAAACAATAAAGGAACTCCCATCGGGACCGCCAAAAGATGGCCGCGGCCGCTGATAATAGAAATGGCCGCTTAACAGAAGGGAAAACAATAAGACAACTCTCATCAGGACCACCAAAAATATGGCCGCGGCCGCTGATAATAAAGATGGCCGTTTAACAGAGGGGAAGAAAATGAGAGAACTCTCATCAGGACCGCAATAGATGGCCGCGGTCGCTGATAATAGAGATAGCCGCTTAACAGAGTGGAAAACAATCAGAGAAGTCTTATCAGCACCGCCAAAAGATTGCCGCGGCCGCTCATAATAGAGATGGCCGCTTAACAGAGAATAAAACAATGAAAGAACTCTCATCGGTACGGCTAAAAGATGGCCGCGGCCGCTGATATTAGAGATGGCCGCTCAACAGAGTGGAAAACAATCAGAGAAGTCTTATCAGCACCGCCAAAAGATTGCCGCGGCCGCTCATAATAGAGATGGCCGCTTAACAGAAAGGAAAACAATAATACAACTCTCATCAGGACCGGCAAAAGATGGCCGCGGTTTCTGATAATAGAGATGGCCGCTTAACAGAGGGGAAAACAATCAGAGAACTCTCTTCGGGACCGCCAAAAGATGGCCTAGGCTGCTGATAATAGAGATGGCCTCTTAACAGAAGGGAAAACAATAGGAGAGCTCTCATCAGGACCGCCAAAAGATGGCCTCGGCCGCTGATAATAGAGATGGCCGCTTAACAGAGGGTAAAACAGTAAGAGAACTCTCGTCGGGACCGCCAAAAGATGGCCGTGGCCGCTTATAATAGAGATGGCCGCTTAATATCAGAGTGGAAAACTATAAGAGAATTCTCATCGGGACCGCCAAATGATGGCCGCGGCCGCTAATAATAGAGATGGCCGCTTACTAGAGGGAAAACAATAAGATAACTCTCATCAGGACCGGCAAAAGATGGCCGCGGTTTCTGATAATAGAGATGGCCGCTTAACAGAGGGGAAAACAATCAGAGAACTCTCTTCGGGACCGCCAAAAGATGGCCTAGGCTGCTGATAATAGAGATGGCCTCTTAACAGAAGGGAAAACAATAGGAGAGCTCTCATCAGGACCGCCAAAAGATTGCCTCGGCCGCTGATAATAGAGATGGCCGCTTAACAGAGGGTAAAACAGTAAGAGAACTCTCGTCGGGACCGCCAAAAGATGGCCGTGGCCGCTTATAATAGAGATGGCCGCTTAATATCAGAGTGGAAAACTATAAGAGAATTCTCATCGGGACCGCCAAATGATGGCCGCGGCCGCTAATAATAGAGATGGCCGCTTACTAGAGGGAAAACAATAAGATAACTCTCATCAGGACCGCCAAAAGATAGCCGCGGCCGCTCATAATAGAGATGGCCGCTTATCAGAGGGGAAAACAATCAGAGAACTCTCATCAGGACAGCCAAAAGAAGGCCTCGGCCGCTGATAATGGAGATGGCCGCTTAAGAGAGGGGTAAACAATAACAGAACTTCCATCGGGACCGCCAAAAGGTGGCCGCGTCCGCTAATATTAGAGATGCCGCTTAAAACAAAGGTTTGATTCAGAATAATTATTCTACAACTATTTCGGGACTTTGATCATTGGCCGCTTAAAAGAGGCCCGGTGGCCACTTAATGGATGTTCAACTGTATATGTAACGACCGAGGATAAAACCCACGCAAAAAGTACTTATTAAGGTGATGTCTTTTTAAAAATATATCGGTGAGTACTAAGATTTATGCTAATTTTACTGGGAAGGATGAATTTTTCCATTCTGATAGAAGTGTTCAGCTGAGTGTTCCATGATCAAAATAAATTAGCCGGTGATAATATATAGATTTAGCCAAGCCTAAAAGCGGAGCTCCATGGTTATTATTTTATTTACTAGTATTTCCAAAACCTCAAAACATTAAAACATTCCAAAACAACACGACGCCTATATTTGTTCGAAGATCCTTGGAAAGGCTGAAGAAAGTAGACAAGTAAGCTTCTAGTAAGCTAGAAAAATTACTAAGCAATCTTAAATTTTTACATAACGGTCTGTAGAGTATGAACCTGATCGTTTAGAGCAGTCAACAGGAATTGACCGCGATTCACAAATCACAGAATAACAAAACATTACAAGAAAACAAATTCACTGATGATGCGTAGGTTTGTAGGTTTCTTTGGAGAAGGTAGGGAAAATAGACAAGTGACAATTTCGTAGCAACTTAATAAAAATTACTAAGCAATTTTGACATAAGCTTAAATATCGGAGAAAAGCGAAAAAGGAAAACAAACCGATGGTTGGATAGGTAATCGCACTGGGCCGAGAAAAATTAAGAATTAATATCATTTGTGTTTTCAGAAGTTGTCGAAATTGTCCTCTTTGCGCAAAACACAAGTAATACTAAAGCCCCGGCTAAACGATCAAACATTTTCCTGAACATTGTGTTTGACAAACATAACGTTGGGTGACTAGCCGATAAAGAAATTTCCCTGGGCGAGAAACCTCTGCTAGCAGGAAAACAAACAATGTTTGACCAAACACAAGACAAAGCGAGTACACAGACACTTTTTGCGTGTTATCGCTGAATTTTTCACGTTCTTCATTTGGTTTGCTTTTTACTGAGTGTGCACTTTCTTGGTTGGCTTGGCTAAACGATCAAAGAGTTGTTCGTAGAGCGAAATGTTTAATGAAAACGTTTCATCTGCATCAAACATAGAAAGCCATTTTCAATTATCTTCCAACACGATGTTGAATGAAGTGTTTGATTGCCTGGGCTAAATGCTTAATTTTACGAGGACTCATTGCGATTACTTGTTAATAAGTTAAGGGCAAAAGTATTTTAATGCTGTTGAGGCACCGAGGTCGAAAAACACTGAAAACAGTCAGCCAAGAGGAGTGAAAACACTCGTTCACTTGCATGAAAACAACAAAACAAACAAGCAATTCAAAGTCAAGAGAAAAATAGAAATTGCTTTCCTGAACAAAAATAAGAACGATTAAACCATTTAATGTTAAGCTTCAATTCATTTAATTCAGTCACCTGTGTTGTAGAGGTTGAAAATACGAATCCATTTTACTTAAAACACGCATCTGGAAAAATAGCAAACGGTTTGTCCAAAGAAAGAACATCTTCCACTAACTTTGAGCTACTCGTTCCTCCCATTAATGCCGGTGAACTGTTAAGTGACCTTTCTTGGTGAGCTGCGAGATGCCGCGGTAAAGTGAAAGTCCTTGAAGCCTTGAATCATCTTGTTTTTCAACCACATAATCCGGGCGTCGATTATGCAAGTCGATCCAAGTTTTAAGCGTTTCCTGAGGCAAATCTCTTGCTATCCTTTAATCACTTGAATATTCACCTTCCGGAGTATCTGTTAATTAGTTCTTGATTTTTATGCCTTTTACGCGAATTAAAAGACAAACTTCGAAGAAGATGAGGTTGTTTTGGTCAAAATGAAGAAAGCAACTGAATGTGAAATTACGAGCCGCAGAAATCGCGCGGAAAATTAAGCCTCGTTTTGGTTAAATTAACCTGGCTTGAGCCTGCGATCTAATCGAAAACCAGTACGTGGTCAGCGGTCAACTTCAAAAAAACAGCTGACCTATATGAGCTCTAAACATGAGCCCGCGATATGGGCACGTGATACTGGTCAGCGGAAACCTTGTTTTGACAGCTGTCAATTGGCAATGACATGGATGGAACTAGCTGATCAGCTGGGGACCCAGCTGGGTCAGGTGGAGTGTGGCCGCTATGTTGGATTATTATTGTTATTATTAGGATATTATTAATTACTGGGCAACTCCACCGTCGTCGCCGTCGTGCGCGCCCACGAGCAATACCGCTAGCCGTTTTTACCATGAGAAAAGCAGTTGACGAGTTTCTATAGGTATGGTGCACCGCTTGGCGGTCCTTCGGGCCGCCGGAGCTCCGCTACAAAACAAGCTGCGTCCCTGTCGCGTTTTTTTGGGTAGAAATAACATAGTCACACTTTAGAGTTTATCAATGCAGCGTACATAGTTAGTACAACCCTTTACAGCATGATAAACATTGCCATAAGACACGGTGCAACAAGACAAGTACTATTTTTTGCATTAAGTTCGTCTAAATTAATAATAACTGTAGAATACCAGAAACAGATTCAACTAGATGAGCCGGATTAAACACAACGAAAGTCGTTAATAGGGAGTTTAAGAAACGAGGACGCGACGGTAACGAAAACGTCATTTCAAATATAACTTCTCGTTATTGTAGTACTTTCGCGATTATTCCAGTTTGTTCAACTTGTAAAATATCGACAAACTATCCAGGAACCAAATTTCTATGAACGGCGTTAAAGTAAAGAAAAGAAAGAACAATTTGCCATCATGTGCTCACGTTCTCGCCAATCCTGAACTTTGGTCATTTCACGTTGTTGTTTTGAGGACGGAAAAGAAATGTACGAAAATGTAAAACGCACGTGCAGAGCCATTGTTTTTGCTCATCAAGCCTATTGTCGTTCTCGTTGCCGTCGCGTTTCTTAAACTCCCTAATGTCCAACGACGCTCACCCGCTCTCCTTTTACACCACTCTGTTCGTGTAAGACTTCCCGAAGTATAGCAACACATTGTTCATGTAACCTACACGAAACATCCTACATATCTTTCCTTCTTCAGAGAAAACGCAAAAATCTAGTAAAGGAATAACAAACTCAACCTCGCCAAAGCTCAAAGTACATTCAAAGATCAATGTTCCAAATGTTCAATACAAGACGAAGTTTTCTAATTTCTTTGGTACGTGCCGTGTCCGCACTGGCCGCGGAGATTTCATAGGAGGACTATCTCTCTGATCACCAGGAACACCTACAGCTTCCATCCCCTGAAGTACTGGTTGCTCTTCCTTTAAAGGTCCACTGAGCTGTTTGTCTCTTTCATGGTAGAGCTTCACATGTGTAGTGTTCCTCTTATATTGGGTTCCTTCAGGCGATTCAATAAGAAAACTGTTTCCGCGCTTGTCAATCAGCTCATAAGGCAGACTCTCGAATGGAGTGGTCCACTTGTTTAACCGCTGTTGTTTCAGCAAAACTTTTTCTCCTGCCACCAAACCATTTTCTTCCGCCCTACAAGCTCTGTCAGCATATTCTTTCATCTTGGCTTTTTTGTCTTTGTCTCGATCTCTCACTTCTTCATCCAGCTTAGCGACCTCCCTCAACTCTGGCAATTTAGTGCGTAATTTTCTTCGGAATAACAACTCTGCTGGGCAAACACCTGTGCTTGGACGCGGGGTGTTCCGATGTGAAGCTAAATACGTCTGCACAGCCTTCTTCCAAGCTTCTTTCTCAACTTGTGCAATCTATATTCGTTTGAGGAGCGACCAGTTTTGAAGCTCTATCTCCCCATTCGCCTGCGGCCACAAAGGAGTGATCTTTCTGTGCTTAATGCCATTGTCCCTAAGAATGTTTGAAAAGATTCTGCCAGGAAATGAGGACCATTATCACTTGTCACTGTGTAGGGCAAACCATGAGTCGCAAACATCTCTTCTAGGCTATTGATGGCCACATCTGCCGTATTTTTCTTCGAAATGCTAACTTCCACATATCGACCGCTGTAATAGTCAGTCACTGCAAAAACATAGTCTCCAGAAGGTAGCGGACACATGAAATCAATTGTAATGTCTTGCCAAGGTCCTTAAGGTAATCCAGTCATGTGAAGAGGTTCAGGATTGCTTGGTCCATTCACAACTTGACATCCATGGCACGTTTTACAGAATGTTTCAGCTTCCCTGTCGATACCTGGCCACCAAACCTTTGTCGCAAGCGCTGTTTTATCTCTGCCATTCCTTGGTGCCCCTCATGGCCTGATTCAATCCCTCTTGCTCTTAACGTCTTTGGTACAACAATTCTAGTTCCTCGAAGGACAATCTTTCCGAAAAGACATAGCTCATCTCTGATTGGCTTGTAGTTTACGCAGTTGGGATTCTCCCAATTTCCCGTCTCATTACTCTGTCGCACGTGCTCTAATTCTTCATCCGCTTCAGACTCTTCTTCTATTTCTTCAGTGGTCATGGCTCGTGGCACAGCCGTATTTGCAACAAATCTGATGTATTCTTCTGCTACATTCCTTGCCTGCGCTTGCTCAATCTTGGTAAGCCGTGACAACACATCTGCAATATTCATGTGCCCTGGTAAATACTTCACAGAGAAGGAATACGGGTGTAACCGCAGGACCCACCTCTCGATTCTTGCAGAGGGTCTGGACCGAGCTGAATAAATGAATTCCAGAGGTTTGTGGTCCGTCCACAGTTCAAAATCTACTCCATAAAGATACACATGAAACTTCTCACAGGCCCACACAATCTCTAGGGCCTCCTTCTCTGTTTGCGAATACCGTAGCTCTACATCAGAAAGTCCTCTGCTCGCATAACTTATCACACGGTTTTCTCCCTTCTGTTCTTGAACCAGGACTGCCCCTAAGCCAACTGGGCTCGCTCTGTAATGATCTTTGTAATTGCTGTACGGTCAAAGTATCCTAATGTGTCTGCTTGAGCCAACCGTCTCTTCAGTTCTGCAAAGGCTACTTGCTGCTCAGGTCCAAAAATAAATGGTTCTCCCTTCTTCGTCCATCTTCGCAAAGGTTCTACTACCGTTGCAAGGTCAGGAATAAATCGTGCATTGAAATTCACTAGGCCCAAGAAACTTTTGACTTCTGACACATTTTGTGGTTCACGAGCTTCGTTCACTGCTTTAACTTTCTCTTCATATGGGCCCTCCCCTTCTTCTGACAGTATTAGGCCCATAAATGTAAGCCTTGGCATATGAGACACACATTTCTCTTCATTGAGTGTGAGACCCTTGTCTCTCAACCTGGTCAGCACTTTTTCCAGTCGCTCATCATGCTCCACTGTATCAGAACCATAGACAATAATATCACCCGAAATGTTTGCTGTTCCACTGCAATCATTCAAAACTTGCTGATTACCTGCTGATACTTCTCAGGCGCTGATGTGATGCCAAACATCAGTCTCTTGTATTTGAATAGCCTTTTGTGTGTTACAAATGTCGTGATGCTGCGGGACTCCTCGCTCAATTTGGGTGATATCCCCACTTCAGGTCTAATTTACTGAATACACTGGCTTCTTGCATGTCCTCTAGGACTTCATCAATTGTGGGTATTGGATACCTTTCATGAATGAGGGCTTTATTGGCGCATCTCATGTCTACACATAACCTTACGTCACCATTTGGCTTAGGAACCACCACGACAGGGTTTACCTAGGGCGTTGCGCCCTAAACCTGCTCAATGATGTCTTCTCGTAACAATTCATCAAGCTTTTTTTCAATCTTTTCCTTTAAGCTGAATGCAGGACGACCCAAAGGCTGTGCAACTGGCTGGACTTGTTGGTCATTGTGTAGTTTCAGTTGAAAGTCTTTCAGCTTTCCAATTCCAATAAAACATCTTTGTATCTTGTTGTGAGTTCACTGTGATCTAACACATGGTTCAATGGGACTTGCAATTTCAAGACTCCCAATTCAATGGCTGATTCTCTTCCCAGTAATGGTTCTCCTTGCCCTTTGATAACCGTAACTTCAGCTGAAACTGACACTTGCTGCCTAAACTCATATCTCCTGTAAAAGTTCCAATCATTCAAGAGGGGTAACGGCACCGTACGCATACAACTTCTTTGTACTTCTTCTTGATGTACACTTGATGTGTTGCTTCTTTAATTGCTCCCACAATGTTTGGCTGATGACATTTGCACTTGCTCCAGAATCAATTATCATCTTCACTGGGATACCTCCAATGTTAACTGTGATTTTTCCACATTGAACCTCACCGGCAACTGCAAACACATACTCGTCTTACTCTTACTTACAATCATCCACCTGCGTATACTGTACACGTGACCTACTGGGGATTTCTATAACTTTGGTTTTGCATACATTTGCAAAATGCCCCACTTGAAAACACTTTGAACACACTTTTCCCCTGGCTGGACAAATGGAGTCTCTGGCAAAATGTCCACGCCTTCCGCACCGATAACATTCTCCAGCTGATTCATCCTCGGAGGCCCAGGGGCAGATAGTCGGGACGGGACAAAGATTCGGGACGAGCGATAGTTTACAAGACAGTCGGGAGAGCCCCTGGGAACATTTCTTTATCGGACTCGTTCCAGAAGCTATTGAAATCCAGCTTCGTGATTGGGCGGAAATCGGCGATCAGCTTATATATCGCACTCCTTTCGTGACTCCTTACACCAACAAGTAAGCGGTGAATCTGCTGTCAACCATATTTTTAGTGGTTCCACTTGCCTCGTTCGTTCGACAGATTTATCCTACGAGGAACATTTTGGTGGCAACGGACCCACAAAACCCAGAAATCCACAAATTAAAATTGAACTCAAACAGCAATCACTTGTAAGGAACTAGAAAAATCAAGATGAAGACCGACCGCAGGCCTCGTAAACTTCACGCGAAGAACAGCACGTAGCTCGGTCTCTTTCTCTGGTTAGGATCATTGTTGTTTGGTTTGGGCGTTTTTCTCTGGTTTACTTACGGGCAGTGGGCCGCTCCTGAAACTCTTCGGGGCGATGAAATTTCTGTTGCACAGGCCCGACAACTTTGCCGATCGGGCGAGAAGCACGCAGCTCGGCGGTTTAATTTTTTGCTCACGAAATCGAACCTTGGAATCGACCGTTTCAACTCAATTTCGAGAGAGACCAACGAAAGGCCTTAGAGAAAGTGTACAGTTCCACTGTGATCTATTGCAATGTTTTGGTTTTAATATTTTTTTGACTGGTATCTGTTGGCCAATATGCTTTTCTTTTCAAGATGTGCATAAAAATTTGCAGATTGCCTTAAAAATAATTGGTAATTGTGTTGTGCTGTAGATGCAAGATGCATGGTAATTTGCACAAGCTTTCCATGAACTCTTTTACTACAGTGGTGCTGAGCTCAGTTAAAAAGTTAATGAAACATTTACATTATGTTGACTGTGCTGCGACTTTTAGGTTGCAAATTTCAGATAAAATTGTTTACAAGTTGATGCAGGATGTTTAGTGTCCTGTATGCACTCTTGTCTTTATAAACGCTCAAGTGTATCCATAATATAACAATTATTAAATTCCATTTTTGCATGATAAGGTTGTAGTTGCTGTGATTGCTAAGCCAGTGGTACACCAGGAAAGGACTTGATTTCTCCCAAGAGACCACATCAATTTTGGAATGGGCTCTTCCTGTCACCGCCTTTTTCCTTGACAATTTTTAAAACATGAGAAAATGCTTCCAGTTAATTAAGGAACCATGTTTTCAGTTCCTCAGATAGTGTCAATGCATTTTGTGCCGAAAGACCCTTGATAACCACCTACTGACAAATCATTCTCAACTATACAGTTCACTGAGTCAAACAGTTAGGCTGATACAATGGTATGGCTAAGTATAGTTAAATTATTTTAAGGTAGGTTTCAAATTAAAGAACACTACGCACAAACCATACCCATAACCTGAATACAATTACAAAATATGTTAACATGGTCACTCAGACAAGAAAATTTAGTAGCTTCTTAGTAAGGTATCCCCTTTTAGATAAAGTGGAAACAAAAAAAAAACAATAAAATAAACCTAGAGGGGATTGTTATTTCATTTATTTTTTGTTTGTTCAGAAGTTTTCTTGATAGTGAGATGTAACTTTAAATTCAAGTTTCCAATGTACATGTAATCTGTTTGGATATTGTAGTGATTATTTGTCACAGGCCTTATGGCATCAGAGTTGTTATTAGGTTATAGAGTAGCTGACTGGAATCTAACAAGAAGGTGGCTTTTTTATGAGAATTTAAACAGCCTGGAAACTTTTCATTGAAAAGCAGGTGGCTCAAAATTTCAAGAAGCCACTTTTTAGCCAGCTGCCAGCACTTCAGGAGAAGCCTACCTTGAACTAAATGAAATTTCCAATGAGTATACCCAAGATGAAATTACACCCTTACTTTCAGAGGGGGTACAAAAAAATTTAAAATTATTCTTAAAATTTAATTGTCCATCTGTTATCTGTTGGTCTTTCACTTTGCTCAAAAGGGTCAATCACAAATCAATGTACCAAAACAAAAATCAGTTTCCCATAACACGAAACAGTTTCTCAAAACACAAACAATTTCCCGAAACACAAGTCAGTTTACCATCATCATTCACTAAAACACCTGTAATAGGCTAATCATAGTAAGTGCACTGCACAAGATGTTCAGCAATACCATATCACACTGCCTAATTCTTAGGAGCTATGAAAGCCCTGTAATGCTACAAAAGGTATCAGGTCAACACCGTACCCCAATTACAGCTGTACCATGCAAAACATCTGCCACAAATCTGCTTAGGTCTCAAAAATTATGCTAACTCTACCAAAAATAAGGAAAACATTAAGTGTCTATATGCTCATAAGAGTGATTTTTGTAAAAATCTGTTTTCATCTTAACATAATACATGCCATTTTCCATTCCTTTCCCCCCAAAACACTGGAGTAGTTTCTATTCGAGTCTTACTCTATAACCAAGGTAATCACCTATTTTAAAAGCACAATCTGAACTCACATCAACGTCAAAATGGCATCTGTATGCAAGAGAATGTCAGAGTACTGGGAAACTGATTTTGATTTGATAAATTTGGTTTGTGATTTCGGCCTCCGTACTTTTCCACACAAAAGCAGCCTTCAAGCCCAATGACCTTAACCACTTAACCTGATCTTTCATGATTGTCATAATATAAGTGGATGGAGAGACAACCACGACTACGGGTAAATTATTTTAAACTGGATTTTCTCAGGCCATTTCAAGGTCTCTCGAAATTGAGCTGAGCTGAGCTGAGACGCGACTTCGAGTCGATTGTAAGCAGTGGACGGTTCGATTTTGAGAGCAAAACAAAATTCAACGGCTGCGTTTCACTCACCCGATCGGTAAAGTTGCCTGGCCTGTGCAACAAAGTTTCAGGAGCGGCCCACTGCCTGTGAGTACAGCAGAGAAAAACAAAAGCTCATACCAAACAACAACAATTGTGGCCGAGTTGTCAACAATTCTTCGCGTGAAGTTTACGATACATGCGATCGGTCCTCATCTTGATTTTTGTAGTTCCGTACAAGGGCTTTTTGCTTGAGTAAAAGTTGAATTTATCGATATCTGGGTTTTGCAGGCCCCTTTCCACCAATCGAAAATATGGCTGACAGCAGATTGGACGTTTGACCCTCGGTATAAGAAGTCACGAAAGGAGTGCGATATATAAGCTGATCGCCGATTGGCCAGAAAAAAATTCCTTGCCAGAAAATTTCCGTCAAATCAGGAAACTGTATTTCAATGGCTTCTGGAACGAGTCCGGTATAGAAATGTTCCCAGGGGCTCTCCTGTCCGTCTTGTAAACTTTCGCTCGTCCTGAATCTTCGTCCCAACCCGACTCTCTGCCCCTGGGTCTCCGAGGATGCACCTGATTGTGCCTTATAATCTCGACTATTCCATCTGGCCATTCTATCATCAACTCGGTTCACTGACCCACTGGAGAGACTCATACTCTGGGTTTGCCTTTTCACTACCTCGTTATTCCGGGCAATCTCCTGTAAGGTTTGAAGTGTGAGAGTTTGGCCTTTTTCCAGAAGCTTGCGCCGTAACTCATTGGAACGACACTTCGATGTTATTTGAACCCTGACCTGAGCCTCCATTTGATCGCCATAATCACACTGCTGAGCTTTCCGCCTCAGTCGAACCGCAAACTGGTCAATCGTTTCGTCTTCCCCTTGTACCATTTCTCTGAATAAATGTCGCTCGTATGGAGTGTTGATTTGTGTGACAAAATGCCTGCTTAAAGCATCTTCAGCTTTCTGATAATCTTTCGCACTCCCAGTCTCGGGCAAAATATCTTGAACATCCGGTCCAGCGCAATGCAAGAGGAGTGCTCGCCTCTGCACTTTGTTATCGTCCTTATCGGGGACAATCATCAAACGTTTTCCATCTGCATATAACTGAAAACCACGAAGCCATCGTTTCCACTCGGTCCCCACGCTACTCGGGTCACTGTTGACATCAAACGGTCGAATTCCTCCAATATCAAAATCTCTCAAATTCGTCTTCAATTAAAAACAGCGTTCACACCCTAAAGAGCATCCTCGTCGCCAGTTGTAGAATACCAGAAACAGATTCAACTAGATGAGCCGTATTAAACACAACGAAAGTCTTTAATGTCCAACGACGCTCACCCTCTCTCCTTTTACACCATTCTGTTCGTCTAAGACTTCCCGAAGTATAGCAACACATCTTTCATGTAACCTAAACGAAACATCCTACAATAGCATGGCCTTGGCGATGTATACCTATTCGAGAAGCAAGGATACCCTTAAATAATAGAATAATAATTGAATAATTTAAGGGGTTTACAGAGGAAACATCATTGCATATTTACCTGATCCACAGCAAATCAGTGGGAAAATACAAAGAATAACACAGAATATACCCCTCTTTCCGCTCTCAACATCCGATGTCCTAGTAACTTATAGTTGCTCAAAACGTTACTCTTTTTGAGATTTCTGTTTTTCTTCTCAGCAGTTTCTTCATTAGATTCGCTCACTGCTAGGCTGTGGCCTCTTATGCATGACTTATCCAGGTGTCCGCTTTTATGTCGCGTGCGCTTCAAATGCACTTTTCTCTTGTTTGCATTGATAATTGCGTTTTATTGAAAGTTTCACATTGGGAAATTGTTTCATATTCCTGCAGCTACACTTCTGTTTTATCGCAAAATATTCTTGAAAGTTAAAGCGGGTAACTATACTAATGATCAGTAAAGACCTTCACGTCAAATTCGCTAGACTGTGCAATTAACGGAGAAGCCCTAACCAGCTTTTTGCGCCACAAAATGAAAATTAAATACTTTTTTTTTTATCTTTTGCTTATATAGATGGACTTAAATAAGAACTGACACCTGATGTTGTTTGTTTTCGCCAGAGGTTGTTCAGTTTTGAGAAAAGTAAGTTAAGAAATCGATGTTATTTTTGGCGTAGTCAAAATAACCGTAATTGGATCTTCATTGTGCTCGCACTGAGAAGTGCAGGAAAAAAAAATTAGGAAGTCGGTCTTTTGTCAGGAAATTGTTTTGTTTAGTGGACACTGGACACCAATTGAAGGCCAGTTGTGACATAATAAAAAATTAAAAATGAAAGCCTGCGATGTTAAGTGCAAATCCCGCTAACAGCAGTCCTGTCGACTTCGCCACCAAAAGCGGTTTCCTTTATTTTTGTCCATTAAAGGGGCTTGGTTCACAAGTTTAAAAATGCATAATTATTTTCCGATTCTTTATGTTTGCGTCGCCACAAGCTAAAATTGGATAGACCTTATCACGGTTTATGATGCCATCTTGGCGCGTAGGCAAAGTTGTCAAAAAAAAATGCGTGAGGCACCTGTTCCTAAGCAAAAAATTATACTGCATTCATAATTAATGGTAATAGGAAAAGGGTTCCACTGACAAAATTTTAGGGATTTAACCGTGCCAGAAAACGTTTACTGGGTTTTTGAATTTTTCCATACATTCGTCTGCGAGACTCGCTCACTTCCGCTTCCCCAATTTTCGCTCGCTCTCGCTTCGCGCTCGCTATCAAGATCGACAAAGGAAAGAAAGAGGGACTACTCTCAGTCTAAGAGATAGAAGCACAGACATCACAGAGACCTACTTCAGTTTATTTCATAAAGTTCCAGGGCAGTTATTGCATTTTAAATAATCTGATAGCGAAATGAAAGTTTGCTGCTACAAAGAAAAGGAAAAGCCTTTTATTTGATAAGCTGGTCTATCTAAGAATATCATGATTATAGCAAGGGGCTAAGGCATGGTCATAAACGCACAGACTGAGTGCAAAGTTCACATTATTCAAACTTTCAAGATTAAAGCTTTCGGTTGCTCAAGTGCTGCGATCTTTTCAATCTAGGAAACAAACTGAGTAAGGGGCGTCTGTTGTTAAGAAATCATAAAGTTATGATTCCACTTGAGTTATCCGGTAGGCGTGAGGTTTGTGCAGCTCCAATTGCCGTCGCTTGTTTACCTACTAAGAAAGGGTAAAGAAAGTATTATCTCAATATAGGTTTTAACAGAACTCGTGTACTAACTTGTGCACATCCAAGCCGGCGAGGCTTTGTTTTTTACGGCCTATTATATGTACTTGTAATACAGTTTGAGTCAAGGACAGCCGTTTCCTTCGAAATAGAGCCGATTCGATGCGTCGTATTACATGGCAGTTTGGAATTTCGCAAAGGCAATTTTCAATTATTCTTTTAAAACGTGCTGGTAATACTTGATGATAAGTTCAGTTTAAAATAACTTGTTGTGCAAAGAGCGAGAACGAGAAAGAAGTAAAGAAACTTCGATGAAAATACAAGTTAACCAACTGACTACTTAAAATTCTTAAGGCTTCAACAATGTATGTTGAAAAGTATAGAACTAACAATACCATCCCAGAACATAAGCATTTAAAAACACCATTTAAAAACACCGTGGTTCAATTTTATCCTTGGTTCAATTTTTATTTTCCTTTGTTTCGAACTCATTATCATACATTACCATACACAAGAATTCGAAAGAAAATAATAATTGAACCATGGATAAAATTGAACTACAACACATATACGTTGCGTTGGTTTTATTCATACATTCATTCGCGTCATACGAAAATCTCTGCGCCCTCAAAATGAAATACCCATTGAGGGAGGACTGTGAGTTTTGTCACGTATAAATTTACGAGTTAGTGAGTACATTGTATCAGTGGTCTACGAGCATTATTAGTTGTTTTCTTTTTGTATTTTGAGCTTCTCAAAGTTTCTGTTATTTTTGCTGGGTTAACTTGTAAACTCATAATAAAAAGGATCGCACACGGCTCGTATTGTAACACCCCAAATATGGTTGATTAATTAACATGATAAATGTTTTATACTCCTGTGAGTGGAGTAGCGAATTAGAATATAAATTGCTTTACCTGGTTGAACAGTCACTAGCTCGATGGAGTCTTTTTCAGTTGATTTGAAAAAGTAGCCGCACTCCATCCGACAGAAATATTTCCCAGCATCTGCATCCGTCACGTTGGAAATCTCCAGAATAAACTCAGCCTGCAGCAGGCGTCTCCTACATTCACCATGCTTGTACTGCTTAATTGTATACTTTGTGCCGTTTTGTAAGGTCCTATTTTCGTAGTGCCACGTCAAGTTCACTGGACCAAAGAAGCAGGATGACCAGCTCAGTGCAGAGCACCTCAAGCTTGCGTTGGAGAATTTCTCGACGGAGGCGGTGTTATTCGTTGCTGTTATGTGACCCGCTCTTCCTGTATTAGTAAAACGAACTTGTTCTAAGAAGGCCAGTGTACTCAGACGTCACAGGCAACCCACCCCACCCCTAAGGAGCTAAACGTCTTCTTCCCAGGAGCTAAACGCTTTCTTCAAGTTCATATTCCACTATAGCCGTCTATATCACTCTTAATGCCATTCCATAGAAAATACAGCCAATCAGAATGCAGGAAAGCCGTTGTATATTCGTCAGTATTTCATCGAACCTTCCCATTGATCAATGCAATTTAACGGTATCACTCCCAAACTTCCCATCGTGCTTTGAGATTCCCGCTCATGCTAGCCTTGCTGGCCACTGTATTTTCTATGGCATGGTATAAAATAGTTATGCAACCCTTTCTCGTGGTATACCTGGAATATCCCACTCGTCACTTGTATTTTCTTTGCATACACACTCGCCTAAAGGCTCGTGTGTATACCAAGATATTCCACGGTATACCTCTCGACAGCGTTGCATAACTAGTATTTATACCATGCCATAGAAAATACAGCCAATCAGAATGCAGGAAAGCCGTTGTATATTCGTCAGTATTCCAGCGAACCTTCCCATAGAACAGTGCAATTCAACGGTATCACACCCAACCTTCCCATCGTGCGTTGATATTCTCGCTCACGATGGCCTTGCGGGCCACTGTATTTTCTATGGCATGGTATAAAATAGTTATGCAACCCTTTCTCGTGGTATGCCTGGAATATCCCACTCGTCACTTGTATTTTCTTTGCATACCAAGAAAATACAAGTGACTCGTGGGATATTCCACGGTATACCACTCGAAAGCGTTGCATAACTAGAATATATTACATAGGGGACGTAGCTCCTGTTGTGGTGGCCTATCTGAAAGCATCTCTATCTTTCATCTGTCTTTGACATTTGTGTGTGAGTTGGGTGGGTGGGTGAGATCAAATATGGTCTGATAGCGGCTGCCAGAACAGTCTTTACAGGCTGACGTCCGATCTCAACCCTAGAGAAGAATTGTCAACCGCCATGAAACTATGTGATATGTGCGGTATATAAATCCATTACCACTACCATTACTCTACAGTTCTCATTACCCTTTACTTTAAGAGGGCGTAAAATTTGTATTTTCCTCTGAGACCAGAATGGGATACGATTATGGATTCTTGAGTTTATGCACATGGCTCCTTTTTGAAAAACCAAAAGAACGTTTCAAGGCTATAATCAACAAAAACTGACATAACCTTTATTTTAGGTTTATGTATACATAAGAAAGAGTTTAGACACCCGGGAAGTACTTACAAAAGACAGTGACTTCTGTTGTAAAGCCCTTTGGACAACTGCTGTTTTGACTGGTGTCTGCTCTGCAGTTGTAAATTCCTTCATGTTCCATGCGTAGAATGGGAAATAAAGCGTGCTGCGAACTGTGTCTCCAGTTATCTGACCATATGATTGATAGAGATCTTTAGTTCCGTTACTGATTGGCTTATTATCTTTGTACCAATAAACTTTACCAACAGGAGCTTTAAAGTCGCATTCAAGTTTCCTGGTTTCACCTTTAACGAAATTCTCGGGTCCCCAGGTACAAAATGAAGAGGCACCTAAAAATAAAAGGCAATCTTTACTTTCGCCACACCGGAATGCTAAAATGATACTTCAGGAGACGAAAATGTCTTATCATACGCATTAAGTGCAGGGCCCGGATGCTAACAATTGGAAACGCGATGCGTGGTGGAAATGTTTTCCTTTATAGGCAAGGCTCCAAATGACAGCCTTATATACTCGCCTAAGCAATAAGGTACCAAGACTCTGCAGATAATGGGATAGCTCCAGACATTGTTAAGTGTTATTGTTAACTCCAGACATTGTTAAGTAGACCAAATAAATAAACAAAGCAACTTCCAGTGAAAAGGGGGCTATCTACAACCTTAGTTACTTGGAGGTCTAAGCTAAGGTCAATAACACTAGGAATTTCGAGATGTGTCTACTGTGAAGAACTGCGTAGGCGATCAATGAAAGAGACCACACAATTTAGAATTAGAAAAGGTATGTGTGCGCCAACCTACACCTTGAAAGCACTTAGATGACCAGAGTACGATGACATCTGAGTGAAAAACTATAAAGTGACGCAAACTGCAATTACCAAATTCGTATATTACTAAATAAACGGTATTTAACTCTATAAAAAAGGCTTGTCTTAAATGAATTGCCAGGCCACAGATTAGGGTCACTGCTGCATTGGTCACCCTTTCTAAGTCTATGTATGTAACTGTCGATCCCAAGGATGTGGGCTCACAGCCACTGAGCAAAGTGGCACTACAGCGTCAGAGTGAATTAAAACCACAACTTCCCCAAATTCGTTTGGTTGGATGTCAATTTTTTTTTTAATGTACGCAAGGAAGGGAACTATCTGCTAAAACGATAACAGATTGTTTAGAACAACTCTAGCCCTGCAATGCTGATCACAAATTAAAGCTTCAATAAAGGGGCATTCTCATGCTGTTTTAGCGTAACTTTGAAAGTATGTTCTTGTAACTCTTGTTAACTCGTAGTATTAGCTTTAGTTTCATTTTTATGTCCGTATAAACACGCCCTCCATGGAAACCAGCAAAAGTGTTGTTGGGGCTAGCGTGTTTCTTGATTTAAACAAAGTATACCTACCTACCTGGCAACGAGAGCTCCTCAAAAGGTGGTCAAGTTTTGTTACCAAAGAGTGGCTCACTGCACGACCACTACATTTTGTCGTCTATTACGGGTGGCCGAGAATGGACGTACGTGGATGAACACGAGACAAACTTCCCTAAGACACATCTGGTATGTTCTTTTGAGACTTTGTTGATTATTATTATTCCAGATTATTATTATTCCAGTTGACTGAAGCAATGACTTTGGAGAGGCCGGGTGTTCTTGGTTTCTTTTGTGAGCAACAAAGGTGGAATTAGAATAAAATATCGATTAATTGGGATGTGAAAAATGAGTTCCGCCAAGTACGTGATAATTACTTTCTAATACTTTCGCGAATCCCACACGTAATTAGCCTCTCGGCATTATTCTGCTCTCACTAGGGTGTTGAAGAATTAATAAACACGTTTTTCTTTTAAACCCCGGCAGTCAATGATAAAACAATATTTACATGGTAAATATAGTCCTGCAATAAAATTTAACTTTTGAACAAGTTTATTGTTGTTGGTACAGCTGCTCTCCCTCCCTTCCCCAGGCCCCGAGGTCGACCCCTTACCCTTTTATATACCATTTTTGACAGAAAAGGTACCCCTTTATTATTCCTTCTTTTGGAAAACAGTACCCTTTTCACAAGTCTTCATGTCATTTCCATGTAGCGTTCAATAAATTAAAACAATACAGTCGTGAGGTATGTGTGTTCGAAATATTTTAATAAAAGGCCCTTTTAAATATCTAAATGACAAATTTCCCTACCCTTTCATTGACTTGAACTCGTGAAATCCCTACCTGTTCATATACCTGAAGCGTGAAAAAGGTACCCCTTCCGGGGCGGAGGCCATTATAGGGAGTAAACCCTCCCCCCCCCCCCCCCCCCCCTCCCAACATATTATTCGTCAGCAACGTCACTTTTAGGCGAATTATTAATACCTGAAGTTATCAAAGTTCTTTCTTCAATGTAAGTTCTGGAAAGCTGTCAACTGGAGCTCGACATGTCTTGACTTTAGCAGTTTTACCTAATTTTGAATCACTTTATCATGCAGTGCTGAATTTTGACGTGTTATTGACAGCCCAATTTTACGTGCATAAGATAAAACTTGCTACTGTTGAGCGCTCACATGTTTTTGCACCGCAGCACAAAAATTCGTTGTCAAATAACTTGCCCCACGCCCTCTTCCTAACAAAAAAAATGATGGGCGACAGTTGAAATGAGCAGTCGATGGTTGTACATGTTTGTGAAGTTAGCCAAGTCTTTTTGAAGTTCTTAAATGCAACGGCCGAATTGAAATGATCGCAGATTTGGAACAAAACATAGCTCATTCTTGAGCTTTACTGAGCTCAAAAATACATCATGCAACTACATATGAAATATCTTAAGACAGTGGGGTTTCTGCATTTTAAGAACAAAATATCACAACACATGTATTTACCTGGTAGATAGCAAATAATTGGGAAAAGATAAAGGGCGATCACACAGCATATTTCCCTGCTCCTCGATAAGTTCATTGTCGAGTCTTGCGAAGAGATAATCACTAAGCAGAGTGTGGTCCAAACAGAATGCTTAGCCCGTTGTGTCAGTCTTATTTAAACTTCCTCTGAATTTATAAGCCTCCACAGGGTCGCCTTTGAGGGTCAAAATAACTGCGTGGGAGATAAGTCTGTTATCATTTCTAAATCAATTTATTTTGTGATATTATGGGCTGTAAATTGGGTTTAGATTTAACCTGGATGGGTGCTTAAGATGTCAGAGATGTACGAAGGGGGGTATTCAGCCCAACTGAGTTTGGTTTTTGGTGTGTCGCACACGCTGTCTAATACCAATCCCTTATCGAACTAAGATATTGTGTTTCACCTCTCGTGGTAATGATTTAAATTAAAAAAGAAAAGACACTGTACTCAACAAGATCTCAAATCCATTTTGATTTCCTATCATTTTATTGATGTAAATGGTTTGTAAAAATCACGCCTAGGAAGCAGAACTTGCATATCTGCCCGGAACACGACCTCTTTTATTAAGATTCCCCACGACACGACTTAGTGGTTAGAGTATGAAATTTATATCTAGAAGCAGGAAAACAAAAGACTCGCTTGGATGGAATATCTGTTCGGAAAGCCTCCGCCGTCTTATATATTTAGCTTTGAAGTGAACACTCAAAAATAAAAAAATAGTAATTCACTCTACACAAGGGAAAATGTCGATTAAATTGTGAGATAAGAGCTGTTTCCGGCTTAAATTTTAAGCCAAATAATCCACAAAGATCAAACAGTTAAAAGAATTTCTTATAAGCGAACAAACTATCTGGGAGCTGGAAATAACGTTTCAAGTGTTTCCTTAAAAGTAAGGTGTCTCAGCGATAGGTGTAGGGCATCGTTCTCTTTGGAAAGAAACGGAGTACTTCTCTTAGAGACAATTCTTTTATGACGAGCATGTTATTAGACAAAGAGAAAGATGTTTCCGTGAGTTCTCCACGTGAATGGCTTCTGGAAAATTGTGCTTCAGTCGCAAACCATTGAGGCGGTTTGTGTTTATTTTTTTAGCAATCGTGGAAGCATTCATACGTGGTAGAGAATTGATCAGACACCAGGTCATACCACAAGAATAAGTTAGAGTGAAATAATCAGACGTTGTGCATTACTGAAACACTTACCGTCAGAAAGCCGAGAAAGCTTGTAAAAACCTACACGTCTGTTGGAAAAATCCGAAAAAGGTTTCCTCTGGCACTTTTCTTCACGACCGAAGGGCGTCTAGACGTTAGTGGGAAATCAAGATATTGCTCCATGTGATGCCAAACTAAAATAACACATGCTACTGGATCGCACAGGCTATAATCTGTGGGCATAATCACCCACGCCGATTTTGATGCAGTCACCCAGCTTAAGAGCATTTGGGCTTGTCAAGAGATGGCAATGATAATATATTTATATGCAGCATTTCATGGCGGTTTACAATTCTTGTGTGGGGTGAGATCAAACATCAGCATGGAAAGGCACCACTGACAGCCGCTATCAGTCCATATTTGATCTCACCTACCCCCCCAACCCACACATGAATGTCAAAGACAGATGAAATCAGACACAGCAATACTGTGATCACTACACCGGGGATTACGTGCCCTACTCTTTTGGAACAGTGTTTGGGTTCTTTAACAGTTGAACGTCCCGCAGATTATTAGGAAGAAGTGTTGGTAGGCGGGACATACGGTTTATCGTACTTAACCGAGAAAGTCTAACCGTTTGCGGATTTCATTCCAAAGGCAGCACTTCCTCCTCAGGTTTGAGCCTGCGACCTCCCGCTCGGTGGTCAGTGGTACGAGATAGACATTAAAAAAAAAACCTTTTGAGGGACTGAAGAATTACGTCTTGAATTCAGGAAGGTAAGCCGTGGGCTTTCTACGTTTTGATTTCATACTAGACCAAATTCCACGACTTCCATTTTTCGCTCACTATTAGGTTTCTTGAGGTTTAGCAAGAGAATGCTAGAAATATCCCCTTCCTGTGGGTGTTATGCCTGCAGAAATCCATTGCTCGTGTGTGTGGAATTGCATGGAGTCTGACAGCTTAGTGGGCTAAGGCTAAATAAATGAACTGAACTGAACTGAACTTATCAGAGCAGAGTAAAGCTGTTATACTGTTGTGACTTTTGCTAGAACTGTCGAATGCAACTTCTGCAGTGCGCTGTGTGCTAGCGCATCCCAATAATCGTACCCGCTAGATAGGTTGGAAGAAAAGCCTTTTGTGATTTTAAGAACATTGATATTGACATTGAAATCCAAGAAGGAGCCATAATGTAATATTCAAGAATACTTTATTGCCGCCACCTTGTAAATACAGAAGTTTTACATAATCTTTTTAATGAAGTTTTTAGTAATAATTTTTACAATATTTTTGCGGATTATAATTATGAATATCTTATTTTTAGCATTCTAGTAGATCAATAAAAAAGATTTGAGAATTTGTTAATAAAGTTTATTATTATTTCTATTATTATTATTATTATTATTATTATTATTGTCATTAACATTATCATTATTACTATTATTATTATCATTATTATTATTAAACCAAAGCATAAATGAGGTCTTTTACGAGATGGTGCCTTGAGCATTCCCACTGAGAGCTTTTAAACATGGTTACAGCACAAAAGATCATCATCATCATCATCATCATCATCATCATCATTATGAATTTAAACTCTTGTTGTTAGGACATCGTAGCTTGATTAGTATAGGTAATCACATGATTTCGAGTGCAATTTGGAATAAATAAGCACGGGTAAATTTTTTTCAAAACACTAACAAAATAATCTTCGTCTTGTTTGTTATTGTTTACTCGGTGTAAAATGGCTTGAGCAAAGTGTTATTCAAGCTCAACGGGTTCATAACTTTCGATTTCGTCGGTAATTCCCTTCTGTAAAAATCATTTTCTCCAAACAGACATCCGAAAAGCAGTGCTCATTGAAGTTAAGTGTCTGCCCCTTAATACTTTCAAAAAACAAGAAAAACTTCTGTTACTAGACAGTCAGTGGCTTAATTTCAATTTTTATCTAGCTCTATTAATTAATTTATCTATTTATTTATTTTACCTATTTATCTGCCTTAATTAGTGATTACCTAATAATGTATATTCTGTAAATGACTGCCCTTCACTAGTAACTGCACTGTGGTAGAGGCCTACTCGAAAGCTCTGCTCCTTTGGCCACTACGCACTATTCCAAATTAATGCCTAATGTACATGTAAGCTAGCTTTGTTTCTCTTTTACTATTCTTGTACACTAATATTATGTTTGAATAAGTATGAATAAACTGAAGTTGAAGTTGAACTTTTCTCGGCGTAAAATGGCTTGAGCAGAGTGTTATTCAAGTTCAACGGGCTCATAACTTTCGATTTCGTCGGTAATTCCCTACTGTAAACATCACTTTCTCCAAACAGACAGCCGAAAAGCAGTGCTTTTGGCACCGTGCTCGTTTTTAGAGCTGTTTTCAGTTCCTCTGAAACGTCGGCCATTGTTTGATGTCTTCACAATTTTCAACGCGGCTCAAACTTACCGCGAACTTGTTGCTGTAGAAACATCTACGATTTGATTGGCTCATTCAAATTTCTATTGTTTCTAAACCAATCAAAATACATTTGTAATTGCACTGTGTTACAGCTTTGCACTCGTGTTACACGTTTTTGCACTGTTGCAGCAAAACTGCACTGCTTTTTTAGCCAATCAGAATTGAGTAATTTTTTCGTGCATATTATTAAGAGAGGTAGACCGTGGGCTCTCTACATTTTGATTTCATACTAGACCAAATTTCAAGACTTCCATTTTACGCTCATTATTCTTTCTCTACTGGCCAGCATTTACATATAGTCTGCTTGTCATATCACCCATCTGACCTCACTCAAGCTACAGATGCAGTGCTGTAGAAAATAGCATGAAAAGGTGATCTGAGCCAGTGGCACAGTGGATTTGGACCCCCGCGGATTTCCACCCTCCAGTCCAGATCTGCTTGTGAATCAGATTTGGACCCCCTAGTCCAGAACTGCTAGCAGATGCGAACCCCCCTTTACGGATGTGGACCCCCAACCCTCCTAAAACAAGCATTCTACTGAATAAGATAATAAAATTCCTTTGCAAATTGTGTTTGGAATTGTTAAATTGAGGAAGTTTTTTGTAAAATTATCTTTAATACTTTGTGTAAAAAAAAAAACCCGCCACAAGATATATATTGGTGGAGAAGCCTGGTGATTGCTCCTTTGAATCAGTATCACATCAGTTATATAGTGATTCAGATCATCAATTCATAATGAATGCAATTTCAATTATCCACAGCCTCCCATTAGACAGTCGGAAATTAGAAATTGTGTATCCTCTGGATATATGTATACCACAAAAAAATTATGAAAGAAAGATACAAAGAGATCAATAAAAATATAAAGATGATATGAATTAAGACAAAGATATTTCTTTTGATCAATTATTTCTTGACCTTACTATCAAGGCCCGTGCAGTAAGGTTGTAACTTGGGGGGTGGGATTCACCTCGAACGCGTTAGCGTGAGTCAACTAGGGGGGTCAGGGGGCTAAAGCCCCCCCACCCAGCCACTCCCCATGCGCGGTCCCGGCTGGCTAGCGCTATAACAAAAAACTGTGCTTGCTAGCATTAAGCTCATCAATCAATGCACCTACAGTGTTTTCAAAGAGAAATCCAGCTGCGCTTCTGGCCGGTCAAGTGCAAGACCAAACAATTTGATAATAAAATATTGGGCATTTGTTTGATACCAGTATCAAGATAATTAACAATGTAGTATGAGGATTTCATCAAAGCAAAAGTGCTGGAAATCCATGTTAGCCATCTTTACTTGATTTTCTATTTTGCAAGAAAGGTAACGAGTTGTCTCACATTTCTCCATGTACGTTTGAAATTGAACAACATACTTAATCTAACATCAGAAATCCCATTAAACATTAATGCCAAATGTTATCCAAACATCCCACAAGATCGGCATAACCAGCTACTAATAAAATTAATGTAGAAAGACTGTATGCAGGAGAAGGAAGTCTAAAGGATGTGTACATTGATGAGAAAGAGCTTACTTTAAATTTAATTTTAAGTTACTTTGTCATGCGAATACAAGTAAATTGATACAAAAAAGTGCATGATTGGAGAATAATTGGGAGAAACTAAATTCCCATACAAAGAATATTATCTTATATTAAACATACTTAAAACTGAGAGGTGAAATTTAAACGCGGCCCAAAGCTAACCTAATTAATTTAATCAAATACTTGTCTCTTACAAGTCACCCCTGATTTGAGATTGACACTAAAAATTAAGAAGTAAAAATTGAAATACAACCCAAAGCTAACCTAATTAAATTACTTACTTGTCACTCACAAGCTACATCTGATTTAAAATTGACACAAATAACGTAACAGATAGGACTTAAAACTGCTTAAAGAAGGTGCATGCATGATGTTCGATGGAGTACTATTCCAGTCTGTTATGTAGCGATTAAAAAAAGAAAAGCTAAAGGCCATACATATATATTTAGCCAGGCTAAGCCTAGAATCGCACACTGTCACCGAGCAACTTCGCATGGCTTTCTAGGGCCAATTTAATTTGTGTCCAAAACACTTCAGCAGTAACGTAGTAACACTTGCGAAGCAGCGCCAAATTCCTTGTTCTGTACCAGAATTTGAGTACCCGTTATGGCTCGTTAACAAAAGCCTTTTGTTGACGAGCCAATCATAACGCGTACTCAAATTCTGGTACAGAACAAGGAATTTGGCGCTGCTTCGCAGACGTTACTAACCGGGGTTTTGTTACGTCTGCGACGCAGGCTACAGCAGCAGGGAAAACGAAAGGTTTCCCATAGCAAATCTTTGCAAAAAAAGTGAGACAGACATTCTTGAGTCCTAACTACCGTCAGATGAAAGCATAAAGAAATTCAAAGCGGATAAAAAAAAACACTGCCGGCAAACAAAGTACGATGCGAATGTTTGTTTGAAGAAGGAGAAGCTGTAGAAATTAAACATGACTAGCTAGTAATAATAATGTACTGATTAAGCTAAAAAAAATCGATATTTATTTTGACATAAATGCTCTTAGAAAAGAAAATATAGGGTGCAAACACACACATAGATGGTGATAATTCTGGTGCAAAGCGCATTCTATAAGCTTTATTACCTGAATTTAAGTAATTCAGTAATATCTTCTCTCGGGCGCCCTCGAGAAGATATTACTGAGTGAGTTAAATTCAGGAAATAAAGTTTTATAGAATGCGCTTTACACCAGAACGTATCATCTTCTATGTGCGTGTCCATCTAATACTTAAACCTGTTTTCACGTTATTTACTCACACCCCCAATAACACAAACGTGCATCAAAAATTTCGCCCTATTAAAGAGAGGGAAGCACTGGGTACACAGGAGTGGCCGCATCTGGCATGCACGAAGAAGTTCTCAACGGGTTTTACGGACCAGCCGCCCGGGCGGGAGAAAACAATTGCCCGCCCGCCCAAGCCGAGCCTCATATTGGAGAGCTGATTCAAAAACTTCCACCCGACCTTCGTGAGAGAATTCTTAAGTATCACATTGCCATAAAAATAAGAGACCGAAAGTCTCTTGGTTGGGATAAAGTTCATAAAAAATTGAATTATTTTATAATTTTAAAAATCGGCGCCCTCGAGAAGATATTACTGAAGCAGTCAATTAAGACACAAATAAAGGCTGTTAAGAACCAATCACATTCGAGCATTTTGTTTTGTTGCCATCCGCACGACTGTAACACCTACGCAGATTGTAGACCTCTTCAGTTTCGTTCTTAGATCTACATACTTCCAGTATGATGGACTGATTTACGAACAGCAAGAAAGAGCAGCCATGGGTAGCCCGGTATCCGCAGTGATATATAGCTAACCTCTACATGGAGGGTTTTGAGGAGCAAGCTTTGACATCGACGCCCTGTACACCTAAGATCTGGAAACGCTATGTGGATGACACCTTTACCATCTTAAATCGTGACAAAGTTGACTCGTTCTTACATCACCTCAATAGTCAACAGCAGACGATCCGTTTCACAATGGAAACTGAGAATGACAACTCAATTCCCTTCCTTGATACGTTGATCATCAACGATTCGAATGGATACCTCTCTACAAGTGTTTACAGAAAGCCTACACGCACTGACCAGTCCCTAGCGTATGATTCACACCACCCGTAATCTGTAAAACGCAGTATTGTCAAGTGCCTGTACGATCGATCAAAACACCTCATAACAAAACCATAAGTTATCTCTCATGAAAAGAAACACCTCTCATCGGTCCTTGTTTCCAACGGTTATCCGTTTTCGTTTGTAAAAAATCTTACGAAAACCAAGCGACGAACAACCACTAAAGAATCTGAACCCGAAATTAAACCTACTGTGGTTCTGTCATCTGCCATACGTCAAAGGCACATCGGAGGCTCTTCGCCGTTGCCTACAACAACAAGGCATACGGACTGTTTTCAGATCTGACACAACTCTTAGATCACACCTAGTGAGACCTAAGGACATTGCCGATCCAGTAAAACAAGACGGAGTAGTCTACAAGATTCCCTGCGAATGTGGTAATGTTTATATTGGAGAGACTGGAAGATCTATGCATGAACGGATTAAGGAACACGATAGAGACATACGGCTTGCTCGAACCCAATCCTCCGCCGTTTCAGAACATAGCAACGCGACCGGACATTATCCGCTCTAGGACGAAGTTGAATTTATTGACCGAGACCCACATTGGTACACCCGTAGGGTTAAAGAGGCTATTCACATAAGGCTTCACCCTAACAACATTAACAGGGACAGTGGAATTGAAATTCCTGAAGCGTTGATGCCCACGATCAAACAACACAACAGCTGATCAGTACCAAAGCGGACCGCTGAGGGAACAATTTCTAGTCTGAACGACAAGGATGGAAATCCTCTAATCAACAACAGCCTAAGCGAGGATCGAAACGCACCAATCACCACCAGCCACAGTGCTTCTTATACTCATACGCAGCCAGTCGTCACCATCGCCTGATGAAGGCCAGCAGTATAGCGGTCGAAACGTCGCGATCCACATCTTTGTGACTCAATCGTGAGACAAAAGATTAACTCAGCTTTCATATATAAATAGTTTTCAAAAATTGTAACAGTCACTTTTGAAAATGTATGTTCGGCCTAGCATAGGAAACGTGAAAATGCGTTGGTTTACCATGTTTGTCTCCGCTGTTTGTGTTTTATTATTTTTTTACTGATTGTTGCTAGGAAAAAATTTTATCTCATGATATGGATAGCATTGTTGGTGTTATAATACAGGCTATTCGTTCTTCGTATCCTATGCAAGTAAAGTTGTCGGTCGTTGACAAAACGAGACTTTCAAGGGAAAATGTTAAGGGGTTGAAACTTATCAGTATTATGCACATGTCATCGCCTTCCCCGTGGGGTCGACCCCCGGGCTAGCCAAGGGGATTGTAAAATCAGACAAGCAAACTTGAGGAATTTCCCCGGGGGGGTCTGGGAATTTCTCAAGACAAAGCCCCGTGGGTGAGGTGTCTCTCAGCTGAAAATCCCTGTGACCGCCGACCGGTTAGCTCAGTGGTAGAGCACCGGACTACCGTGCGGGAGGTCGCGGGTTCAAACCCCGGCCGGACCAACACTCAGGGTCTTTAAATAATTGAGGAGAAAGTGCTGCCTTTGTAATAATATCTGCAAATGGTTAGATAAGTGGTTCGGATAAGGACGATCACAACTCTTCATAATTGATTCTGTGGGACGTTAAAGAACCCACGCACTGTTCGAAAAGAGTAGGAGACGTAGTCCCCGGTGTGGTGGTCTATCTCTACTAGAATGTAGTTACGGGGGAGGGATTTGCAGTTACGGGCCTACAGTAATTGGCGCACGCTGTTGTAGTGTCCCTGCCAGGTCTCTGGCGAAGCTAATTAAATAAAAAATAAAATAAAAAAACATCCTTTACAAACTTGTGAATTCCCCCACCCCCTAATCTTTGATCGTAAAACAATGTCAAGATTTTCCCCTACCCTCGGGCAAAGAATCTCATCCATCTCCTTATATTCCCCCACATATCTCCCTGGTAGGCCCGGAGGTCAACCCCACGGGGAAGCCGATGACATGTGCATTAAGGGCCTGTTCACATGAAGGTGGGCGACCCCAGGCAGGTGAGGTCCCCCACCTACCCGTGGTCCAAAAAAGTTAGCGTTCACATGCAACCCAGGGTCGCTGGGGAAAAGAATTCAGAGATAATTGCCCGGATGAACCTCACCCCACCCCACCTTCAGTATTCACATGGAGAAAACTCACCCTAGCTAAGCGGGTTACCCGCCCTGGCTGACCGGGTAACCCGCCTCGGTGAGGTACCCCACCTCACATGTGAACGCTATCGAGAAAACAAGAGCGATTGTATGGAGAGACTGGTAACCCCTCCTAGGTGGGGGGCCTCACCTGCCTGGGGTACTCCACCTCCATGTGAACAGGCCCTAACATTGAATGGGAAGAAAGGGGGCTGAGAATAGACATGAAACATTTGTGTTTTAAAAGTGGTACTATGATCAAATTTTCACCCCTTGATATTTTAGGTGCATCACCTAGAAGTTCATGAAAGAATAAAAATGCCGTTCACCTTTTGCAAATATCTGCATTAGTTCCGGAGATATTTAAGTTTGAAAAATGTGAAAAAAAATTGCAAATGAGATTACTGATGACGTCATACACTCAACTCAATATTATATCAAGTATATAAATAGAGCTATCTCTGTTAATTTGCAGCACAGACTATTGAAACTTGGTAGGCTAATAGTTCTACAGGAAAAACACCTACGGCTTTAAAAAATTCTGTTCCCATGGCAACTCACTCTTTTCCAGGCCCCACCCACTTGATTTCAATATGTTAATGATTTTCAGGTCAAAAACATTAAATAAGGCCACGAACTCGAGCTAACATATTTATATGCTTGCTGGATCATGCATGTGACGCACCATTAGTAAATATCAAAATGGAACGCTAAAGGTGGCCAGAAAGCCTTTAATATTGGGGAGGTCTGGAACCCACTATGTTGCCATGGTAACAAACCTATAAAGATCGTATTGTGGAGCACATTTAGTAGAATCTTACTGCAGAGAATCAAACCTTTCTGCTACAAATTGGCTGAGACATCTTTTTTCATCACATCTGATCAAAATTTGGTTGAGTGTATGACGTCATCGCTTGGCTAATTTGCATATTTTAAAAACTTGAAAATCTCTGGAACGAAAAGAGATATTTGAAAACAGTAAACAGCATTTTTCTTCTCATACATGCTACTTGTTTATGTTTTAAAATGGCTTAGATAGGAAAGATGCCATTTTCGTCATAGTACCACTTTAACAGGATCACGTTATATCACAAGAATGCTTCCTTGAAGAAACTGTTTGATCCATGCATTTTGAAACTGCTGCCACAGGCACAGTAATCCGGAGAAGGGACGCTTGAAGGAGGATAAGGCTAAGCTAGAGCTGAAGCGGGAGAGAAATAGAATAATTCCCCGTGTAAAACCCAAAGCCTTTTTTTTTTGCGCGGACTTCGCCTTATTTTCGAGAAGGCAACAGTCAAATATGGAAGCAAAGTTCCAGCAACGCTCTTCGTGTTTAATGTTTTTTTTTTATGTTAACTCAATTTCGGCACGAGCTAATGAGGTAATACCTTGTTAGACAAAAAGTTGATGATCTGAAATGTCATTAAATAATAAGCTGCTTCTCGAACGCTCAAAAAAAATTGTTCACAAAAATATTATCAATTAACGTAACGGTATGAGAGATAATTCGCGAGGAAAAAACATATTAGAGTACATTTCATCTAGAAATTGGCCTGTAAGGTGATGATGCTGGTAGCTCATTGAATTAACATTGAAATCCCTCCATAAGGAAGCACATTTTGTTCTCTCTTGAGATTTTAAAGAGTTATGCATGGGAACGCTCTATTAGACGCTCACCTTTAACACTAAAAATCCGGTCGGAATAAATTTGGCCACCGAAGTGATATGGTTTGTTAAAACAACACACAAACGATAAATGGTCAAGTCTTTACTTCAACTCAGAAATGATGTACACGATAACAGTGGACGATAAAAAGAGATCTCGGATAAGAATACTATGGACCGGCACGCCCTGCTTCTCGATTGGGCATGATCGAAACAGATTAAGAATGTTAGCGGATCTTGTGGGCTTTTATCTGAAGAAATGACTTAACATAAATTGGCGTTATGTCTTGATCCGATTATTTGCGTCTTTTTTTTTTACACCGAACAAAGGTCATTATGTTTATTAGTTCTTCAATAGTTTCGTTAACAATTAATAGTCTTAAGTTCGCGTAATGTGGTTTGCAGTGTTTTACGACTTCGATTAATCCAAGTCAAATATTTTCATACATCCTACGATTCTTCCTTCTTCAAACTTTCAAATAAAGTTGTTTTTTGCAGTCATGGCATTGAAGTGACTGAGGTTGAAAAATTAGAGGATATCACACAAGGAATAAACATTTCGCCTCATTGAATCCAGAGAGCGTTTCCTCTTGGCGTTTGAACGATTCCTCAAAATGTGTTACTTGACGCGACATGACTAATACCAACTTTTATCTTTTTGATTAAAATACCTTAAAACGTCAAAATAGCAACGCCTTCAACTGTTGGAATATCCGGCACAGGAAAACATGGAAAACTGAACTTCGTAAGTGCGTTGTTATTTAATTGTTTGGTGCATACTAACCAATCCCGTAGGCCTAAACAAGTGGTTTGGGAAGATAGGTGCGGTGGGAGCCCGAAAGTAAAGAGGGCGGGAGGCATACGGGAGGCGGAAATGGAAGGGTAGGAAGCTAAATCTCTAAAAGGGCGGAAGGCGAGAGAAATAATTTATCAGGGGCGGGAGCGGGAGCAACGAGAAAAACTGGGGAAAGTCCGGAGACAAAAGGTACAGGAAGAGCGATATTTTGACGTCCCACCCACTCACTAACGAGCGCAGACTCCCGCACGGGAGCCTCAAGTGGGGGAGCGTTATTTTAGCCTCAGTCTCTCTATACTCTCCTTTTCCATCTTCTCGCTCACTCAATAACCCTCGCTAATGCAAATCATGGGTTTCAGTAAAAGCAAAGACAGCATTTTTTCTATTTTTCCACTCTACTTTATTGCTAAAGCTTTGCTAATAAATGCTACATATATATCATGCTCCAGCAGATTCATTAGTTACTCACAGAAGCTTTATCTCTAATTTTCTCTGGGAGCAGAGTTGGCACAGTGGTAAGAGCACTCGCCTTCCACCAATGTGTCCCAGGTTCGATTTCCGGACTCGGCGTCATATGTGGGCTGAGTTTGTTGGTTCTCTACTCTGCTCCCAGAGGTTTTTCTCCGGGTACTCCGGATTTCCCCTCTCCACAAAAACTAATATTTGATTTGATTCTTCTTTATTTTAAGTTGATTTGATTTAGTCTCCCCAAATAGTAGAGCATCTGTCCTCGGCTAGAATGATTTGAGACTTTAATAAAATGATAATTATTAGTAGTATGCCGTTAGGTTATGGAACGGCGTGTCTATTAAGGTGGCTCCTACCGGTTTCCAGCATTTTCAAGCACTATTTTTTCGGTGGATCACTACTACCAATCTTTATACGTTATTACCTTTAAATTGGTATCAAAGAAATGCCCAATGATTAGAGAACAAGTTATGAAACTTTTTTCAGCATAATAGATTACCATAGCAACACCATAGCCTGTTGAAAACACCCCATATTTTAGTTTTAAGTGACAATAACTCAAAAACGAGCGTGGTGACCCCCATTTTTTATTTTCGGAAAATGATTAGCATAATATAATGAAACTTTTTGCAAAGTTTAAAAAAAATTTGGTGGAGCGGATTCAGAGCCACCTTAAATTTTCGAAAAGTTAAGGTGGCTCTGAATCAGCTCTAACAATTTTTTTAAATTTTGCGAAAAGTTTTATTATATTACACTAATCGTTTTCCGAAAATAAGAAATGGGGGTCACCGAGCTCGTTTTTGAGTTATTGTCACTTAAAGCTAAAATAAGGGGTGTTTTTGACAGGTTATGGTGTTGCTATGGTAACCTGTTATGTTCAAATAAGTTTCATAATTTTTTCTCCAATAATTGGGCATTTCTTTGATACCACTTTAAAGGTATTAACTTACAAAAATTAGTAGTAATGATCCATCAAAATAGTAGTGCTTGAAAATGCTGGAAACCAGTAGGAGCCACCTTAAAGACGCTGGGATCCAGGCCGTACAGTACTGCATAAACAAAAGAATCTATTGAACTATTATTAATTGATGGCTTAACAATCACTGAAGTGAACAAAACAATTCTTCAGCCACAACAACTGACAAGAAAGTTCGTCGAAGCCCCCAGTACTCTTAAGGGTTCTTTTAGCTTTGTTAATGATGCTTACTGATTACCGACACTGAATATATGAAAATCATATATTTGAGCTGAGGATTGAAGAATGATGTGAGTTACCGTCGCAGTTATGAACACTACTTAAGCAGTAGTGAAAATAATGCCTGAAAAATTCAGGCTTGCACGTACAGGATTCGAACCCACGATCCCTGTGATAGCGGTGCAGTTTTTTGTTTTGTTTTGTTTTTGGTTTTTGGTGTTTGGTTTTTGTTTTTGTTTGTTTTTTTTCTTTAATTTTTATTTTCAGGATTATGTTTCACTTTTGTGACGCTTATACTAATTTGCAGCCATGTTTTGGAGACTAGTAAGTACATCATTGATATTGGAGGTTGGAAGACTCTCGGAAACTCTGACAAACCTATAAGTTTGTCGTTGGTTTTAATGCGTTAGTTTTTTTCATGATGCGTTAATCTTAACATATTTAATCACACCTGGCCTTCGCCAGGCCCTAACTTGCTTTCTTCCCTCTGTTACATGTAAAAAGATGCTTCAGTTTTCATTACTCGATTCTCGATTCAAGAGAAATTACTTAATCAATAAAAAGGAAACGAAAGAAATGCGCTCACGGATGCCGCGTAGTAATATAGGCTAAATGATCTCAATGTAACAACTACTGGCTGACCAAATAGCGTCTTATTTTCAACAGAGGTACGAAAATGCAGTCGCCTATTTTGAATACGAAAGCCTTAGTAGAAACTGAAAAAGCTTGAAAATTCTTAAATGACTGTGATGCATCTCTGCACTGGAAACGTTTCCTAAGTAATCTCAATCATTGCCAAACAAGATCGATGACTATACCCCACTTTGCGTCAAATTAGGGTAGCAAGGCTTCCAAAGGACAATCGCACATGCATGGTGACCGCTAAAATATGAGCAACCCCCTTGGCCCCTATCAGGGAGCTGTCCCGGTTAAACGCTAAGAGACTTGGCCTCTACTACAACATCCAACAATTTCTTCTCCCAATCTTGCTTTTTTTTGTGCTTATCAAAATCCAGCAACTTCTTATTTCTTAGAGCGCTAGGCAATTGACTTTCCTTGAACTTGTTGATCATCACAAGAATCAGCGACGAATCTCCCGTGTCTTCCCCCCTCTGCACGGCCATGTGCAGCTCTTCGCGGCAAAAGTTGCTTGCGAGGTAGTTGTCGGACAAGACAATCAGCACTTGGCTGCTGTTATACACGCTATCCGCCATGTTTTGGACGATGGGCTTTCCCAGCTCGAAGTCCCGGGTGTGAATACTGTAAGGGATCGAGTGCTTGTCGAGGAGGGTGATCAGATTTTCTTTGACCCAGGAAAAGTCTTTTGAGCTGTAGCTGATAAATAATTTGTTGTTCAAAACTTCCTCTCGTCGATTATCTTAAGAGAAAGATATTGAAAAAGCTTAATCCCATTATAAAGGACCAAAAGATGTCGCTTATTTTGGTAAATAATAATAATAATAATGATGATGATGACGATGATGATAATAATAATAGTATTTAATTTTTATTACGCCCAATCCTGAAGCTCTAAGGCACTTTACAATAAAAGGTTTAAAATGATAAAAAACAAAAGCAACTAATTATAAGTGACTACATTACAACAAATGGAATTGAAAGTAGTACAGCCAGAACTATTAAAAAAGGTAGCTTTTAAGACTACCTCTTAAATGTTCAAGACAGATCTATACATCTAGTTAATAAAGTCTGTTAACCAAGATCGACATACATCAAGCTTTGCTCCGGCAATAAAATCCACCGGAAACGCTTGGAAATGCGATTTATCTTCAAGATGGGAACTACCCGACCACGCGGCCTGAACATTAACTTTTCTTTGTTTTAAGACTTACACGCGCGCGCACAAATTATTGGGTGTGCTTTTTTAAAAATCAAACGTTGTCTTTCCTCACGCATTAGTTGTTGTCGTGCGCAACTTTAAATCATTTTCATACCACTGATGAAGGGCTAAGCCCCAAACGTATGGTTTGTCTTCCAAACTACTTTTTGGCACTTCACTACCTTTTGTTTTTAACACTTTCATCCGTATTAGTGCCACGCAGTATTTTTGAACTTTTGTTCATCATTTATATACATCTTAATAGGCTACCATAGTGTTCACAGAGCCTTACATTTATAGTGTCCACGGAGCCTTACATTTATAGTGTCCTCTTCTTCCAAAAAATATCTTGCCCCTTTTCAATACGCACACAGCAGCCAGTATTATAACGGCGAGCACAGCACCACATATGACAGGAACAATCCATTTCCCTGCCTGACGCCCTGTTGAATTTATACGTAACAACTGAATTGTAATTCTCGATAGCGGAGCTAGTCTTAAGTTGACCATATTGTTATTCGAGTGATGATGGTAATGGTGTGATGTGCCCGTGAGAAAGATGATATGCTAGTTGCTTGACAACGGGTGCAAGGACAACTGAAAAGAAATACAGAGTCCCAGGCAGGAATCGAACCCACGACCTCCGTAACACCGATAGGATGCTCTAACCACTGAGCCACTGGAACCCCTGATGAGCCAGGTTGTTAATCTAGGTTCTTATACAATGTGTCCCACTGGTCTGCTGGCTCGACAATGTAAATGTGACTCATCGTGAAACTGTAATTAATAATTATGGTGATATTACCATCTTTTCAGTTGTCCTTTCTACCGTTGCTAAGCAACTAGTATATCAACTGTGTTTTTTACGTATACCTTAAACGTCAGTTACAACACTTACTTGGTAAATGTGGGGTGACTGCTCCGTAAGGTGTCGTCTCTTCTGTCGTTTCTAGGGAAACAAAGTTTAAAAATACTTATATAGGGTTCTTTTAAAATATAAATTTAGTAAAATACACAAAAATGCAGCAGAGAGAAAGAAATGATGAATGAATGAATGAATGAATGGATGAATGAATGAATGGACGGACAGACGAATGGATGGATGGATGGACGGATGGATGGATGGATGGATGGATGGATGGATGGATGGATGGATGGGTGGGTGGATGGGTATATTCATGTTCCTTTTTGTAACGTGTTTTGTTCCTTTTTGTAACTTGCGTTACTTTTTGTAACTTGTGTTTGGTTACGAAAAGGAACCTATGTTCCTTTTTGTAACCAAAGGTTACGAAAAGGAACATATGTTCCTTTACGTAACTTAATAAGGTTACGAAAAGGAACAAGTGTTCCTTCTAGTAACTTAGTAAGGTTACAAAAAGGAACAAGTGTTCCTTTTAGTAACTTGATAACGTTACGAAAAGGATCAAGTGTTAGAAACTCAAGATAATACTATTTTAAACCGGTATTCGTGCACTATATTATCCTGTAAGCTTCGATAGGAATATTCTTATGGAAATAAAGACTTGCTAATTGGAAAATTTAGTTTTAAAGAGTTTTAAAAATGGAAGTAAGTCAAATACGTAACAAGGCATATTGCCCAGAAGAGGTGACATCAGGCTAAAGGGGTTCGTCGTCACCAGTCCAGAGTAAAAGGCGCACGGCAAAGAGGAAATACCATGTGCTATGTAGTGAAGATGGTTAGAGTGAACACGACACAATTCCTCCATCTCCCAACAATGGAAGGAGAAGCATCTTCCACGTTCAAGATGTACTCCACCACATCAAAACCCTGCTAATTTACGGGGAGGACAGCCATTTTACACTGTGGGATGCTGCTGGAAGGGAAATCAGTCCATTGGAAGAGACAAGGCAAGACAAGAATGGTAACGATGATGATGATTAAACAATCGTCGTCAGCACAGAGAAACGCCTAACCAGAAAGATCCCCGGGGAGGGGGGAGGGGCTACTAAAAAACATTTAATACGGGGAGGCTCCGCCCCAAGGTCCGACCCTTACCCTTTTATATACCATTTTTGACAGGACAGGTACCCCTTTCGTATACCTTCCATTAGAACAGTACAGTCATTAGGTATCGAAATATTTTAATGAAAGGCCCTTTTAAATACCTAAATGGCAGAATTCCCTACCCTTTTATATACTTCGACTCGTACAATCCCTACACATTCATATACCTGAAGCGTGAAAAAGGTACTCCTTTTCGGGCGGAGCCTCCCCGTATAGGCCATTATAGGGAGTGCCTCGCCCACGGGGAAAGATCAAAGAAGCCAGTGGTGGTTTTTTTCGGAGAAGATGGGAGTAGCGAAGATACCGGTAGTGAAGATGACTGTATGTGGAGGAGGAAGCTGTACATCCACATCGAAGCCCTGATAGCTTACGGGGAGAGCAGCGTTTTTCTTCACTGCGGGATGCAGCTGGAGGTGATGTTACTCCATCGGAAGCAACAAGACGAGACAAGAATGGTGAGGACGGTGATCTAACAGTTGAAGTCAGCAAAAAAAAACAACAGTGTTGGTTGTTTTGCAGAAGATGAGAGTAGCGAAGATACTGGCGATGATGATGATTATAAAGCTCAAGATGACGAGAATGACAGTGAGGAGGATGAGGAGGTGGAAGATCAAAGTGAAGATGACGAAGAACACCTCGAGAAGGTTAGCGACAAGACGCCAAGTCAGAGGGACCACTGCTTGGTGAGAGATCATCTTATCACGCGGCTGGTAATACTCGCCAACATGACGTTCGGAGAGCTAGCGAAAGCAACGCCAGATAAAGGTCAGATGGTGGTGAAACACAAGACGTTGAGCTCTCTTGGACCTGCTCATCTGGTTCTGAGCCCTACCATTTACACGTGGCTGCAGGCATTCGTAAAGGTCATGCGAAACAAAATACCAGGTGCAGGGACGAGCAGCGATGATCACGTCTTCATCAGCTCTACTGGAAACGCTATGTCATCAGTTGTCCATGGGTTGGCGCAGCTGAACTCATTTTGGCAGAAAGCAACGGGCAATGTACTTGTCAGGGTGAACGCGGCGGCGTTTAGAAAGGCAGCAGTTTCCGCTCTACATGAAGAACATGGGCATCTGAAGAAGGAACTAGCAGACCTGATGGGTCACAATTAAAAGACAGCAGAAGAGTTCTACCTTATCCGCCAGGAGGAGAAAACCACCGCCAAAACATCTGAGGCATTGCGCAATATCATGTACAGAATCGATCGGACGGAAGCTGAAGAAGAAGTGCCAGAGTGAGGTGGTGTCCCAACAGCAAGGTATGTAGGAAGATCAAAGGGATGGGATTTTGAAAAACGGTCGGCATCGCTGGACAGATGAGGGGAATGAAGCAGTGAAATCGGCATTTGAAATGGCTGTCAAGGAGAAATCCATTGATATACAAACAGTAAAAGACATCATTCCAGGGCACGAAATCCACAGTAAAATCGACGAAAGCAAAGTTAAGTCAGATGCTTTATAAAGGAAGCGGGGTCAAAGGAAAGTGGGCCAGCTCTTCCGACTGAGACTGAACGCAGCAGGACAAACTTCATCGCTTGTTCCTGGACGAGAAGTCAGGGGTTACGTCATTAGTGAGCCGTAAAGGAGGAAAGACGTTCACAGATCATCAAACAGAAATACATTGGTGGTTGTTTGGAGATCTTATCGAAATCAATGAAAGAATTACCCAAAATTATGTGAAGACCACGATTGAAGAAGAAGATGAAGCAAGAAAAGAGATAGTTGGTTTTACGCCTCAGCAGCTTTTAGGCAGTTGGGACAGACAGAAGGAAGATTGCGCGTCTTCAAGATCAAAAAAGAGCAGGTCATCACCGGTAAGCACACTTGACTTGTATGCAATGCTTCGAGGGTACCATGACATAAGTTAAACAAAGCTGTATTTACCATGTTTCTTTAGAATAGTCTTGCCTTAAAATTCCAGCACTCAAGGACTCAAAAAGATACTGAGCCATTGCAGCTAGAACGAGCATTTACATTCGATAAGAAAGCCCATTTCTTAGCTTAATTACTGTTGCTGTTAATTTAATTAAGTAGAGCTATTTTAAGGTTAAATGGCTTATTGTTATTTCGTTATAATTGCTGAGCCACTGTAGTTAGAACGAGCTTTAACATTCGTTAAAAAAAAACCATTACATAGGTTAATTAATGTCACTCTTACTGCTAATTTAACTAAGAAAAGCCATTTTAGGCTTAAGTACTGTTACTGTTATTTCGTTAAAATTGCTTTTATTATAGAGCATTTGTTGTTAAAAGGGTATATGTTGGATTCTCTGAGGTAGCATTAACGTTACTTAATACCGCTTGCAATATTGTGATCATAAACATAATTATGAGAAGCTCTTTTACCCTGTAGAAGGCCCAACTTACGGCATATTCCTTTTTGTAACCTCGAGATTTCATGAATAAAATAAAAGATACGAAGTTTTGGTAGAAGTGCTTATATTCTCTTCAATCAATAAACATTATGCAATCAGGAAATGAAAGAAAATTGTCATCAGAAAACTAACCAATAATTTTTGGATTGTACCCTATTCCACACCCTGCAATTGTTCCTTTTCGTAACATTAGCGCATTTCAAGTGCATTCGGGAAAAAATTAAAAACTCCCTTTTACATGGCATTACCATGTCAGTACTTTCACATCACATCGACAGAAGGGCAGGCTATATGATTCAATAAAAATCTGCGATAGCCATGGTTTTAATAACCTAAGATATCACTTCGCATGGATTGAATAGATTTAGCAACATTTCAGCAACTTTTGTGTATTCAGATAGCATTACCTTCCTGCGAAAGAGTCGCGTAAATTCTTTAAAACACAGCGAGATATTTCCAAACTCCTTGGACAATGTTGTAAGCTATTTGTCTTGATGTCCAATAATTTACAGCGCCATCCATTACATATTTCAAGAACTATTTTACTTTTAAGAATTGAAACCAAAAAACACTAACGTTTGAAAACTTTTTCAAACCTTAGTCGACTATAAAAAGTATAGACTTACACTCGGTTTGAAAGCTGTGACCTTTTAACACAAATTAAAACGTTTCAGGAAGTTCTCTGGCCAATGTGTACCTTAGTTAACGCAATATATCTGCGCTATTGGCTTTATTTTCGGATTTATAACACTTTCCGGTTCAGAAACCTGACGAGTGTTCCTTTTCGTAACATTTTTGACTTTGTCAAAATGTTACGTCGCTAAATTTCAATCTTAGTTAAAGCTTTCTTTACTGCCGAAAAAACTCCTTAAAATCTTCCCATTACTTCAACTTTGCTGCAAATTAAATATGGCTAAGTTAGAAAATAGGTTACGAAAAGTACTGACGATGAATCTAAGGGTGGATGGATGGACGGATGGGTGGATAGAGAAAGAGGGAACGAAACAAGCCAAGAGAGAAGAAAGGGTTATGTATTACCTTCAGGGAAAGAGTCTAGTCTTCCTAATCAAGCCCTATAAACGGATTAATTAAGATTCTGTTTACTTAGGGAGTTCAGAGATCTTAAACGATCAGTTATAGAGTGTCCTAATTGCTTAATCTATGCGTTAAGGGAAGTGACAGCGAAAAGGGAGGTGGTAAATGAAACCAACTTCTCTTAGAGATGGAAATATACAGGAAGCGCATCTGGTACTTTTTTGAGGCTCCTTTAGCCGGCTTGCGACGAGCAAACTCGTCAATTTTATATCGAACTCTCTATTTAGCTAGGCTAACACCGGTTTCCTGCACTTTCCAGCACTTTTACTGATACACGGATTAGTTTAGACGTTTACTTTATGGTGTTATCGAAAAAATGGCCACCCGTAATTTAGGCTTAAAATGATAATTACTCGAAAATCGAGCTCACCTTACTTTTTTTTCTATCGGGAAATAATTTGCATAAAAAGATGCAATTGTTTAACTAAAGTCCAGTCCGGCGTTGGAGCGGTGGGATATGATGCCAAAAAAAGTTGTCAAAAAGTTGTCCACTAATCATAATATATACATATATTTCTTTTCATACCACTGTCGTGGCGCCAACTGATAAAGAGTGGTAATTTTGATCCATCAAAGTTTACGCGGTGGAAAGAGATGGAAAGCGATGTCAGCCATCTTCATGGGAAAATTACTAAAACCATAAGATGAAAACATGAAAAGGATTTGTCCACCTGTTGGTTTCAGAAAGGTGACCAACTCAACGGAGTCTTTTTCAATTGTCTCAGGATAGCGGATGCATCCCAAGTGACAGAAGTACACCCCAGCATCGTCACGCGTCACGTTGTAAATCTCGAGAGTAAACTCTTGCAGAACGCGTACCTTGCATTGGCCGTTTTTGTGTACCTTTATTGTATACTTTCCGCCGTTTTGCAGAGTCTTGTTTCTGTAATGCCACTCAAGCTTGGATTGATTTCGATGGAAACAATCTGACCGGCTCAGTGTTGAGCAACTTAAGCTTGTGTTCGAGAATTGCTCCGCATACACCAGTTTATCCGCTGCTGTTATGTACCCCCTTCCACCTATGATAAAAACAGTGATATTATTTTTGTGTTGTTTTGAAAAAATCCGTTGATGGCCTCTGACAGTCATGTATCTACCCATATCTCTTCAATATTATGTACGTTGTATCCCTTCCTAAATAACAGGTGCGTAAAAGATGATTGAGGCCGCTGGTCGGCTGGTCCGCTGTTCGGCTCAGAACTGAATGAAGAGAACTTATTCAAATATCACTGGCTGAAACCCACACTGATAAGCAACTCACTTGCACTAAGCTGAATATTTTAACTGTAACATTTGCACTAGCTGAAGAAGGCGGAAGTTTCTGTCGAAACATGTTGTGAAAAAGGTGCGTAAAAGATGATTGAGGCCTCCGGTCGGCTGTTCGGCTCGACGCGGTGTAATATCGATTACACGGGCTGAATACTCACAAAAGACACTGACTTCAAATCTTAACACGTTGTGACAACTGTTGCTCTTACTGACGTTTTCCGTGCAGGTATAAGTCCCCTCATGGTGCATATTTGGTGTTTGGCTCATTTCTGGGAACTTTAGGGAATTTGCACAGCTCCATACTTACAACGGACAATGACTTCTATTGTTTTACCCTCAGGGCAACTGCTGTTCTGACTGGTATCTGCCTTGCAGGTATAATAACCTTCATGTTCCAAGCGCACGGCGAGGAAATGAAGCGTGCTGCGAAGTGTATCACCATCTAACTGATCATACGATTGATAAAGACCTCCAGTTCCATTAACCAGTGATTTTTTGCCCTTATACCAATAGACCTCACCAACAGGAGCTTTGAACTCGCATTCGAGTTTTGTGGCTTTACCCTTCATGAAATTCTCGGGTCCCCATGTGCATTCTGAGGCCTCTGCTGAAATATACGAGCAATGTTTAGTCCAGCAAAAAGAATTCAACAAGAATAATATTGTATTATAAAGAAATAATTTGAATTATTATTCAATACTTATTTCCCTTCCTTTTCATTGGTCCAGATCCTACCACGTGACCAACAAATAACTGCCTACAAATAATGGTCTCCTCGTGCGCAGTAAGGTCCAACTGTGATTTTGCTGCAAATAATGTTCTGCTCATGCGTAGTTGTGTCCACGCGTCCAAGCTCTTCAAATTCAGTGAAAAATGGCAGATCGTTTCACGCCTCCTGACAATAATTATGAAAAACAAGCTCGGTGGTCGAACGATAAAACTATTATTGAACTCGGTTTTCGCAAAATATCGTCATTTGCCAGTGTCTCGCAGATCAATTATTTGCCTCAGCCTTCGGCTTCGGCAAATAATTGAACTGCTCGCCACTGACAAATCACGATATTTTGCTCAACCTCGTCCAATAATTGTTTATTATTTCTTTCTGTATTTGCTCGGCCCCAGTGACCTTTGTGCTATAAATACTGCCGAGGGTAAATAAATTATTAAATTTCATTTCTACTTGAAAGAAAAATTCAAATTAAAATACTTTCAATACACTTTTAAATTCACAAAATAAGTTTCGCTGTAACAACAGCCTCATCAGTTGATCTTACAATGTGCCGTTGGTCGCGTGTAATAAAGTTTCAAACGAAACACTCCGCACGCTCAACGAACTTAAAATTTAAATTTCAAACGCGTATTCCATGTACAGAGTCACCGAATTTCCCCGTATCAGCTACACTGACACCACAGCTCTGGGGATGCGGAAATAGTTCCACTCGCTTTTCGTGTTCATTAGTCGGTGTTCCTCGACTTTACCAATCATTACAGACTCTGTGATCTTCCTCAGCATCGCATCGTCCCGAAACACTCCTGTCACATTCATCACGAATTGTACCATGTTTCCTCAATGTCCATCTTTCCGTCGTTGGTGTACTCCCACGTTACATATCTGCATTGGCAAGCTTGGAAAACCGTTCATACGTCACACCAGTACTCTGGCAAGAGCTTTTTCCATCAGTTCGGCATACCATGCAGTCTTGCTTCACACACGTTCTGCTTTTGAATGGGTCCGATTTCCGATTTCATTATTAAATTGAATAAATCTTATCCTGACCGAGGGAAATAGCTATTATAGCGGAGCTCCGGCGGCCCGAAGGGCTGCGAAGCGGAGCACCATTGGTAAGAAAATATGGTAACCCATCTGTTCGAGAAAATTTGGTTTTGGTCACCGTACGTACGTCCGCTGATTCATGTATGCGCTGTGAAATGTCCTATCATTATAATAATAATCATCATCATCAACATCATCATCATCATCCAACATGGTGGCCATACTCTAGTTGACCTAGTTTACAGCACACATCTTTGATATTAGACATCCTCGGACATCCGTGTTATGGTCAATTGACACCTGTCAAAACAAGGCATCCGCTGACCAGTATCACGTGACTATATTGCGGGCTCAAGTTTAAATCCATCGGGTCGGCTGTTTTTTTGAAGTTAACCGCTGACTAGGCACTGGCTTTTGATTGGATCGCAGGTTCAAGCCAGGTGTGGGACACACAAACCAAAACGAGGCTTAATTTTTCGCGCGCTTTCTGCGGCTCTAACTTTCTCATTCAGTTGGTTTCTTCATTTTGAGAAAAACAACATGTTCTTTCGAATTTCTTCGCGTAAAAGGCATAAAAATCAGGAACTAGTTTAAAGATACTCCGGAAAGTGAATTCCAAGTGCTACAACGGAAGAGCAAAATATTTTTCTCAGGAAGAGCTTAAAACTTGGATCCACTTGCATGGCGCTCGGATTGTGTGGTTGAAAAACAAAATGATTCAACGCTTCAAGGGCTTTCACTTTACCGCGGCATCTTGCAGCTCACCAAGAAAGGTCACTTAACAGTTCACCGGCATTAATGGAAGGAACGAGTAGCTCAAACTTGTTTGAAGAAGTTCTTACTTTGGACAAATCACTTCTTATTTTTGGAGATTCGCGTTTTTACTAAAGTGGACACGTATTTTCAAGAACCTCTATATCACAGGTAAATTAAATAAATTGAAGCTTAACATTTTGTTTAATCGTTGTTAACTTTTTTGTCTTTCGGCTGGACATAAATAACGACCATCTCCACTCGTTTGGACGCTAAGAAGTAGTTGAATTGTTTGTTTTGCTGTTTTGCTTGCAAGTGATCGCGAACGAGTGTTTTTACTCCACTTGGCTGACTGTTTTTCGAAATTTTTGCCCTTATCTTATTTACAAGTCATCGCAATGAGCCCTCGTAAAAAAGGATTAAAGCCCCGGCTAAACGATCAAACATTTTCATCCAACATCGTGTTTGTCAAACATAACGTTGGGTGACTAAACGCATAAACAATGTTTGACCAAACAGTAGACAGAGTGACAAGGATACTTCACAAATTAATGTGATGAAGTAGGCTGGAGCCACTCTAAGGGCACCAAGGCCACAAGGTAGCGGGTATTACCCCTTAAATCTACCAAAGCAAAGATTGAGCCCAAGCATTAGCAGCCATGGACAGCTGTTTTCGGCTGTTTTGATGAGGCCTAACAAGGCCGAAACAGCTGTCCATGGCTGCTAATGCTTGGGCTCAATATTTGCTTTGGTAGATTTAAGGGGTAATTACCGCTACCTCGTGGCCTTGGTGCCCGTAGAGTGGCTTCAGCTTACTTGATCACATTAATTTGTGAAGTATCCTTGTCACTCCAGCCACATCCCACAAGCTTTACGTTTTCATTGCTTGTTTTATTAATATGTGGGTACTTGAGCCTAAGCATTAGCTATGCCATGCTGATGAGGCCTAACAAGGCCGAAACAGCTGTCCATGGCTGCTAATGCTTGGGCTCAATCTTTGCTTTGGTAGATTTAAGTGGTACATGTAATGCCCGCTACCTTGTGGCCTTGGTGCCCTTAGAGTGGCTCCAGCTTACTTGATCACATTAATTTGTGAAGTATCCTTGTCACTCCAGCCACATCCCAGAGTACGCAGAACGATTTTTTGCGTATTATCGCGGAAATTTCGACGTTATTTGGTTCATTTGGTTGCAAGCTTTGTTGTTTGGGGTGGATAAGTGATTAAACATTTGTTCGTAACGCGAAATGTTGGGTGCAAATATTTAATCTAGATCAAACATGGAAAGCCATTTAAAAGCAATGTTGAGAGATGTGGCTAAACGGTCAAACATGCTCTTCCAACACGATGTTGGATGAAATGTTTGATCGATTTTTGTTTGTTGAAATTTGTTTCCGTACAAACAGACGCGTAGTATATTGTTTTCTTGTAATGTTTTAATGTTTTGAGGTTTTTGCACCGTGGCCAATTCCTGTTGACTGCTCTAAACATAAAATATTGGCGCAAGGAAAGCCATGTGTAGTTGTTCAATACATCAAAAAATTATAATCGTGGAGCTCCGCTTTTAGGCTTGGCTAAATCTATATATTAATGATTAGTGACAGTTAGTTATTTTTTCAGTCTAATTATAGTAAAGATCCTTTGTAATGGGAGAGAAGGGGGAGGAGGAACGGGGGGAGGGGTTTGTCTCAAACTATTCGCCCTCTTAGTCTGCAAGAACATTCCAGAATCTGTTTGCCCAAGGAATAAACATCTGTGTTATCACACCGTCAACGATAATTATCTCTTTCTTTGTATTTTTATTCCTAGATTTGTAGCTTCATGGATCATAGATGCAAAGTACTTGTAATGGGGCACGCATTTGTGCGCCATGTTAGGCTACGTCTTACACAAGGACACGAAAAAGAACAGTCTCCGACTTAAAATTGTCGTCTGTAGACATTTCCTTTCTCGGCATTGGGGATAGAACACTTATTAAAACGTTATGCTATTTACATGGCAAAGTTAAAGCTTTCCAGCCTTAACTAGATTTGTAATCTTGAATGAATTCAATAACCTTTGTGTTGTGGGGACATGCCGTCCCCCGAATAAGATGGATCCGATATTGATATGCGGAACAATTAGTGATTGTTGTCCACGAGCAATGCGGTGCAACATTAATGGTCGTTTATCAAGTCATCCACAGATCCGTAACTCCCTCTTTTATCCCAGGCCGCTCTCAGGCCGTGCCGGATCTCTTGGGCGTTTCCTTTTTGTTTTCTATCGTATCGATCATGACATAAGTTTTGTTTAATATCAAGGACCAGGGTTTCTTTTCACGTCTGGTGAATTTAACAGGTCCTTGCGGTATCTGAGTTATTGGGTTTGCCAAGCATGTTGTTGATTGTCTTTAAAGGATCTCTGTCACGATAGTTTGGGTCATTATTAGAGACATAAAAAAAATGATGGATAACAGTGAAATAACAATTTGTCAGGGAAGATAAGTACCAAAGAGACAAGAATAAATGCAAATATGGCGAGGATAGTAAAGGATGGAGAAGATTGAAACGGATTACGAATGACCCTTTTGAAAACTCAAGGCTAAACTTTTCAAAATCCAAAGACCGTGACCCTGTTCCTTTAATATTCCGGTTCCTTGTCATTTAGTTTCTAGTTTTCATTTGTTCTTCTTTTTTACTCCAAATCGAATTTGTGTCCCGTCTTTAGGTTTAGCTATTACGCTCTAGCAAAGTAAGTTTGACTGTTGGCGTCAAGACCCACCAAGTTACAAACTTTTACATCCCAAGGGAGTAGACATGAAATCATTTTTTTCCTGATTTATAATTAAGTATTTTCACCACACATCGGGAAAGGATTTTACTGCCCACGCAAAGTAAAACATAACTGGCGAAATAAAGCCATCTTCCACTGTTCTACTACATCAAATATTTTCGAGGAATATTTTCCTCCAAAATCCGGGATAAAGTCCTTGGCTAAAATGAACTCATAATAAAATGGAAAATCCTCCATCCTCCGTTTAAGCTGACGTCATTTAAATCTGCTACACCGAGCTGACGAGACCAAAAAACAGGACGAAACAGCTGTCCCTGGTTGCAACCCTAATTTATCGGGTTTCGGTCATGCCGCTGTCTCGCAAAGTCAGCTTTTTTTTAGGTACAACCAGCCCTTTTCGTAATTCTGATAACAATCCATGGTGCGAGATAAAGAGAGAATCCTCAGGTTCCTTGTGTTTTTAAGTACTTCGCATTTCCTCGCTTGAAGCAATTTTGTTGAAGCTTTGATTCTTGTCGTTTCACTGAATTTCCTTTTAAAATTGATTTTTGCCAAACGCGCTCGCAATTCTTTCCTTTCTTAAGCTTTGTCTTCTTATTCGTGAAAGCTATCAGCGATATGCGATTGGGCTTGGTCGAGTTTCTACTTGAGCAAGCGACGCAAGAAATGAACGTTTTCGTCATCGACCTTGTTCTATTCGCTCTACAGCTTTAATTCTCACTTTCTTTCTTGGTCATTTAGACTAGACTGGAGTCTATGATAATTGTTAAAGCTGAAGACACAGAGAAAAAAAGGACGGTAATACCCGGTATACAAATGTCAATCCAGGTTCGTAAGACCATGGTTAGTTAACAAAAGAGTCTAGAGAGAATTTACAATTGAATTTTACTTAATCGCTTTTTGTAAATACTTGTTGCGTGACTACATTTTTAGATGCACCCGATAATATAATTGCTTATTTTTTCTGCACCTTCTGCACTTTCGTTTGTTCTGTTACGTAAAAATGATACACTGCTAGCTCTCACACTTTCGCATATGTAAATAGTTTGTTTTTTAGTCATCGGTTTTGTTGAGCAGTCGGTCAGTCGTTTGCTGTAATAATAATCGATCGGAAAAGGTTCTCCAGAAAAGAAGTTAAACACGTTCATTCGTTTTCGTCGACCAGTGCGTTTCGTTTTGGCTTTCCTTTCGGTCAGCTAACGTGTTTACCGACGCGCGATTGAGACGATAAGTCTAGAAATGGCTGTTCATTGGCTAGTTTACTTTGACATTCACCGGCGGAAAAATCCACGTGTAACTTACCTCGCGCTACAAGTAGGACAAGTCCCCTCCAACTGCAAAACTAATTTACGGAAAATAGATATTGCAATGGACCTTTACAAAGTATAAACAACTAGTGCGAGCCGTCATGGTGTCTCCAACCACCTTAAACTAATTGAAAAATCTGATTCAGAAGCCGCGCTTCTGCATGCTGTGCTTTTGTCGAACTTGATTTCTGAATTAGGCTCGGCGGCGACATACGCATGAACTTGGCCTATCTAACATGGTTTTATCATCGCATCCCACTTGTGCTTATCTGTCATTGAGTAATTGCACTTTTATAACACCAGTGCATAAATTGTCTATTAAAGTCACAGTGGAGTCTTTCTTTACATCGCTATCGGCATGCAATAGAGTTTTTCAACGTGGAATTGCGCGACAATGAGGACAGCATAAAGTCAAGTAAGGGAAAATAAGGGGAAATATCTGCATCTACTAAAAACGATTTGTGGGTGAAATCGTCATATTCCAGCAGAGTGGATTTCCGACTGCAATTTGAAATATGTTCCTTTTAAAGCTGTGCAAATATGCGAATTTTGAATTTCTTGAGCAAATCCGTCGAAAAGTTCAAAACATAGATTGATTCTTTTCATTTCTTTACCGGTAAACATCTGGAAGCACTGGAAACGAAAATTGTTACTTTGTAGTTGAGCTCAGCTGAGTTAGAAGGAAAGCATTTTATCGAGATTTTAAAGAAAAAAAACTGGAATAATGTCTACTTTTGAGCCTTTGTCTCGCCAGTAATTTTCAATTTAGTTCTGAGGTTCAAGGGAGAACTGATAATATTTCCAAAACAGCTGTTTTGAACCATTTAGACTTTTATTGACGCTTGCGTTATTAATTCGAATTTGTTTTCATATTCTGTGCACGTATCAAAGCAATTATCACCGAGAAAAGCAAAATCAGAAAAAAAAATGAGCAAACAATGAGCAATTCAAGCCTACTAGAGCATTTTAATCATTTCGAGGCCTTTGAGTGAGATTGAAACATCTTAAAGTTGTCGAAAATAATGACTTAAAATCTTTCAAAAATACAATGGAGCCTGATTTGTGAGCTGTCAAGCGGGTTGTTCGTAGACGACTGCTTAACATCGACAAAGAAATAATTTCGGTATAGCGTTTTAACGACACTACACTAATGTTGGTCGCAATATATCACTATCCATGAAAATAGGTTAGGAAATGCAAAATACATTCACGCACAAATCGGTAGCACATTAGTATAATTTCAAAGCAAATGTGACAAAACAATCGGTTGTGCAAGATTTTATTGAAGAAGCAATTTCATTGGTCGAAAATGTCACTTCTCCATCCAGATAAAAAAAGGGTTTCTTCGCAAAAATAACCTTGAGATAATTCTGTCGTTGCCAAAAATTTCCCTTTAGGGTATGGAAGATAATGCGAGGCTAGTAAGGGATGGGAGTAGTATCGAGTGACTTTTATTAGCTCGAAGGTAAGATATTACCTCACCCCGAGGGATATACGATAGTTTATTTACCAGGTGGTGAGGTTTAGTTTCAGTTGAAATTTGCACTGTGCGCCTAACTTTCAAGCAAAGAAAATAAAGAGGAAACTGTGCTAATTCTGTTCTTAATCACGGTCTACTCATGGGTTAACCCTTACCTGACAACTTCAAGAACGGAGGGGACTTCAGTGATATTTCGCAAGGGAAACGAAAAAAAGGGTCGTCACTTTATAAAAGAGAGCATTTGGCTCTTTATCGGACGCTATAACGTAGGATGAAATAGCTCATTACAGGTTGTTTGGAATAGAACTGAGGGGACTACAGTGAGTTTCAGGGAAGGGAAAGGTAAAAAAATCTGCATGTTAATACTATAAAAGAGAGCATTGAACATTTGATCAGACGCTAAAACCGATAGGATGAAATAACTCATTACAGGTTGTTTGGAAATAGGTCTATTAAACTGTCTTACTTGCGAAAATATCTCTATCTAGAGTAAAGCAATATGCTTGGACTGCCCGTTTGATAAGGCGCTATGCGTAGGACTAAATCAAGGGGAACATTTTTCACGGAATATGACACATCGGTTTGTCCGTCATATAGGCATTGTTGTCAGTATAGTTCCTGCCCACTAGCCTTTGTTACATTCAAAGGGCGGAGTCAGCTTAATCAGACATTTAATAATTGTCACGAGTTATTGCATGTCAGTCAACCGCAAAAAGGGAAGTGAAATGTGAGTCTCATTAATCTCGAATGTTACCAGGATTTCTAGAAATTTTTGATATCGCCGACTGAACCTGGTGATCACAAAAGCCTTGTGTTCACTGGTGCAATAACTGACGGCGCTGATCAAAGCGAATTTCCAGAACTTAATGACGAGAACTTATTCAAATATCACTGGCTGAAACCCACACTGATAAGTTACTGACTTTCACTGAACTGAATTTGTTCTGTAACATTTGCACTAGCTGAAGAAGGCAGAAGTTTCTAAAGTTTCTGCCGAAACATATCTGTGAAATAAGAAATCGTAATTTTACATCTAAAACTTATTGTGACTTTCCTGTTGCCCAGACCTTTTGGCAGTGTCTTACGACACAGCAGTGAGAAATGACCATATCGACGTTTCCTATCTACGCAAACTTGAGAACCGATTTCTTACGTTATTCAGTTTTATCCAGATTTGCATATCCTGTAACATTTGCACTGAAGAAGGAAGACGTTTCTGCCGAAACATGTATGTGAAATTTAAAATAGCAGTTCTATATCTAAAAATGCAAACATTTTAATGAAAAAAAAAACGGAACGATTTCACGGAAAGAAATGTTCTTTAATTCCCATTTACATTATCATGCGACTATGACAATTTTACCGCTTTTCGTGAGATCCATAAGAATCGTTGCATGCAGCAGTTTGTGGAAATTATCGTAATAAAATGTGCACCTTGTGCGTGATCTTCAACTCATGCACCTCGTGTCTTAATATGTACAGAATTTGAGCGGCCTGTTTGAAAGGTGGAAATTAGTTCTTTGCGACCCAATTTTCAGCTTTCCAGTCCGGCCCAAAACACTGGCTAGCTGAGAAAAGTGATTAAAATGCAGTTATATCTCACGGCACCAAATAGCCGATTTTCTCCTTCCGTGGATTTTGATTTTTGCGCCCCTGGGTCTCTAAGCATAGCATTACAGCAACTCATCTATTGGCGGGAACGAGGGTATAATGAATCTGGGACTGAGTCTTGCTGATGTTCTCTTATTTTAGGAAAAATCGCGACTTTGGTTGGTTGCGTTAAGTACATAGTTCAGTTGCGAAACAATCGCAACATAAGGAAAACACCTTTGTTTGCTTGTATTTCTTAGATAGTGGTTGCTCTGTTATTTCTAAACTATCGTGTAGTCTGGCTTTTGTTTAGCCGATACGAGTCAACTTACCTGAGAATCGTATGCCTGCCAAACAGTAAAATAAAAAGGGGCTGATGGGACAAATTTTCATCATGCTTTCAACCTCAAGCTCCAGAGCACTGTGAACCTCCTCACTGACATCTGGTCCTGGATAAATATTCACAATTAAGATGAAAAATTTATGACTACTGCTCAGTCAAGCCAAAATATGTACATTTGTTATTAGAAGATTTATAATGTCATGTGATATTTTAAAACCTTTTCTTTTGTTCTCTGTAGGGTAGCCAATAATTATAGTTGAGTTTCAGTATACTGCTTTGGTGTTACGTCAGTCGAACCTCGATTATCGGACTTCTCCCGGATTATCCGGACCTGCCATTTCCTCTGGTCCATTATTTTCGTGAATATTAATAAGGTACGATGAAGATTCCTACAACGCTATTCTTTTGAATTTGTTTTAATTTAGGCACTCAGTGAAAAGTGCGTTAAAAACGGCTTGGTTTTCCTTTCAAACGTCGCCGCAATTTCTAAGTGCTGGCAAGCATTGTAAGTACAGTGCATTCAATTGAGTTCTGCATGACTGGCTGAGATTATTTCGTGTTGATCTCATTAATATTCATATTTTCGATTTTCCGCTTGAATCCATCACTACGTTTTTCAATTTCTGAGTTTTGTTGAATTAATTTGACATCGACGACCTGCTAAAAAGTCGCCTAGGTGAATCGCCGGAGTGGATCAACAACTGTTACCTATAGTGTTATCAGTGAGTTAGTTCAATTAATGTTTTTTTTTTCCACTTTTTTATTACAGGGTGAGAAAGAAACTTGGCAAATGAACGGTCCCACAAATGTAGCAAATGGAAACGAAAACCTATGAAATTGCGTAAAGCTCGCAGTAATTTGTTTTTGTGCACGTGCACTGCTTATTTTCTTGATTTAGCTGGTTTTAACCTTTTCAACTTGTCCACAAACTAAAGCCCTATTTACACTACAGAAAAAAATTGGTCCGGACCCAAAAAAAGTTGGTACGGACTAGATATTTTTGCCGTGTAAATCTTCCGTACCATGTTTGCAAGAAATAGATCCTGACTCGCTTTTTTCTGGTTTTGGGGCCATAGGCGCCTATGGCCCCAAAACCGAAAAAATAAAAAAAAAAAAAACGAGTTCGGACCCCTTTTGCTTGAAAGTACTGTGTAAACGGTTCAAACAATTGCCCGTACCAACTTTTTTTGGGGTCCGGACCCATATTTTTCTGTAGTGTAATTGAGGCTAAAAATAGTAATTAATCCGTATATTTGGTAGCCTCCAACGCAAACGTCTTTGGGCTCGTCTGCGTAGGAGGCTGTACTATAGTTTCATGGCTGAGTAAGCGGGTTATTGAACCGGTTTTGTATTTGATCAGTTTAGCGACTGTAAAAAACTTTAGTTTGGTTTCTCTTCTGGTGACAAGAATTTCAAAAGAATAGATATCCTGAAAACCGGCCTACTTCCGAGCCATGCCTCGGACCGCCCCGCGCTCGATTTTTCCTCCAAAGCTTTCTCAACCTCGTACCCAGGGTCTTCGTTCCCCTTGACCAGTGGTCGGGAAACGAGTGACGCTGGAAAGTTCCGATTTGGAAGTCCGAAAATATCGGACTTCCGGTTGATCTTCGCCTGCAAAGGGGTCAGTGACGCGTGAGAATTCTGTTTTACTACCGTTTATTTGAATTGTTTGAAAAAGCCAATCAGAATCGTAAACCTATCAGATCTTTCGAGAGTCGCTCGTTTCGTCAGGCCTACGCGGTATGGGGCGAAGACTCGAGGGACGAAAATGAAGCTTTCCGAGAAAAGAACGCGTATTCTGCCGTGTACTGCGAGTGAATCTCGCTCTGTCCATTCTGTGGATCGAAAATTGTTGCGTGGGGCGTTCTGACAATGTGGTAGAGTGAGTGACATATGTCAGTTGTACTCAGTACGCATGACTTTCTTGTTTCAACTTGTTCGTCAGAGCTTCTTGCTGATTCCTACCTTTCCCAGAACAAAACAGACTAAAATCGAACGCTCTGGTGCAAGCAATTGCTTCTTAAACGTGATCTCTTCATGTTTTTCATTTGTATTTTTAATAGCTCAATATTAAAGGAGCTCGCGGTCACGATATCTTGGTTTATGATTAGAGACATAAAAATATGCATTTAAATAATGGAAAACAGTGCTATAACAATTTCTCGGAAAGATAAGCACCAAGGAGACAAGAATAAATGCAAATATAGCAAGGATGGTGAAGGATGGAGGTGATTGAAACGGATTACAAATGATCTTTTTGAAAAATTGAGGCTAAAACTTTTCAAAATCCCGCAAAGACCGTGACGAAGCTCCTCTAAGCACACAAAAGAACTGAGGCCACTTGTCGTTGGCTACATGTATTTCACACTATACACGCCCGGGTAAATTACCGAAAAGAAATGTTCCTGAAAGCCTGGGAAGTATCTCCACCGCCGTGAAATTACAAAGGACGCCGGGATAACTCTTGTTTGTAGAGAGGTGCTATACCAGCACAAGCAGACGCAAAAGCGGCATGGCACGTATTTGATACGAATAAAAATAACTCAACACTAGAGGGTATTAATGAGTTATTCTGTTTCAAGTTGTCATGTTTGTTTCCTCAAGACAAACTAAGGTGACAAAACGGCTGCTTAGAGCCTTAATCATCATGCAACCTTCGTTCTCTCAACGTTCTTTACCGTAGAAAGTAGAAATTATGCCAATCGTCAATTTTTTTTCAAGTTTTTTTTCAGTTTCTTAGAAGGTAATTCTGTGGCCCTTTGACAGTTATCCTTCAGCCAGTATCCGCTTGTAAGGTGAATTGACCGGTTGCGGTCGCGTTCACAACGCTAACACTTCCTTTCTTTTGTTTTCTCTTGTTTGCATGATAAAAACTTGAGGTCATAAATTGCACAGCCGAAATTTGTTTAATACTCGAGTGTGCCTCAGTTTGACCACAGAATGGTTTGGAATAAGTTAAAGCGGGTGCACGCGGTTGGTGCTTAAGTAGCTGATTCCTCGCTCTCCACGTATCAGGGGCACCCAGCGACACGTTTCGGTAGATATCTGTTCGGTGGAGGGTAGTTCGCCTTAGGCTTTCGGGATAGATTAAAGATTGCACTCGGGGTTTCGTTAGTAAAACGTGGGCTAAAAGATTCGTAATGTGGAAATCATAGCCCCTGAGGTTTTCGGAAAGGTCGTTATTGCTGTTTTTGGCAGTCAAAAACGTCAGCTAGCATTTTCGGAAAGAAAAATAGTTCCCTAGAAAGTTAACTTCATCTAGGATTTTCTCAAAGGAAGATTTTGTTTCCTAACATTTTCGGGCAATTAAAAGTTCAGCTAGGGAATCCGAACAGATGAAATTCTTCTAGCTATTGAAAACATCACTTTAAACATACTTCAAACAACATAGGGTACTTAAAAATACCTTTCTATAGCTTTTGGCTGATTTGGCTCGTTGGTGCCCCTGACGTATGGAAATACGCAGATATTGCTGCGGTGGAGGGGGAGGGGAAGGTAAGATGTTGGAATCCTCATAAAAAAAATAACATAAATTATTGGAGCATTGTTTTTACTTTTAATTTTTCCATCGTAGGATTTCAAGCGAGCCAAAGCTGAGTTGTTCGCAGTTTTTTAACTCGCGCCGGTGGGAAACCGCGCCGAGAATATCGCAGTCGCATCTCTTTCGAGCATGTGCTTATCGTTTAACCAGCGTCACACTATGTCATTCAGCGTTTTCGATCGTTTTAGTGTAGACAGTTGAAAACGCTGAGAAAACAGTAGTGTCTGTAGTGTGAACGCGGATCGATCGATGCTTTATCGATGACATCGAAAACGAGTACTTTTGAATATGCATTAGTGCGGACAGGGCCTGAAACCGAACTTCCTCCGATTCCGTGAGCACATGTTTTAATAAGAAGTTATTTCAAAAAGACATTGTGTCTCGTTTCCAGGATGATAATTTGTAAGGGCGTTTAGGGATGTGAACGATGTGAACAAAACACTCGATCCCTGTAGATTAACGTTACAATAATTTATAAGGCCGAAAACGTTCCATTTCTTTCCTTGGATTTCCTTTTACATGTAACGAGGCTGTTTGCGTTCGAAACTTGTTTGCCTCGGCAATGACTAGAGTGTCAATGATTGATTCCTAATTTTATTGCAACAAGTCATGATGACCCAATTTGGTTAGAGACTCGCTGTTTTTTTTTTTTTTTTTTTTTTCCAAGATGTGTACATTAATAAATAACTGAACGCGCAATAAGAAACTTTACATTCTTTTTTTGACAATCTATATTTCAATTTAATCTAAAAGTACACTTCTTATTTGTAATATATGTGCTTCCCTCCCCCCCCCCCCCCCCCCCAACCCTTTTTTTTTTGTTCCTTGCATTCCTTATTGGATATATTTCATATCGCGTGTTCACAAATTCGTGACATTTGCGTTACATTTAACGCCTGATGAAGTCTTTGTAGGGTCTCAGTTAAGTGTAACAGGCTTATTCAAAACAAACTTTATGAGCTCAACTTTTCAGGGACATTCATCGTGCAAGCAAGAGGAAACTAAAGAACGGAAGTATTAGCGTTGCTTAAGCGAACGCGACCGCAATGTCAGTTCACCTTACAAGCGGATATCTGAAGGATAACTGTCAAATGGTCACAGACTTGCCTTCTAAGAAACTGAAACAGAAATTTTAAAAACAATGACTATTGGCGCAATCTCTACTTACTAAGATAAGAGAGAAACTGATGTTTAATGATCAGGGGCACCCAACGACAAGTTTCGGTAGATATCTGTTCGGTGGAGGGTAGTTCGCCTTGGGTTTTCGGCGTCGATTAAGGAGTGCACTCGGATTTTCGTAACTAAAACGTGGCCTAAAAGATTCGCAATTGGGAAATCATAGCCCCTAAGGTTTTCGGAAAGGTCGTAATTGTTGTTTTTGGCAGTCAAAAACGTCAGCTAGCATTTTCGGAAAGAAAATAGTTCTCTAGATAGTTCGTGGACAATTCACTTCAGCTTGCATTTTCTCAAAGGAAGATTTTGTTCCCTAACATTTTCGGGCTATTAACATTTCAGCTAGGGAATCCGAACAGATGGACTTCTTCTAGCTAAAGAAAACATCGCTTTAAACAGACTTCAAAAACCATAAAGGCGCTTAAAAATGCCTTTCTACAGCTTTAGGTTGATTTGGCTCGTTGGGTGCCCCTGAATGATCTTTGTCTTCCCTTCCAAATTTGTGTTCGACTTAGAAGAAATCTCGTTTCCACAAGCTTCATCCTTCTGAAGAGTAACTTCATCAAAAAGCGTACTGTTAAGAAGAACAAAACACAGTCAGTAGCACAATGGATCTCTGCTTGAATTTTGGCTTGGGTTGCCTTATTGTGCGTAAAATTGTGTTTGGCCTCTTCATATAGTCTTCGCGACTGGTAACCAAATTGTGTTTAATGTAGGAAAATACTGCAAGGGCTGGTCAAACAACGTGTAAAGGCGTAAATACGATATTTCGGCTGGCCAACACAAGCCTTCTTCAGGTTTATTGAAGGAAAACGCGAGTTTACATGGTATTTATATTTACCGGAAATGACATGAGATAGTACGTGATGTGTCAAAGCTCAGGAAAATAACAAGGCAACTAAAATGATATAAGATTTAAATAATACAGAAAAAGAGTAGAATAAAGCCAGAAAAACTTAACATTACATTTCATTGCGTTTGTTAAGGCCTGCAGGTTCTAATGTTTTACCTAACTGAATACGAAATGCCTCACGAGCCTTTCTAATGGAATCACGTTTGGTATATAATTGTTCGAGAGGTATCAGGATCATATGAACACTGATAGTATGACAATTGGCAAGGAAGCGTTCGGAGACCGCAGTGGGATTATAATTTGAAGAGTTGATCATGATACTAGGTCGCCTATGTTCATTAAAGCGGTCTTTAAGGCGACGTTTGGTTTCCCCGATATATTGAAGATGACATTTAGTACATTGAATCATATAAATTACATTGTAAGTATCACAAGAAATGTGCGATTTGATTTTATAGGTTTTGCTAGTATTATAAAATATATATTGATCTAATCCGTTTTCTATATAAGGACACGTGGTACAATTATGCCTCTGGCAGCGAAAAGAGCCGGGAGTTGTTGGAGTTGGCAGGTTACGGTAACTGTGCTCTAACAAGGATGTCACTAATGTTTTTACAGCGTCTATAGGCTACTAAAGGGAGGTTAGTAAAAACGGTTTTACAACGATCAGATGAGTAGAGTACACTGGAATGTTGATTGTGGATTATGTGAGCTATGTTAGGTAAGACAGGATTATATGTAACGACAAAAGGAACAGTATCGGTCTGTTGTTTCGTTTTTGGTTTAAGAGCGTCGTTGCGAGTTACGTCAGAAGCGCGTTGTATTTGATTTTTAATAAAGTTCAAGTTATAACCCGATTAACGAGGTAGTCCATGAGTTCATTAGAACTCGCTGTTTGTAAATGTCGTAGTTGGAGCATATGCGACGAAGGCGAAGTGCAAGGCTATAGAGCATAGAACGCTTAGTGTGGGTGGGATGGCACTGATGAAGAGATAAGTAAATACTGATGTTTGTCAGTAGGTTTAGTGTTAATTCAGTTTCTATTAGACCATCCTTGAGTAAAACCATGACATCAAGGAATGGGATATTAGTAAGGGAATGTGAACAAGTGTTACTCGTTTTTATATAGTGTCAGTCTTGTCGTTATCTTGTTCTTATAATAATAATAATAATAATAATAATAATAATAATAATAATAAATAATAAACGATTTATTAGTAGTACTTCCACAAAGTGGCTCTTCGCCTACTAATTACAAATCTCAAATCAAATCAAATTAAATCAAATGTTGGTTTTTGAGGAGAGGGGAAAACCGGAGTACCCGGAGAAAAACCTCTCGGAGCAGAGTAGAGAACCAACAAACTCAGCCCACATATGACACCGAGTCCGGGAATCGAACCCGGGACACATTGGTGGAAGGCGAGTGCTCTCACCACTGCGCCAACCCTGCTCCCCATATAATAATAATAATAATAATAATAATAATAATAATAATAATAATAATAATAATAATAATAATAATTTATGCACTTCTAGTGCGCATCTTTACATAAGAATGATCAGATGCGCATTCTTAAGATAAGTACAAAAACTAATAGATGTAAAACTAAAAAATATGGCCAGGACTACTAAGTTAAAAACATATATAACTAAAACTAATTGATAAATGGTAAAACTAATGGTAAAATGGTAAAACTAATTGATAAATAATTGTATTTGGGGAGCAGGGTTGGCGCAGTGGTGAGAGCGCTCGCCTTCCACCAATGTCAGTCCCGGGTTCGATTCCCGGACTCGGCGTCATAAGTGGGCTGAGTTTGTTGGTTCTCTACTCTGCTCCGAGAGGTTTTTCTCCGGGTACTCCGGTTTTCCCCTCTCCCCAAAAACCAACATTTGATTTGATTTGATTTAATTTGATTTATCAGGGCCACAAGTTTATTAGCCTGTGGCTATTACGTGCTACCCTGGATAAATAAAGTCCTTATTATTATTATTATTATTATTATTATTATTATTATTATTATTATTATTATTATTATTATATATATGCATGTCTAAAAAGGAGGGTCTTAAGATGCACTTTAAAACTAGTTAAACATGTGATTGAGCGAAGCTCACTAGGAAGAGAATTCCATAATGACGGCGCTGTCGCGAAAGTTGGATTGTTCAGCATTCGGCATTTGTTCATGCACCATAATCGGTCCATTATCACAGTCGCCGACCCTTTATCGGCTTACATAATGATAATGTCGTGTCTTTGTTTAAGTTGATGTAAAGCTTCACGCTGTGCTTTAGGAAGATTATCGCGGATGCGTACGGGTTTAGAGGACAGTAAGGTATGTTTAACGGCATTAAGAAAAGCGTTAAGTGCATCATGTTCATTCTAACAGCCATCCCAACGTAGAGCAAGTTTGAACGTTCACGGTTTTTTGCAGTGGTTTTCATAACCTTAAAAAAATTGTGTTTACTTGGGAGTTTTGGCCCTAGGAGACCGCGATTTTCGGCATGCTTTGGGCAAGGATGGAGCATTTGTTTCTCATACGGCGTATAATATCAGACATCAAAATAGTGTGACTTCACCATACTAAATTATCGTAAAGCTCTGTTACCGCCCCTCTATTACCGCTACACACAGTTTGGACTGAAAATGTGGAACGTCTATCGTAAATTCACCCTCAGGTAATGCAAAACAAAACATGTATTTGTAGTCTGGAGTCTCGAGGAGTTTCATTTAAATTCGGGTAAAATACATGGACCGATTTGTCACCTATTCACATTGAAGGTGAAATTGTATACTTTACCATTTTAGAGTTGAAACAAGATGCTAACATTGCCTAAACTCGGGCCTGCCAAATTACTTTATCCGTAATTAAGAGTTTACCAAAAGAAAACAAGTCTGTCCTTGTTACCTGAGTGCACTAATGTTTATAATGATGTTCAAGTCTGTGATTATTTGTAGTGAGCATCCATAGTCAGTTTATTGTAAATGGCTTAATACAATATTCGCACCAATCCATGAATATTTCTGCTCTCTGCTTAAGGAAGAAAACGGTTATCAAACGGTTTAGGATTCAACATATCGTGAGAGAAACCTCCGAAGTGACCTATCGAAGCTTCTTTTGCAAAAAAACTTGAAACAGAAATGAACGTCAGCTTTGAAATCATTATTCCAAGATGGCGGCCATTTCTTTGCAGTGGTGTGTGGCAAGATTCACGTGCAGTCAAGTCACGTGAGGAAATTCGTGACCCCAAAACCGAAAAAATAAATAAATAAATAAAGAGAGCCAAATCCTATCCTAGAGTCGGTGCATTACGTGCCCGAGCAATGAGTTAATTGGCTTTTGGAGAATAAAAGCAAATAAGGTTTGAAGATTCCACGTGATCTTATCACTCTACTGATAAATGAGTTAATGGCTTTTGGAGAATAAAAGCAAATAAGGTTTGAAGATTCCACGTGATCTTATCAATCTACTGATAAATGAGTTAATGACTTTTGGAGAATAAAAGCAAATAAGGTTTGAAGATTCCACGTGATCTTATCAATCTATTGATCAAAAAATCCCGGACATATAGATACAAATAGTTAGAGGGAAAGAGATGGAAAGTTTTTGCAATTCTCATTTTTCTAGAGTATATATTAATGACACCTGTAACTTGCCGCACACGGCACGTAAAAATTTGTAAGATCTGAAACATGTTTTAAAACCATGCCACAGTCGTAGGCGTAGGCAATGTTGAATGACGAAAGTTCTGTACGATTCTTTGATGGCGCGAGTACAGTGCGCTGCAGCAGCTGCATACGACAGAATAGTTGTAGCCATCAATTGATGCCATTAATTTGGTGTTGATAAGTAGTAAAACGCTCGCAACTCCTAAAAGATAAAATGCGGGCATAACTTGTCTGCCAGACTCTACTGATGCAATACCACCATGTACCATTGACGTTTATTCGAGTTTTTGATCAGTACGAGACTGACGTAGAGAAGAGCATTAAAATGCCTTACAAATGTAATAAACCTCAGAAACCTGTACTGAGCATAAAATGGAAGTGTTGGAATGGTCCAGTATAAATCAAAATGTAGAGTACCTACGGTCTAACTCCCTGAATTCAAGATTTATTCCCTTAAAACTGGGTTCTTTTTAGGCTCGATTTCCGCCGCTCACTCGGGTCCGGGACTTTTCTTCCCGAAAAGCCTGGACCCGAGTGAGCGGCGGAAATCGAGCCTAGGTTCTTTTATGCATATCTCTTGAAAAGCCAAAATGTTCTCAAGCCGAGTGAATGTTTACCGAACTGCACCAAAAGCAGCGGGGGTGATTAAACCCGGCCCACAGATTATAGCCTGTGTGATCCAGTAGCGTGTGTTAATTTTTAGTTTGACATCACATGGTGTCCCATCGGTCGTGAGGAAACGCGTCATGTGATCATAGGGAACCTTTTCCATATTTTCCCAACAGACGTACAGGTTTTTACCCCCGGGAGGGGGATAGTCCCAGAAAAATTGGGTGGGGGTGTGTGGCCCGCTTCCTGAAACCCTTACCATTTGTAAACAGGAGAATTAGCGAATTGCCACGTTCGAAATTTTCGCTTTGTTTATCGGATGACTGAAAGCACAATTATTTTTCCATAAAACGGGTAATTTCAGCTTTAAGGAGAACCAAAAGTCATCTTTCTAGAGATAATATGACAAAGTTATAAATGTTAGAGTGCCAGGTAATTTAGCCGTCTCATAGCGCTCATTTCATGGCTTATTTTAAAACTCGTTCAAAGTTTGCTAGTAATATGGACATCTGGCTGCCCATTTTTCATCTTTCCTACGATGCATGTAGCTTAAATAGCATGTAGCACCGAATATCATTTTGAATTTCTCTTTCAAAGGCGAGTTAAAAAGCTTTGCGTGTCACCAAGTCGACAAGTCAAGCGTTTTGCTTAAATTTTTATCAACGGTGCCCCTTTAAGCTCGATTTTAGTTGGAAATGTAACGTGCGATTTTCTCAATGACTCGATTAAATTTTATGTATATCAAGCATGTGTATTTGAGAGAAAGAAAGATACTTTAGAAAGTCAAACCGTACAACTAACGTGCAATGTAAATACGTTATTCAGTACTCATGTACTGACCGAGGAACCGACTGGTGGAAACTCGTTACATCTTGTACACGTTTGTCGGGACCCCTGAAACTACATTGTCCCTGGCGTGTTTCCTCATGGTTAAGGACTTACGGACCTCAAGCTTTGCAAGCCGATCTACAGCCAAAAAAAAAAAAAGATTCTCTCTTGTAACGCTAAAGTAAAATAACATACATGCACTAATACGACGTTGCATAGGGTATAATCTGCGGATCTGTGGGTGTAATCATCCACGCCGCTGTAGATAAATAATGTAGTTTAGGCCCCATCCACACTAATACGTTTTCGTTTGAAAACGCATACATTTTTATGCGTTTTCGCCTTTCGTCCGCACTAAAACGCCCGAAAATTAAACGCTTTCGACAACGGTTTCAAGAGTGGAGTCTTTTGAAAACGTATCGTTTGGAAAACGCCTCGTTTCCGGTGTGGATAGGTGAAAACGCTTACGTCATCCGATAACACCGAAAACGGATACTTTTGAAAACGCATTAGTGTGGATGCCTGAAAACGCTGCGAAAATGGTAGTGCGGGCGAAAATATTTTGGTCTGTCTTCTTCGAGATGAAAACGGAGACTTTTGAAAACGCATTAGTGTGGATGGTTGAAAACGATACGAAAACGCTAGTGTGGGTGAAAATAGTTTACTACGTTTTCTTCGAGATGAAAACGGAGAGTTTTTTAAAACGCATTAGTGTGGATGGGGCCTTAGTGAGCATTCCTGGAGATCCTTCAGTGTTTCTTCAAAACGTATACAAGAACCTTTTATGGTAATAAAACCTGGACTAAACCCATCTCGCAGGTGGTATTTCAGAAATCCATTTAACAAATAAAAGAGCCTTAACCGTGCTTTGTTCTGTTATAAGGCACGCAAAGCAAGTGACGAGAGCACGAAAGAAGTAGGAAGAAGCACGAGCCGCAGGCGAGTACTTCTAGCTACTTCTTGAGTGCTCTCGTCACTTCCTTGAGTGCCTTATAACAGAACAAAGCACGGTTAAGGATTTTTTATTTGTTTTATAATAAAGAATTTCTTAATTTCCTCACGCATTCGGCTAAAATTTTCGGAACACTTTATTTTACAAATCCTACGAGTGGCGTCAGCCGTGCATTTGTACTCTCATAAGGCACGCCAAAACAGACCAATCACAATCCTTGTTAGAATGGCTCAATACATTTCATTGGTTAAACACGACCAAAGCTGTCAAAATGTCAAACCATCAAAGTTCAGACACCATCAAGGTGCAAGTTGTTTTATAGTCTAAAAGCAAATTGTTCCGAGAAATTCGGCGGAATTTTGGCTCATGCATTCGCTAAAAAAGGCGTAATGATCAAGAGCTAGTTTTAAAAGACACTCAGGAGGGTGAATTTTCGAGTGAAAAAAAAATGCAAAGGATTTTGTTTGTGAAAAGCTTAAAACTTGGATCGCTTGCATGGCGCCCGGCGTAGCGGGATTGTGTGGTTGAAAACAAAATGATTCCACGGCATCTCGCAGCTCACCAAAAAGGGTCACAGAACAGTTTACCATTAATGGGAGGAACGAGTAGCTCAAACTTGGAGAACGAAGTTCTTTCTTTGGACAATCCGTTTGCTATGTTTACCGATGCGTGTTTTTAAGCGGATGTGTTTTTTCAAGTGATGGAAACCTCTACAACGACAGGTGAATTAAATTTTAATTGTTGTTACTTTTGTTCAGGACTGAAACTCGTAGTTATCTCTCGACTGGATGTAAATAGCAATCGTCTACACTCGTTTTGGACGCAAATTAAGAAGTAAGCTTAAGCTTAGTTGAACTGTTTTTTCGTTTGCTTTGTGAGCGGAGTGATTTTACTCCGCTTGGCTGACTGGTTTTCGACATGTCTCAGCAATGTTGAGACAATTCACGTAACTCGAATTAGTCCTCGAAAACCACTCGTGTTTTCAGAAGTTGCTGAAATTGCCCTCGTCGCTGCGTGACTCGGACAACTTCAGTAACTTCTGAAAACGCGCTTGACATTAAGCTTAATCCTTAATTTTTAATGCTGTTGTTTGTGGTGTTACTCGCAGAAACAACTTCCAAATCCATTGAGGCTAACCGCTCGTTTTCATACACATTTTCTAGGTCGTACAAGACGTCTGAGCCAAAATAAAAACCGAGGGAAAAATTCAGATTTTCATTTGGGTCTATGGCGTGACACCCTACTGCCCGTGCATCTGTACTCTCATAAGGCACGCAGTTTTAACCAATCGGAGCGCGCGTTATATCGAAACTTTATTACAATAGATCTTTAAAGACCATTAAATCCTTAAAGCAACTCAATTTTTGAAACTGGAGGATCTCAAGTTGAGAATAAATTGAACAGTTTGTCGCAATCACACAGACATTTTCGCTGGCCTACGATCAAGAATCTGAAGTTTTCGCTTTGGTCACTAGTCGCAAGAGCTGGCGGGATTTTCAGTGAAAGGTCTGGAGAGAATCCCAAAAGATGCAATATGCGGGCACGCGAGTTCCGTCCACATGAATCCGCTTCGCGTCTCGCGTGTTTTGCAGACTCTTGTGAATAGCGTGTCCCCAAAGACTTATAGCTTCCGTGGGCGGCTCCGAATGGGAGATTGGAGGCCATCCTTCCCTCCTCGCGCTCACGAATTTCCCTTCCTTTTCGGCACCGGCCACGCAAGCCAGAATTATTACAATTATCAGTTAAAATTGTCTATCTGCTAAGTGTAATTTTACTGAAGCAAGCTGCCAATTGTTACCACCATTTTTCAAAGTGTATTCTGTGTTCCGCAATGTTGAGTTTGCGCAAAATGTCCGTCATATTTTTAATCATAGGAGGAGGCCCACAGATATAGCAAGTTAAATGACTCCCGTCCAGGGAAGATATTGCTTCTTGAAGACGTGATTCATTTATACGACCATACTGACCTGGAAATAAGATAACAAAAAAAGGGGGTTAGAATCATACACAATACACCATCCAACTGAGTACATTCCAATTATTTTATTTTAATTATTTTAGCATTTCATCCTCAAAGCCAAAACGGGGAACCCAATAGTCCAGTTTCGTCACTGTTGTGACCGCTGAATAAAAGCACTGAGAACGCATTCATACAGAGTTAGCCTTGACCTAAGGTAAAATATTCCCAAACACCAGTAGTCTCCTTAGGAGACTGAAACACCGGCGGGAAGGTGCCACAAATTTGAAAATTAAACAATAGACAGAGCTGTAAACAGGTCATCTTCTCGCTGAGATCTGTGAATATATTCACTTCAGATGGAGGCTAACCCTGAACAAATGCGTTTTCAGTGCTTTTATTTAGCGGTCATGGCGAACTCCAAACTGGGCTTAATTGCTGTAGTCAGCGTAATAAAAAGCAACACAGGAAAGTACTGCTCATTGGCCTTCATTTATTAATGGACGGATTGTGTGATTTCATCCACAGACTCCGAAATTACAACCACCTCGCACACCATAATAAAGAGCACCACAGCAAAAAAAGTGCAGTTCGTTTAAGGATTTCATCCACAGATTTTCATCCACAGATTCAGAAGTTAATAGAATTAGTGTATAGTGTATAATAATAGTAATCATATAGTAACTTTATTAAAGTCGCAAATCGTTGTAGCCGAGCACAGATGCTCTACTAATTGAAGAGACTAAATCAAATCAACGCTAAATCAAATCAAATCAAATGTTGGTTTTTGGCGAGAGAGGAAAACCGGAGTACCCGGAGAAAAACCTCTCGGAGCAGAGTAGAGAACCAACAAATTCAGCCCACTTATGACGCCGAGTCCGGGAATCGAACCCGGGACACATTAGTGGAAGGCGAGCGCTCTCACCACTGCGCCAACCCTGCTCCCCGTGTTGTAATAAACAACACCAAAGGAACGTACTGCTCAGTGGCTTTCACTTGTTTGGCTCTCCGTCTTTACTGCCCAATATTAACGCCCAATTTGACTCACTTGTTGGTATCAACCAAAGATTTAAGCGTAGCGCCATTTTCATGGGCATTATAAACACATTATCATTTTCGGATTTCATCGAAGTTTGAATTACATTACCCAACGCAAGCGATTTCATGGAAAATACTTTCACTATTCATGCAGGAATTTTCTTACAAAAGGTGATCACTCAAACTTCAGGAGTTTGGACTGTAATAAATTTTGACCTACTTTGTACGCAATTTGCGGACACGCTATCCTTGTAGGCTTCTTGTTTTGTGGTGAAAAACTTGCAGAGGATCGAAGGACACCTCGTTGACATTTCCACAAGCGATTCCTGTGATATAAAGAAACACAAAAACTACAATAGCAACTTAACATCCAAAGCTATAGCCTCCTCTAAAAAAATACAGTGTGACAACATTAAGCGCCCAACCCTATGAAGCAAATGATTTTCAGAAAGTTACCTACCTATCTACCTACCTTACCTAGACAGCAACCACATGATTTCTTACGACAGGCAAATTACGAAAGTTTCTAATTCAGCAACTGTTTGGTGACATTCCTCTTGGAGCTGCTACACTTGTTTCCGCAGAAGGATTTTACAATCTTTTTTACCGTTTTGAAATGCTGCAAAAAGAGAACTTAAGGGACAAACCTACTTTCTTACAAAACTAGTTAGTTGATAACTAGGAAAATGTTTTCAGAAATGACCTTAAATCTAACATTTTTCATTTACTTAATTTTTTACTTTTCTGAAATTATAAGCTGCAGAGCACAGCAATCAATCTTGGCAACTATTAAAAACTACGACCAGTTTCATCTAGTCAGTCTTTACCAGGAAGTTTAACACGATAACTTAAACAAACACGTCATATATTATATATATTATATATTATTCCTTCCGGTAAAGAGTACATCCTAGTTGGGGTTTGAGTGGCAAAAAAAAAAAACATACACATTGTGTCCAACCAGTGTGGTTGGTTCAGTGGCCTAGTGGTTAAGGCATCCGACCGGTAATCTGGAGACCCAGGTTCGTTTCCTGGCTGAGCCACATTTTCACTTAATTACTTAGTTGTTGATTTCTGTTTCCAAATTAACCTTGTCTGTTTGTATTTCTCAGAAATCTCTAATGAATCGCCATCCAAATGGGAATAGGCTGGTGATCCTAAGTAATTAAGGCAATCAGTTGCTAATATATCCCCTCCCTACCTTACTGTACTTATATATATATATATATATACTAAAAACAATGAAAATCCAAAGTCTTCTGTTACTTTGCTTTTGCTTTTGCTTTTGCTTTTGCTTTTGCTTTTGCTTTTGCAGAAGACTTTGGATTTTCATTGTTTTTAGTATCATCATTCGACACAGAAGTTTACAGTTTCTTTATATTATATATATATATATATATATATATATATATATATATATATATATATATATATATATAAAACTATATAAAACTCTAAAATTTGCTAATTTGCCGTAGCTAAGAATTACTTGTTGTAAGCTAAATTAAAAAGATATGTCTTAAGTTTTTTCTTAAAAAACGCCAAGTGAAGTTATTTCCCTAATATTTGCTGGAAGGCTGTTCCAAAGTGTTGGGGCAGCAGCATAAAAAAAAAAGAGCTTCTAATGTCGATAGCATGTGCCCCTTGGGACGGTCCAAAACATTTTATTGCTGTGGAGATACACCCGTACATGTAACTGTATAGTGTACCTTGAAAAGTAGTTCGTCTGTGTTCTGTGCACTGAATAACAGTGTTGTCTTTCCAGTATGTTCACTCTGGAGGTCACTGCAGATATCAGCAACATGGGATACAATGGAGTACAGAGGATTAATGCCAACACCACCAGCGATGAGAAGCAAGTCTGGGATGGGCTCACCGGCCTTAGGATCAAAGTAAAAGTTGCCTCCCACTCTCATTTGAACCTTGCTGCCAACAGAGCACTAAGACAGACATTAATATTGATAAAAACAATGTCTGTGCAATAAAAACATTCCAAACTAATGTTGGTACAATGCTATATATACTCTTGACTTCATTAAAAATCATAAGAAAGGATGGCAGACTAGTAGAATACACTGCTCATTTTGAGTTTCTGGAAGAACACCTGTAAAATTCTGCTTCAAGGTTGTAATTATCCCATGGGAGTTCTCTCATATTCCTGTATAAGGAAAATGAGCTCGGTTAGCTCATTTGTTAAGAGCATCACACTGTTGTCCAGAGGGTTGTGGGTTCACAGCCCATACCAGACCATAAACCAGTCTCTTATAAATTAACATACTGGTAAGTTCATGCTGGGTGTGTGATCAACATCTGCCTCAGGTCAGATGATCACGTCACTGGGCAGTAATGCACATGTCATCAGCTTTCCTGTGGGGTCAACCCCTGGGCTAACCAGGGGGATTTTGAAATCAGTCGGGCAAACGTGAAGAAGTTCCCCAGGGAATGGGGAATCTTGCAAGACCATGTCCCCTGGGTGAGGTTCTCTCAGCAGAAAATCCCCCTGACATTCTTTACAAACTTGTGAATTCCCTCACCACCTAATCTTTGATTGCAAAACAATGTTGAGGTTTCCCCTAACCTCAGGCAAAGAACCCCATCCCATCTCTTTGTATTCCCCCACATATCCTCCTGGTTGGCCCTGGGGCCAACCCCACAGGGAAGCTGATAACATGTGCATAACATTGAGCCACTGGACTCCTGTGGCTCCTTCAAATGAACAAGTAAAGCTTAGCAAGGGATGTAAAAGAATGCACACATTACTTGCAAAGAGTAGAGAACATAAGTCTGGACATTGTGGTCTGTCCTTGCTTACATCTAAGAGTTGGGTGGAGAATGAGCTAACCATCCATCCATGCCATAGAGGCCTCGGTTGGTTGCAAACACCAACAGTCAAACTGGCTGTTGGCCCAGTATACTCCCTATCAGTGTAAATCTACTAGTGTTCTATCACGAATGTCGTTCTCTGATTGGCTACGCTACTCGCTATCTATTCTGTTTTAGTATAAATCCACTTGTGTTCTATCACGAATGCCATTCTCTGATTGGCTACGCTACTTGCTATCTGTTCTGTGATACATAGTGGGTAGCGATTGTGAACAAAATGGCAGCCGCTTCTTTGTGTTTTTGAAGTGTCTGCAAGAAGGATTTAGTTAATTTACTTGTTTAGTTTTGAATGACTACATGTACACTGTAGAAGATTTATACTAAAACAATTAGATTATCCACTCTTGATTTCTATGCAACTAGCTGATTCGGACTGCATCCTCATCAGCTATCATGCAATAGAAATCGAGAGCAAATAATCTACTTAGATTTACATAACTGCGATGATCATTCACACATTCATTAAAATGATCTAATTGTTAAATAGAGCAGACAAGGTCCTGTGTGTGTACTCATATCTTCAACCTCTGGCTTTCCTATTCATTAATTGTTGTTCAGCACAAAAACACTTAAATGTACAAACACAAACCTTTGTATGGACCCATAATGCAGGTGGATGCTCCGAGTCCTTAACAGCAAGCTCTATGGTGCTTTTCTCTGTAAGTTGTTTGGGGCTGGAGCAGATGGAAAATCCACCAACAGTTGACACCCCAGGAATGAAAAAATCCACCCTGGCATTTAAGAACAATAGCATTCAAAAACTGCTCATGGCTCATAAACTCTCTAAAATTAATTATCTCAGTATCTTTTCACATCAAACCTACAGCTGCAAGGTGAATTACACTGTAAACTATCTAGACAGAAGGTCGTGTATAATATTATTGTTTGGTACAGGCAGATTTGACAGATTTGGAGATTGGAAAGGTTTACTCCTTTGTCAACCTTTACATGTAACTGCATTGTATTTGTTGAATTGTCAGAAGACATGCTACTTACAGAAGATATGCTACTTATCTTTACATCCTAGTGTCTTGCATGGTGATGGTGGTGACCTTACATGTACTGAGTCATTAAACTTGGAGAGGCACCATGAGAAGGACTGATTATTAAAGACATGATATTTTAAAAAAATTTTTTTATTTAATTTTATTATCTTGCCACACAGAATAAATTACAAATAGAATAGAAAAGATAATAAATAGCTAATATTAAATTTAAAGTGAACATATACAACTTGGAAGGAGTGACTGTGGGGGGAAATCTCCGAGAAGCAAAGCTTATGAGGAATAGAGATTCCCCCCAACAGGCATTAAATACTACTAGGCGGCATTTAAAAATAAAGAAAAGACATATGTTTTAAATATATAAGTGTGCTTAGACAAAAAGATAGATATAAAGTGTTATGGTATTTAGGTTGTATCTTGTCTGGCCCTTAAAAATGGCTTGATCGCACACTTGAATATATTAAAAGTGGGGCGTTTGATGTTGCTCGGTAATGAATTCCATATCCTAGGACCTTGAAACAAGATCGAAAATTTTTTGATATTTGTTCTACAGGTATGAGATCGGTAAAGGTCAGAGTATCTCGTTGAATATTGATGAATCTGATTTCATGGCACTTCAACAATACGAGTGGAAGTGGTATTTAATTATTACACACTCTCAGATAATTACCATTGTCCAGGTCGGAATGTAAATCTGTCATCCTCAACTCGTAAGTGCAGTCCTTTGACAGTTTTTGACAGCTGCCTGATTTCAGTTACAGTAGCTGCAGTCACTATCTGTTAAGGGGAAACAATTTTCACACCAAGTATCACATAAAGAACAAAATAAGTCATTGTTTAGTTTTTTAAATTAGTATGCATTGTGTGCTGTAAGAAATTTTTTTTTTTAATTTTCATGATACTTAAATTATTACTATTGTTATCAATATCATTGTCAAGTCATTATCATCAGTATTATTTTCATTATCATCATTACATACCGTACATGTATAGAGAGCCCAAGCTGTGTGCTGCAGTTCTCAGAGTAATAAAAATTCACTTTTTTTGTCTTGTGGCTTATCATGTCACCCCATGTTGAACAGGAAAATTAAGTATCATTCCACTGTATCAGACTGCAGGCTCACATGAAAAGCTAAACTTTGTTTCTCTAATCAAAAAATTATCACCAAACATTTTTTCCAAGGCATTGACCCACATCTGTCCATCATCATCACTGATAGGACCACTCCTTCAAGGACCTTGACCTGACATTGTGTTTACTAACAGTGCAGCAGCTTCCTGTCTCTTTGAGTAATAATAATAATAATAATAATAATAATAATAATAATAATAATAATAACAACAACAACAACTTTATTTATACTGGTAAAAGACTGGTCAGTCAATCAACAAAGGTTTATAGACTGGTATTAATTGGTGACCAGTGCACAAAAATGTATAAAATATTAAC
>JAEMWC010001065.1:282500-288278 GCA_016490735.1 Pachyseris speciosa | reverse complement strand
ATAACCGGAAACCATGAAACCATAGAGGTGTTCATTTTCACAGAATCAACAGCTGATAGAGGTAACTGGTGCTTGCCCCAAAACCAATCCATACGTTTCACCATGCTCCCCATAGTTCCCAGCAGCCGTTATAACTGTCTGATTACGACGTTTGAAGTAGACTTGTTTACCAGATTAGTGATCAATGAAGATAATTTCGGTGAACTAAAAAAATGAAGGAGTAAAATTACGACAATAAACGAGCATCGTACAGTTCAGCTGTAACACATATTAAGCTCTATAAGAGAATCGTGCAGAAGGCCTAAAGATCTTCAATTACAACTACATTTGGTAACTTGCAAAATCAACCAATCATGTCAGAGCATCGTTTAAACCACTTTAGGAAATCGTCTTCCATTCAGAACCGTTTTTTTATGGGCTCTACCTAGTTTTCAGATCTTTTCATCGGCTGCATATAGTGAATCTACTTACAGGGATATAATTGTAGTTTGTCCTGTAACCATCTTGTCCATAGGGAAGCCTCGGGTTGTACTCTACTTCTTCACTGAGCTTAACAAAATCATCAGTAGTATAACACATGGTCCATCCTCCACATCCTCCATCGTGTGATGTCATATCACAGTAGGCCAGGAAAGTATTTAAATGGTTTCCTCCATCCGGGTCTGATAAGTAGATACCATCTCGTTGAAAAATACCACGGGTCTTGATATCTCTGCAATCAACTCCAGCAACTGAAACGGTTTTGATATTTTTAAAAAAAAATTATTCCACGGGGTCACTATTTAGGACGAGATTGAATGGAATGAACTTATCATATTTAGTTTTCAGCCAAGTCACCGACTTTTGCTAATCAAAAAATTAAAATACCTCTTTCTTCGTAGTGTTCTCCCAAGAATCCTGGAAAGCATGCGCATTGATAGTTATTCTCCTCGTACTTGGCCACACAGGTTGCATTGTTCATACAGGGATCACTGGAGCAAGAAGTCTGTTTATAGAGACGATCGAGTATAAAAAATCGATTACAAAGACATGTTAGCCGCTTTCTATTTAAATTGTTAAGGCATACTAATGTAATCCTAGAATAATGGCTGGCGGTGATTCGTAAAGCGCTGTCAGCGCAAACAATATCTTTTTTTTTTTTTTTTTGGCGTTATCCGAAGTGCCCAAGAATTTCCCGAGGAGGGAATTTCCCGAAGAGGGAAAAACTAGATGCTTAATTCCTCCGACGAGGATCAGAAAGAGTTTTATTTCGAAAGAAAAGAAAGCATTTGTAGCCGTGATCGCTATAAGCCCTTTAAAATATACAAGAAAGCAACAAGCGTCTTGGATCAGAAAGTTGAAATGTGGACCAAAATTAAATGCATTTTTCATCAAGAGGACTGATATAATTTACAACTGAACTGTATTAACAGGGTAGTCTGTTCAGGAGTTTTGCATGTTGGCATTTATTTAGTGATCACAGCCTTATTATGTTTATCGTAAACTATCTCCGGAGTTTGCTTTCAGAGGGCATTCCACTAAAACTAACAGAAATTTTTGTAATTTTAACCGAGAAAACTTTCGCAGCGATATTTCTCGCCAGGACTGGTCTTGTACCAGTGATGACCCGAAAGTTTTGTGGGCTGACTGGAATGTTAAATTTTTGACTATGGTAAACAATCATGCTCCAATCAAAACAAAACGTGTTAGGTCGGGCAAGGTACCTTGGATCACATCAGACCTGCGGAAGGGTATGCGCGATCGCGATGTTGCCAAACGGAAAGCTATTAAGTCTAACGATCCTCAAGACTGGGCTGTGTACAAAAGGCTACGTAAAAAGATCAATAATGAAGTTAAATCTGCTAAGTCATCCTATTACGCTAATGCGTTTGTTCAGTCTAATGGCGACTTACGAAAAACAATGCGTCTGTGAAATGCGTCTGTGAAAGAATTAAAACTAAACGAAAACACAGTAACCAACTCTCACGAGCTTTCCAATGCATTTAATGATCACTTCTCAACAATTGGAACCAAACTTGCTAATGAGGTACCCCTTGTTACTGATGGTTCAAGTTATACGGATTACATTGTTGGCAGCAACAACAAGTTCTCTTTCAGTCCAATTAGTAGAAGTAATGTTTTCTCTCTCTTAAATAAATTATCTAAATCCAAAGCAACGGGTCTGGATAATATATTTATATATTTATAACATATTTCTGAAGGTCCGTACCTTTTCTTATTTATTAATATATATATTCTTGTATTTAAGAAATTTAAGGTACAATAAAGATGTTGTCTCTTGTCTCTTATATGCTAGCACAGACTTACACTCAATACAATCTAGTCTGACTTGTGATTTAAATAATATCCACAAATGTCTTCTCTGCAACAAACTTACTCTGAATGTGAATAAAACCGAGTTTATGGTAATTGGTTCTAGACAAAAACTGAGTACTTTATCTAATTCCCTTGAACTTTCGATAGATAATGTTCGTATAAAACAAGAATCCACTACTAAATCACTTGGGATTCTTATTGATGATAACATGGCGTGGCATAGTCATATCGACAAACTATCCAAAAAGATTGCCTCCGGCATTGGAGCCATAAAGCGAATTAGTCCTTTAGTTGCACCGGATATACTACATTACATCTATAATGCCTTGGTACAATCCCATTTCGATTACTGTAGTATTGTCTGGGGGAATTGCGGCAAAACGCTCTTCGAAAAATTACAAAAGCTTCAGAATCGTGCTGCCCGTGTTTTGACTTCCTCCTCCTATGATGCTGACGCTGGGTACTTGTTACAACGACTTGGATGGAAAGACCTGAATGCCCAGCGTCAAATTCAGTTAGCTTTAATGGTGTTCAAAGATCTTAATGATCTCGCTCCTGACTACCCATCTTATGTTCACTGAGCGGAGTACCTCAGGATATGTCTTAAGGGACTCTACAAACAAATTAAATGTTCCCTTACCCAGAACCAACTATCTAAAAAGGAGTTTTAGCTCTAGAGGTGCAACTCTCTGTAACAGTCTACCCTGCAATCTAAGACAAGTGAAATCTCTAAATCTTTTTAAGCAATTGTTAAACCTACATTTTGTTAATTAAGTTATATACACGGCATTCATGGAAAACAGGTCTAGTTTAGAGTAGTATTTTTTACGGTAGAGACTTTTTAGGCGCGTATTTATCGTTATTAGGAATTGTAATGTAGTTGTATTTTTATATTGTAAATCACCTGATGAATTTTACCGTGTTAAAATAAAGATTTGAGATTTGAGATTTGAGATTTGAAGAAAGTCGTGTTCAGTAGACGTATATTAGCTTTTTATTGATAAAACTCGATTTTCATCGCCCTCCGTACTGTAGAAGAAGCGGTATTTTGATCGGATCATGGCTTGGGAACTATATTTGATACCACAGATGCGAGTTTCCGTGAATATTTTGTATGTTACAAAAATAATTTAAATTAAAAAAAATAATAATTTAAATTTTGTCAACGAAGTTTTGTCCCATTGTTCCGAGGCGGCATGTGGTAATAACACTGTATTTTAAAAGTAAATAGGGTGGTCATTAATCATGAACTTGGCTTCGCTGCATGATGTGGAGGCCCTTAGCTTATTAAAAAGCAAAGATTTTTATGCATTGTCTCTTCCTCCTCTGAAGAATTAGTGTTATGAGAAAATGTTACTTTTGTTTGCCTTTACAGTGTTGTTTGAGAGCGCAAAATAAGTCCAAACTAAGGAAAGATTAAACTTGATCGAGTTTCAGTTTCAGAGAAAAATTTTCTTCAGCATGTCATCCAGTTTACAGATTCGGTTGTAAAGACTCCGATACCAACTAGGAAAACAAAAACTAAGCTATTACCTTAGTGCAAAACCCGTGGGTAAATCTGCCAATTAAAATTTTATTGAGGGCCGGTGGATGGTTAAAACCTGAAAAAACATTGGCGCCGAGTTTCTTGGACGATGTAGCAGTGGCTAATATATTGAGCCTTCTTCGCGTTCTTTTTCTCCAATTGCTTGTTTGCGAGTAGAGTTCATTTGGAAGACTTCAGTTTTAAAACGAAATTCTCTTTTTTTTTTACTTTTAATTTTGGAAGTGAAACGTTTACTTAGTTCCACTTTGTGCCATGACGCTGGGTTTAACAAGGAAACATTTCCCGTCAGAAGCCATGCTTCCACAACAAATTTGCATCAGGTCTCATGCACGCAACTATCGTGTATAGTAAATACTGTCAAATAAAGCTAACAATGCACCCGTATGAGGAAAAGATCATCTCTGCTAATATGGATTTCATGCCGAGGCTGATGTTTATCAAAAGTTTGGACTACCTATATTTTAAATTGAAAAAATGTAAGTAAGTATGTAGCCGCTGTAAATATAGAACTCCACATTTATTTTTGCCATTAAACAATTCACCTTTGAAAGTTACACATTCCGAGCAGGTACACGACCCGTCCCAGAACGATTTGTGAAACAAAATTATAAACAAAGTTAAAAGAAACGAAGAATACATAACAACATTCGTTAACTTAAACAGACAAAGGAAACCACTGATGTAAAATGTTGCGAAACATAGCTTATCTGCGATTTTACAAGCTTATAAAACTCTTACAAAATAGACAGCGACGAACTACCAAACAACTTACTTATTAGGCAACAAAAAAATGAGTTGATAGCTGAGTTAATCTTTTGTCTCACGATTGAGTCGCAAAGATGTGGATAAGACCACTTGACGCAGAACAGGCCGACACTATCAAGAGAAGCGTGAGCTCTATTCTCCAACGGGCTAAGCCTCCCAAACCTAACATTACCAGGGAGATGCAACATGCACTCAAAGGTTTGAAAGAGGATGCCTCCATCATGATTCTCCAGCAGATAAAGGTCGTGCCAGTGTAGTGCTAGATAAGAACACCTATCATGATAAGATGAAGGCACTGATTGAGACTGGTCCATACCGACTTCTTAAGATGGACCCAACGGACCGCTTAAGCCGAAAGTTGACTGAAAAACTTCTGAGCCTGAAGCGAGGTGGACACCTGACAGCTTCTGTGTATAACTAGATCAGGCCCAAGCATAAGCAACCACCTAGAATTTATGGCCTTCCCAAGATACACAAGGCCAACACACCACTGAGACCTTTAGTCTCTTGTGTGAACACCTTTGCTTATGATCTGTCTTCCTACTTAGCCGATGTATTATCTCCCCTAACAGGAACTCAGAGTACACAGTTGACAACTCAGCTCATTTTGTGTCCACTGTGAACGGTGAAAAGGTACTAGAAAATGAGATCATGTTGTCTTTCGACGTAGTGTCTCTGTTTACGAACGTTCCAATCGAAGGAGCAGTACAGACTACACTGCGAAAACTAGAAGCTGACCCGTGCCTTGCCAACCGCACGACTCTAACACCTAAGCAGATTGCAGACCTCTTGAGTTTCGTTCTTAGATCCACATACTTCCAGTATGATGGACTGATTTACGAACAGCAAGAAGGAGCAGCCATGGGTAGCCCGGTATCCGTAGTGATTGCTAACCTCTACATGGAGGGTTTTGAGGAGAAGCTTTGACATCGACGCCCTGTACACCTAAGATCTGGAAACGCTATCTGGATGACACCTTTACCATCTTAGATCGTGAAAAAGTTGACTCGTTCTTACAACACCTCAATAGTCAACAGCCGACGATCCGTTTCACAATGGAAACTGAGAATGACAACTCAATTCCCTTCCTTGATACTTTGATCATCAAGGATTCGAATGGATACCTCTCTACCAGTGTTTACAGAAAGCCT
>JAEMWC010001065.1:257500-272500 GCA_016490735.1 Pachyseris speciosa | reverse complement strand
TTAATAATGTAAACCTCTTACCCAACAACCACTGGGATGCTAATGAGTGCGCAGTAACGAAAAAAGACAGCCGTGTTCAAGATCACGTATCGCTTGTGTGCAATGTACCGTTGATGTTGTTGTTTTTTTTAATTAAGGTTTTCAAAATCCTTGTGAACAGATTTGAGGAGGTTACTATTCAGATTAGTGACCATTCAGAGAAGGGCAAAAATACTCACGATAACCCGCCCTGGCTGATATCGTTAAATTTGTAGTCATCAACAACCCTACCATTTAGCGACTGCGTATCACGTTTTTATTTAGAGTTACCATTCCGACCACTAATTGTCTTGCTGGCATAGCTTGCAATATCTTTTGAAATATATATGTAGTGAGTGCAAGTAGCATCCCTTCAAGTTACGAATGACGTTTTTTTTTTTTTAATAATTATATCAGCTGTTTTTTCCCGGCCATATTGAAGGCCTGTGTTTCAAGGACCGGCAATGGGATCTCGGAAAACCTTCTTGTTGTTCAGATGATAAAATCGTCTCGAAAAACGCCGTGAAACACGTGACATTGAGGGAAAAAATGGCCTGTTGAAATGCAATGACAACGGTAAACAGATTGAATATTAGTGAGAGTGCACTTCCTTCTTGATCGCCATTGCTCCAAGGAGCATGTTCTACTTTACTTTTTTTCGAATGAATTATTATTTTCAAGTTGTTTTTAAAAAGGGATAGTAAAAATGCTCTACATATTGTACCTTTTCCTCTTATTTCAAGTGAAAATAATAATCTTAGAAGCCTGGGTACGTCCTTATCGTGTTCTAAAACTTTCGATTGTCCCTTCGGCTACAAGAACTTCTTGTAAGAATCTGAGATTTTTGCATGGAAGAAAACCGCTGCACTATATTCACATCTTAATTCACCTCTAACCGTAAAATAGAATTCCGAAAGTAACTTTCCCCCCGAAACTAACGGCTCCCCGAAAATAACGTTAAACTTTTAACTTCCCATTGAGCCCCGAAAGTAACGATTTCCCCCTGAAAGTAGCTGTCCTTTATTTGAAACTTGACCACTCAACAATGTGTTGTATTTGGTGTAACGTTGCACTCTATAATACTATCCTACAAAAAAATTGTCTCTATGTTCGATCGACTTACTATGTAATTAAACTATTTAATGGAACATAAGTCACTCAAACTCTAAAAAATGTCTCTTTCTCATTATGACCAACGGGTTCGGGCCTTTTCGTCATTACCGTTCAATTTGTATCAACATTACATTAGATAACTATGGCGTCTAAAAATATTTGCACTCTAGTATCGTAGCTACGCCGCCGTGTACGAATCAGAAGGGAACTTGTGAGAATGAATATATGAAAATCATATATTTAAAACTGCGGAGTAAAGAATGAGTGTGTGAATGATCACCCCAGTTATGAACACTACTTAATAGTGAGAAAGCCTGAAAAAAAAATCTGGCTTGTATGGGGTTTGAACCCATGACATCTGCGATACCGGTGCACACTGAGCTAACAGTCAACTGGGAGGTGGTCGTTTTGTTGGTTCGTAATATACCTGTGAGTGATGAATATGTGAGAATGAATATGTGAAAATCATATATTTGAAACGGCTGAGTAAAGAATGAATATGGAATGATCATTCCAGTTATGAACACTACTTAAGCAGTAGTTAAAATAAAGCCTGAAAAAAAATCAGGCTTGTACGGGATTCGAACCCACGACCTCTGCGATACCGGTGCACTGCTCTACCAACTGAGCTAACAAGCCAACTGGGAGCTGGTCGTTTTGTTGGTTCGTAATATACCGGTGAGTGATGAATATGTGAGAATGAATATATGAAAATCATATATTTGAAACTACGGAGTGAAGAACGAGTATGTGAATGATCATCGCAGTTATGTTAAGCAGTAGTGAAAATAAAGCCTGAAAAAATTCAGGCTTGTACGGGGTTTGAACAGGGCCCCTATGGATACATGCTTTGCAGCTGATGTAAACTTTTCACACCAACCACTGCGCTGTATGAACATGCAGTATTGTTCTTGTACAAAAAGATGGTCGTGTTGAAGATCATGTATTCTTCGCACGTACTTTTTCGATTGACTGAATACCGTCACGGTTGTGAACAGGCTGCCATGCCTTGCTGACCAATCAGAGAAGCGTAAAAGTTATCTCAATTCTCGAAATTAAACCGTGGCTGATATCATCACCATCGGGTAAACAACAATCCATTTATTCATTGTGTACCACGCTTTCATAACGGAGCAAACAGTTTTCATTATCTGTGACTTAGCGACTGTCTAGCTGAAAAAAAAAAATGTGTCAAGAGCTTATAAATCACCCTTGCACCGGACGCAGAGGCGGCGGAGTCGCCTTACTTTACAAGGAAACTATTTCAGTGGCTACGTTTAAACATAGTGACAATAAATCTTCATCATTCGAGTTCTCTGAGCTTTCAGTCAAGTTTGGTTCATTCGCTATGCGACTCGTGATTGTTTACCGACCGCCATGCACCAAATCCTTCGTTAGCGAATTCACGTCCTATTTAGAATCTATTATTTTATCAACGGAACCAATCCTGATCGTTGGTGATTTTAATCTTCACGTTGATGTGGATGGCGATGCAGCTGCAGGCGATTTTCTGGATATTTTGGAATCGATGGGCCTAGAACAACATATAATTGGACCCACTCACAACCTCGGTCATACCTTGGATCTGATAATCACTCGTCATTCTGACTCAATCACAAAGAACAACCCCACAATCGGTCAATTTTTCTCTGACCATGCGGCTGTTCTCTGTGACCTTTTAAGGTCAAATAATTCAAATAAATTCCATAAAGCCCGAAGCAAGAGTTAAAATTGTCGCCTACAGGAACTTCAAGTCAGTTAACATCGAAATTTTTAAAAGTGATCTTGCTAAATCAGCCCTGTGTAATAAAAACATTGTCAATTTAGGTCTGGATTATCTTGTCACCTGCTATAATTCAACCCTTTCGTTACTCATCGAATCTCACGCTCCTTTGAAGAGTAGAACTGTAGTTAACAGACCTCGTGTGCCCTGGTTTAATGATTCGATCAAGGTTGCTATCAGGGAAAGGAGGAAAGCGGAGCGGAAATGGAGAGCTACAAAGGATCCAATGCATTATTCTGCTTTCAAACAGAAAAAGAATCATGCAACACTGCTGATGAACCAGGCGCGTTGTACATATTACAATGAGTTCATCGAGAAAAACAGCTTTGACCAGGCAGGCTGTTTAAAGCTGCTAACTCTTTATTATCTGAATCTAAGAAATTATCCTTGCCCGGTGGATCTAACGCCGAGGCGGTTGCAAATAACATAGGCAGGTTCTTCATTGATAAAGTGACAGGCATTCACTCTAAACTGGGAAATGCTGTGAATTCTAAGGTGTCAACACAAGACATGGATAACAACCTTGCTTATAATTCATTTACCAGGTTTAAATCGCTGTCAATGGATGATGTACGGCACATTATTATGCGATCTTCTAAAAGGTCACGTTCATTAGATCCTGTACCGTAAATGATCTAATAAACGCCCACTCTCAAATAAACGCCCCGTATCTAATAGACGCCCCCCTTGAGGTGTATAGTTTGTATTAGACGCCCCTCTCTAATAAACGACCCTTGTCTAATAGACGCCAGTGGTGTTCAAGAATACACAGAAGATGGAAACATGCGACCGCCATCAAGAAAGACCATCGTGGAATGGGTATTGACCGCCTGGTCTCGGCTATCTGCAGATGTCGTTTCAAAGTCATTCAAGTCATGTGCGTTAAATCTGGCAGTTGATGGAACAGAAGATTCAATGATTCATTTCTTCAAGAAAGGACAACCTTGCGAAGCGGGATCAGACCAGCTCCAAGCGCAACTCTCCGTATTGGATGAGCCCAACCTCCCAAACCCTTTCATTGTCATCACGGATTCGGATGTAGAAGAGGCCAACGATGCCAACTTGTCAGTTGCAATTGACCCAGATGACGATGATGACATTGATGTCGAACTATAAACGATATCAAATTAGTATTATAATCTCTAGGCTGAGTTACATTCAGTAACGCATATTAAAGTTGTCTCATGCTCACAAACTTGTTAACGTTTCAGTTAAATTGAAATAAACGCCCCTCTCTAATAAACGCCTCATATCTATTAAACGCCCCCCCCCCCTAGAACCCCTAAAATTTAATAGACGCCCCGGGCGTTTATTAGATCATTTACGGTACCCACGTCATTGGTAGTTGAGTGTATGGACGAACTTTTGCCTGTAATTACGTTAATTATTAATTCATCTTTGCAGTCTGGTCATTTCCCTAATGTATGGAAAGAGGCAATAGTAACAACTTTATTGAAGAAGTGTAGATCTGACCCATCCAATTTTAAGAATCTACGTCCTGTTAGCAATCTGTCCTATATTTCCAGGCTCACGGAGAGTGCTGTTGCAGATCAGATTCAGTCGCACTTGGCTAAGAACAATCTGTATCCAGTGTTTCTCAAACTCATTAATTATTCATGAGGGCATTAGCCAATCGGAGTGCCCCATTTTGTCAGGTGCATGTATCTTGATACCCAATGAAAGTACGGATCAAGACACTTTTAATTAGCAACCTCAAAAATTTCAATGCAGGCAATTATTAACTGGCATCCTTTTAAAGTAACGTGAAAATTACATCTCTTTTACCCTGAATCTCAAGTATATTCAATTTCTTGGCAACATTTTCATCTTCCAAGCGACGCTTCAGACACGTGCTATCACGTAAAAAAGTACTGGGTGGACACCTTTCCCCTGACTCTTTGTACATGTAGCTACTTCTATGACAAACTTCGCAAGCTATTAATTAAGAGATACAGCATCCATTTCGTATATTTTACAGGGAACAAATTCACCTCGTGTAAGTCATAATCTTTGACTAGACCGCTTGTCATGATCCAAAATCGGTACTTTCGTCTTTCTTTCCAGCTGCCATGGTACTTTTGTACTTTGTAGAAGCTGGGACGGCCTCATAAGCTATCAACTGGACCTCGGATAAGGTTTTAGGCGGACGAAAACGACTCGCTCCGTCAGTGATCTCCGCCATGTATGCAGGCAAAGAGTTGTGAAAAATGCGAAAGAATGTTTTCACTATTGCTCGTTAAAACAATCGGTGCTAATTTTACAGATAATATATTTGCTATATCCCATTGTACTTTTATGCAAGTTTGAGAAACCGTATCAAAAACTCGTGCTTCGTGTTTCATCAGGGGTTCCAAACACCTCGAAACAATAAAAGCACTCCGCCTTCGGCGTCGTGCTTTCATCTGTTTCTCGGTGTTTGGAACCCCTGATGAAACACTAGCACTCGTTTTTGATATAGTACTTCCAGTCAGCTTCAGGAAACTTCATAGTACGGAAACAACTTTGGTAAAAGTTCACAATGACATTCAAACATGAACATGCAGCACGTAACTCTCCTCGTTCTGTTAGACTTGAGCGCTGCCTTCGATACTGTGGACCCTAGTATTTTGTTAACACGTTAAAGATCAAAGCTGGGTCTCAATGGATCTGCTCTTTCGTGGTTCCGCTCTTATCTATCTGGAAAAACACAACGAATATCTGTTCAGGGAGCGCTTTCAAATGTATTTCATCTTCGTTATGGCGTTCCCAGGGATTGCGCCTAGGTCCCCCTTTGTTTAATATATATTCAAGCAAAATCTTCGACATTGTCGGTCGTCACCTTCCAAAAGTTCATTGTTATGCTGATGACTCCCAGCTTTATTTATCGTTCAACCCAAGCTGTGCTTTTAGTCAAGACGAGGCAATTAGATCAATGGAAACCTGTATCTCGGACGTTAACCAGTGGATGACCTCGGATAAACTTATGCTTAATGACGACAAAACCGAATTTATTGTAATAGCGTCACGACATTTATTGAAAAAAGCTGCTGTTAACACTATCAGGGTCGGGGATTGCGATGAAGCAAAGTGTCTGTAGTGCGGAATTTGGGTGCGTGGTTTGATGATCAACTTGCGATGGCCGTACACATTACCAAAATATGCAGTGCCGCTTTCTATCACTTACACAACATTAAAAGCATAAGGAAATACCTTTGTATGGATTCAGCTGCGACTCTTATCCACTCTTTTATTAGTAGCCGAATAGACTACTGTAATAGTTTATTATATGGTGTGCCTAAGTGCCATATTGATAAGTTGCAGAGTTCAAAATGCAGCCGCCAGACTTGTCGTTATGCGGGGCAAATTTTGCCACATTACCCCAGTGCTCCATCAGCTGCATTGGCTGTCTCATTTCGTATTAATTTTAAGATTTTACTTTTAACTTTCAAAGCCATTCACGAATTAGCACCGTCTTACATCAATGATCTTGTTAAAATTAAGCCTTTAAACTCAAGATATAGACTGCGATCTAACGACGGAATACTGCTGTCTCATCCGACTTTTAAAACTTTAACAACCCTGGGCGACCGTGCTTTCGTTGCTTCGGCGTTTAAACTTTGGAATGATTTACCTCTGGAAATTAGAATGGCCAAAACTGTGGACACTTTTTAAAAACTTTTTAAAGACGCATCTTTTTTAGTAAGGCTTTTCATTTTTAGTTAGGTGACTATGTGATTTTTTCTTATTTACTTTTAGCATGACTATCGAAGGTATACCTTTTAGTAAGGCTTTTTATTCTTAGCTAGGTTTTTTAATATTTTACACAACGCATGATGTAATTCGTATTTATCATTTAGTTATTTTATTTCATCCATCGTTGTAATGCGCAGTTGATCATCTCGTCATGGAAACTGCGCAGTATAAATTCGTAATTTATTATTATTATTATTATTGCTATAAAATCAATGATATTTTTGAAGTTGTTTTTAGCGTTCATATCAAATTTTTTCGGCATATTGAAGGTCTGTGTTTTAAGGGCCGATAATGGGGTGTCGGAAAACCTTCTTGTTCTGCAGATGATAAATGGTCTAGAAATGCGTCGTACAACATTTACAGGAAATACGCCCTTTTGTGATTGGTAAAACGGGTTCAAGAGTTCCTTCGCATGAGTATGGAGGCGATATTAGACGCATATTACATTCCTCTTTTTGTAGCACACTATCGGTATTTAAGTGTCGAATCTGCCATTTGATCTTAGAACATTGATCATAGCACGAACCTGACAGAGTTTCCATTTGCTGGGATTTCTTTTACCATGCTGTTAAAGTTACCCTTTGTTATCCACGTGGTGACTTTCTGTATAGAGTAAGTTAATTTGAAAATCGAATTTCCGCTTTTTTGAGCCTTTTTTCCTCTTTGGGTTTTGGTAACTTCACTGGGTTGTTTTTCACACAGGGTGGCTTTTTGTGGTCCTGTAAACGTTCTGTTGGAGAGTGGTGGCAAGTCTTTAAAAGTGGGCGAAATCTTGCTTGGAGACCTGCAAGTAGGAATGAATGACACTTTAATGATGACTTAAAATTAAACCTCTTGATAAAACTGCTTTTTCTTCGTAAGAACCGTTTTTATAACAACGTTCAGGCTGGGATTAACCAAAATTTTAAGAACATACTAAGAACATACGCAGGCTGAGAGTCATTTAAGAACGTCTTTATTTTGTTCATTTTCTTTTCTTTTTTGTGAGTAGTATAAATAGAGGTAAAAGACATGCAAAACTGTAGGACAACAGGACAATCACCGTAAATGCTCGAATTAGTGCCCAGCTTCCAATAAGCGCCCCCTTTGAATTAGCGCCCCTCCTAGCATCCCCTTCCAATAAGCGCCCCAGCCCCAAGAAAAGTGTGATTTAATTACTATACTGAATGCCGTACGATATACGTTTCCGGTACTTTAATGAATACCGTATGACCTACATTACAGGTTTTCTCAAAAGTCATTTAGAGACGCACAGGTTTTCTTCTTATCTCTCCGAGAGAAATATCCATATGAGCGCATAAGCGCTTGGCATTTGTAATTTCCTTGTGAAACTTTGCCCCCAATCGCCGACTGTTATATTTAGGCTGAAAAATGAAAAACCAAATAAGCGCCCCTCTTCCAATAAGCGCCCCCGTATTACCTCAAAAAATAATAAGCGCCCGGTGCGCAAATTCGAGTATTTACCGTAATTCAAATACTTAGCTTTCCTGGTCACGTCCGCATTGATTTATTGAAATACCATACCACACAACTTAAAGAACATGTTAATAATAATAATAATAATAATTATAATAATAATAATAATTATAATAATAATAATAAGAAGAAGAAGAAGAAGAAGAAAAAAAGAAGAAGAAGAAGAAGAATATATTTGTAGAGCGCCTTTTCTACAAGATTCAAAGGCGCTGTTTACACTAAGCAAACATAAAAATAAACTTAAAACCACTTATAAAATAGCGCATCATAAGTTATAAGCTCGAATAAAAAGGAGAGTCTTGAGTTGGCGTTTAAAAACCTCTACAGTGCTACTTAATTTAACATCTTGTGGCAGCTCATTCCAAAGTCCAGGAGCAGAAACTGAAAAGGCCCGGTTACCATAGGAGTTCAGATTAAAACGAGGTTTAACTAATAAATTCTTAAAAGAGGATCTTAGGTTGCGGCTGGGATTGTATGGTCGAAGGAGTTCTTGTATGTAGGTAGGGGCTTGTCCGTGAAGGGCTTTGTAGGTGATTAAGAGAATTTTAAATTCTATACGAAGGTGAACTGGTAGCCAATGAAGATCTTTGAGAACAGAAGTAATATGGCAGAATCTTGGGGACTGGGTGACAAGACGAGCTGCTTAGTTCTGAACGTGCTGGACAACGTGGTGTAGTTTTTGAATGAGATAAGAGAGAAGACCGTACAATAGCGAATTACAGTAATCAAGTTTCGAAACTATGAGGGCATTAACGATGATCTTTGCAGAGTCAGAAGTAAGAAGTACATAGGAGAGACTAAACGACGTTTAAAAGACCGTTTTAATGAACACCGCCTCGTACCATAGATAACCCGAACACCAAGTTTACACCTACTACAGTCGCGGAACATTTCTTCTCCTCCCCTAACCACACTGCTAGCGACATGCAATTAATCCCCATTGAGAAAATGTTTTTTAACTAGAGACTCAATCCGTAAGGCCAGGGAAGCTTTTTTGATTTCAAAAGGCAAAACAATTGATCCTGAAGGTCTTAACATCCGCGAAGAAACATATTATTATTATTATTATCATTTTTTTATAATTTTTTCTAGTATTTTATTTTACACCGTCAATCGTTTTAGTTTTTCGTGATCCGGTATATTTAAGCAATATACCACAAGTTTCTATGGTTTATAGGCTGATAAACCACTTGGGATGTTGGAAGAACACTTGAAGAATTCGTGAATCACGAGCCGCAGGCGAGTGATTTACGAATTCTTTTATACAATAATTCAGAAGACGCGCGAAATTTCCATGAGTTTAGTGGTACAATAAACCATAGTTGATTGACCAATCAGAGCGCGCGAATTGACTTTGGAATATTATAGCGGAGCTCCGGCCATGGTTAAGAAAATATGGTAACCCATCTGCTTTGGTAATGCCCGCTACCTTGTGGCCTTACTGCCTTTTGAAAGGCTTCAGCTTACTTGATCACATTAATTTGTGAAGTATCCTTGTCACTCCAGCCACATCCCACAGGCTTTGCGTGTTCATTGCTTGTTTTATTGATATGTGGGTAATTGAGCCTGAGCATTAGCTAAACCATGCTGATGAGGCCTAACAAGGCCGAAACAGCTGTCCATGGCTCCTAATGCTTGGGCTCAATCTTTGCTTTGGTAGATTTAAGGGGTAATGCCCGCTACCTTGTGGCCTTAGTGCCTTTTGAGTGGCTTCAGCTTACTTGATCACATTAATTTGTGAAGTATCCTTGTCACTCCAGCCACATCCCACAGGCTTTGCGTGTTCATTGCTTGTTTTATTGATATGTGGGTAATTGAGCCTGAGCATTAGCTATGCCATGCTGATGAGGCCTAACAAGGCCGAAACAGCTGTCCATGGCTGCTAATGCTTGGGCTCAATCTTTGCTTTGGTAGATTTAAGGGGTAATGCCCGCTACCTTGTGGCCTTAGTGCCTTTTGAGTGGCTTCAGCTTACTTGATCACATTAATTTGTGAAGTATCCTTGTCACTCCAGCCACATCCCACAGGCTTTGCGTGTTCATCTGCTCGAGAAAATTTGGTTTTGGTCATCGTACATACGTCGTACGCCCGTACGTCCGCCCCTCCATGTATGTGATGTGAAATCTCCCATTAATTGTGTGTTGTAACCCGCGTTTTGTGAACATCTTTTTGTGTACATCTTTGATATTGGACGCCAATGTTCAGAGCGGAAAAACGCAAAAAGCATGCGCGAACTCCGAGCGAGGGCAAGACACAGAAATCTGAAAAAATGGCAGCGTTTAATTTTTTATCTCAAAAATCAGGATAGGCGTCTGCAGGCATCCTAGTACGCAGCAATAATTATTCCAGAGAAATAACTAGCTGTACATATACCCTTTTTGTCCTTCGATTTTCTCAACACTTCTTGAAGTATAAAAATTGTTTTGAGGTCCTCGTTTCTCTCGCGGCGTGAAAAGAGATCGAGAGCTGAACTGAGGGTAGGGGTAGAGTCAGTCAGTGAGTTTGCCAAAGTGTCTCGTTTTTTGCCAGAGCGGGTTTTTAAATTGTTGCGTAAAAATTTAATTATCGTTCTTGCAGTCAGATAATCAACGCTTGGCGACATTTGGCTGCATTGAGGTTTTCCATCATGAAAATCCCTTTTAACATACGAAAACCACGATGAGCAAAATTTTCATCTTTCAAATGTATTTTAAGTGCTGTAGCTTGATTTTATCACGATTTAATCAAGTAAAAAACAAACAAACAAGCATTAAACAAGTTAAGATCCCTAATGTTCCTACGGCGTGTAAACAAACCGTGCACGAAAGTCTTGTTGTCATGATCAACCTCTTGCACATTTTGTGGCAATATAAGCAAACCACTGAATATCTAAGGTAGAGAGCTCAACTGTGGTTAGAGTTAATCTGTATATGCTGTGTTTGCCAAGTGTCTAGGTTTGTTTCGCAAAGATTATTCTATCGATTTACGGTGTGGCCAGTATTCACTAAACCCCGCACTAAACACGCTCGCTCGGGTGCTTTTCGCATTATCTACTGTATTTCTTCAGAAAACTTCAGCTTGTCATAAACCGTATACACTGGGTCCCGACACACAGCCAAAGTACGAAAGTTATTTTTGAAACCGTTTAACTTTACCAATGAGTGTTTATCGCGGATACCCAAGTTTGTTTTTGTTGTAGACAATTTCGCAAACTTTTCAGCAGTATGTAGCCAGAATTTACCACGTTGGAAAAATATGTTTAGTAACCAAAACCTCCAAATTACTCCCCTCGTATTATTGCCTTTTCTGCCTGTTTGCTTCGCTATGAATTCAGGAGTGCATTGTCCTCCACATCACCCAACGTTCTTTCAAAACTGAAAAACTTTGCACAGTACGAGTGCAATTAGATCGCTTTTTTTATAAAGCATCGTTTCAGCTGTGTTGAGGCAAAAGGAGAAAATGATTATTAAAACGAACCGACTCTATCGAAAAAGCGGCTGACTAACCTTGACTTAAATTATCCAAAGCACAGTGCTTTTACAAAAACACTTTTCAACTTCTTCGAATGATCAAATAAGCTTAAACATCTTTCAGTGTGTTCACTTTTTTTTTCTTACCGTGACAAGCTAATCGTCAGTGTCCAAGAGATAACTGTCCCCAAAGCAGTCCGGTTATAACAAAATTCGATTAAACTGAGAATTTATAAATCATTTAGGACTGAACGCTACACTAACAAGCAGTTGTTTACAAACTTAATGACCAAACGATGGAAAAACAAATCTTATTTCCCTTGATCACAAACATAAAAAATCACACGAATACTCGCCTCTTAGGGAATTTCAAAGCTTTTAATTCCACTGCATATTTCTTCTCTCGTCTAGCACTAGTTGGTATACGATCCCATGTGCTTTAGCCAGGCAAAAAATATAAAATGATAGAAAAAACAACACAACACTTCGCAAGGTGCGAACGCTCTCCTGGCATCGTGTTCGATTTCATTCAAAAGACCAACAAGAGCCCGCGAATGGTGATGCGCAGAAAGCTGCGCAGTACGTTTTACGCTCTGAAACGCCAATGTTATCTTCAATTGTCTCTTCAATTGACACCTGTCAAAACAAGGTATCCGCTGACCAGTAGTACGTGACCATATCGCGGGCTCAAGTTAAGACCTCATCGAGATCAGCTGTTTTTTTTTAAGTTGACCGCTGACCAGTACTGGTTTTCGATTGGATCGCAGGCTCAAGCCAGGTGTGGGACACCCAAACCAAAACGAGGTTTAATTCTTCGTGCGCTTTCTGCGGCTCGAGATTCCACGTTCAGTTGGTTTCTTCATTTTGAGCACAACAACTTCATCTTCTTCGAAATTTTCTCTTTTAATTCGCGTAAGGGCATGAAAATCAAGAACTACTTAAAAGGTACTCCCGAAGGTGAATTTTCTACTGATAAAATGGAAGAGCAAAACATTTTTCTCAGGAAATTCTTAAATTTTGGATCCTCTTGTATGGCGCCCGGATTTTGTGGCTGAAAAACAAAATGATTGCACGCTTCAGAAAGCTCGACAACACAGGTAACTTAAATAAATTGAAGCTTAGCATTTGAGGTTTAATGGTTATTACTTTTGTTCAGGAATGAAACTTGTATTTTTTTATTTCATAGGTACTGAGATTTATCCACGAAAATCATAGTGAATAAAATTCGTACTGGTTCTACTCGTAGCCAACCAGGAGCACGAACGACAAAATTTCACCGTGAAAAAAAATCGTTCGTCCAATCAGCAACGCGAACGACGAAGAATGAACGTATTGAAGGATACGTCATCCTAGAGCCGTTGCACAAAAACTCGCGCGCTTTGAAAAAATGGCCGAGGGAAGGTTTGCTTCTGTTTGCTCAGTTGAAGAATTAATTTTAGAACACGAAAAAAAAATACCACTCAAAAAATAGGAACAAGATGTAAGATTGCTTGAAAGATTTTTGAAAACGAAGGACGAAGACAGGAAAATTGAAGATATTCCAGCGGTTGAGCTGAATGAATACATTAGCGGATTTATCATCTCTGTCCGCACAAAAGATGCCAACGAGTACGAGCCTATGGTTGCCGGAATGTTGCAATGTTCAATAAGAACAATTTTATATTCAGTGTTTCGATATTTTGTTCAATAAACCAAAATTATATTCAATGTTTCGATATTTTGTTCAATAAACCGAAATTATATTCAATGTTTTGATATTTTGTTCAATAAACCAAAATTATATTCAATGTTTCGATATTTTGTTCAATAAACCGAAATTATATTCAATGTTTCGATTTTTGTTCAATAAACCAAAATTATATTCAATGTTTCGATATTTTGTTCAATAAACCAAAATTATATTCAATGTTCCGATATTTTGTTTAATAAACCAAAATTATATTCAATGCTTTGTATTTCTATTCAATGCGCGCTTGTTCAATTCAATAACTGATTTTTTGTTCAATGCGTAATATTATGTTCAATAATTTCCGCAGCCCATCCTGTCAGCGGATGATGGACGACCCTGTAGTTACCCTATGTATGAGAACACCTAAACATGGCGGCCTATGCTATGTGCCTGGTCGGTGCTACGTGCGTGATAGTGCCTTCGTCTTTTAGATATAACCTGCTAGAGGAGATTGAAATCCAAGATTATAACCCTGACTTAGGCTTCCACGAAGCCACACTTCTCTTTAGTAGACTCGAAATGGTATGATCTGTCCTGCGTTCACTGCTCGATATGGATCTGTTATTCGATAAACACTAATCAAGTTCTAGGTCAGCTGCGTACTTTGCTTGCGGAAATGTATCAATACTGGAACGAGACTGTAAGAGACTGTAAGCTCGCCAGACTTTGGATCAAGCGGTGAGAAACCATTGACCTGGACAGATATTGCTAAAATGCTACGAATTTCGCGGTGTACACTGTATAGAACGATAAATGAGTTTAACCAGGAGAATTTAGGTGGGTTTCCGGACATTTCCTCGTTTCAGTATTCATACATTCCCGCAAGCAAAGTACACAGCTGACCTAGAACTTTGTTAGTGTTGCCATCGAAAAACAAATCCATATCGAGCAGTGAACGCAGGACAGATAATGCCATTTCGAGTCTACTAAAGAGAAGTGTGGCTTCGTGGAAGCCTAAGTCTGGTTATCATCTTGGATTTCAATCTCTTCTAGCTGGTTATATCTAAAAGACGAAGGCACTATCACGCACGTAGCACCGACCAGGCACATAGCATAGGCCGCCATGTTTAGGTGTTCTCATACATAGGGTAACTACAGGGTCGTCCATCATCCGCTGACCAGGATGGACTGCGGAAATTATTGAACATAATATTACGCATTGAAAAAAATCAGTTATTGAATTGAACAAGCGCGCATTGAATAGAAATACAAAGCATTGAATATAATTTTAGTTTATTAAACAAAATATCGAAACATTGAATATAAGTTTGGTTTATTGAACAAAATATCGAAACATTGAATATAATTTTGGTTTATTGAACAAAATATCGAAACATTGAATATAATTTCGGTTTATTGAACAAAATATCGAAACATTGAATATAAAATTGTTCTTATTGAATATTGCAACATTCCGGCAACCATACTAGCCGACTTCGGTTCGAAGTTTAATGGCCAGCTTCGAATGCTTCTGAAACAACCTGTCCGTTGTCCTCCGACTCCCAGAATACCGGTAAGCAGTCCATGACACTGTTCAGCAGAGCTGTTATTCAAGGTGGTAATTTTCCATTCACATCAACACAGTAAATCAGTCTCCGATGCTTGCCACAAATCTGTCAAATCCTGAAGTGGCGAAATGGAAACGTCTGAGGCCTTTAGAAAGTGGAAAGTGACTCTGTAGTTTATTGGCATGGCTTCCT
>JAEMWC010001065.1:210000-252500 GCA_016490735.1 Pachyseris speciosa | reverse complement strand
GGGGCCAAAAGGAGGAGAAAACAGCTGAGACATTTGAAAAAGGGCTTCATTGATTCACTGGATGCTTTAGAAGGACCACACTATGAATCTGGTGCTTTCTAAATATGTTTTGACAGTCAACTACCTCCAAAATAGTTTTGTTATACTTCAATTGTCATTTCCTCAATTTCCGTACTTTAGAGATTTTTTAGCCTTGTGACAACAGTAACTCAAGTAATATTTAAGGTATCCCCATGAAATTTTCAGGGTTTGTTAGGTATCCATAGCACTGTGCAATGACCTATTCTTATAAGATTTTGACCTTTTCTTGGTGTGTAGAACAATTTTAATTGAAAGGTCCTCTGTTACGTTTTTTGTGCATTCTCTGGAATGGGTTAATTCAGAACTATGTTGTGTTATGCACCAAAGAATAGGTCATTGCACAGCCATGACATGCCACTTTAAGCCTTGAAAGTTTGAGCTTTGTAGTTTGAAACTGAGCTGAGATATCTTTGCCACAGTTGTAGTCACTATTTGACTTTGGGAATTGGGTGTGGTCAGTTTTAAGGGTGTGGCTTCTCTGGAATGTCAAGAATGAACTACAGCTCTGGGCAGAATAAAGTTTGAGACCCCTGTAACATCTTGCTATAAACAGAATACTGTTGTTAAATGTAAAATTGTCTGAAAATTTGTTGCAAAAATGGTCAATTTTAGACTATTGAGCCACCTTAACAGAAACAGAAAACAAACTGCGGATATAAACATGGCAAACGAACCTTTGTCACGTTCTTATATAAAAAAGAGTGTAATTCTGTCGTAAAAAATACCAATGTATTAGGTGAAATTAGGCTGATTTGGCGATCAATTATTTTTCCTTGACGAAAATAGCTACTCCTAAATCACATGTAAAAAAAGGTAATCCATTGAAAGAGGAAAGTGGTGAGCTGTAAATGACTTGCTTTGTTCGTTTTATGTTCTCGGGTTACACGGTTAGACCGGTTTCGACTGAACACGCTTCCCTGCGAGAGGTCGATGTTTCAAAGCACGGCCTGACCAACACTTGGAGAAAGTGATACCTTTGTAATGACATCTGCAAATTGTTAGACTTTTAAATTTTAAACTAATTTATTTTCGTAAATTTTGCTCTAAGTTGGAAACTGAGATCCGACTCGAAGAGTAATAAACCTTGCTATATTTATGCCATTACAGGAAGTTGAAGTGATGAGGACGAAGTTCACGAGCAACTTCCATTATGAAAACCAGGGATTGCTGCGCAAGGCAGATCTGCGTTTGCAGTTGTCCTTATCGACCCGAAACACCCGCGATGACGCAGGTCAGTTTAATTTCACGTTTTTCCAGGTATCGCAGGTGTCATTCTCAACAACGTTACCTTGGTGCTGTTTGTTGCTCGCGAGAGACTCAAGTTCGGATTTTTTATTGAAACTGGAGCTCTCCAGAGAATGAATGAGACAATGAAAGAAGTGCCTCAGAAATGTGCTGGAAGAAGGTACCTATGAAAGTAATACCATGTGAAGAGGGCTGCGTCGCTGAGTGCGGTACAAATCTCTTACCTTCAAAGTCAGTGATGGACCTCTGACGTTTGCCTTTTTGTTTTAACTAGGCAATACTCTTGCGCTTTGATTCTTCTGTCTGTGTGTCCTGTATCTTACTTGTCGAGGTAGTAATAGTCCCTAATCTTAAGCGGAACACTACCGCACACTGCATGAGAAAATTTGATATTCATTTAGTTCTCACCTCCACACTTCTCCCCTGAATTACGGCAAGCATTCAGCATATTTTAGCTTTCATTATCACAAAGAGTGCAGCTTTAAGGGCCGCACTCCGTATGATCTACACATGACAGTCAGTTTCCATGATTACTTTTCTCCGCCGAGAATTCAATGCACCAGGGGCCACTTGCTCGAAGCATGGTTAGCGCTAACCCTTGTTATATACCATGACAACCTATAGGTCTTAATACATCTTAACCAATGGATAGCGCTAACCATGCCTCGAGCAACTCAGCCCAGTCCGCTAACCGTACGATTTTCTATCCAGGTTTATCGAGGTCATAAATTCATGCACTTATATCTATGTCCTCACTTTCTGAGCCAAAACAAAACGTAAATATCAATATCTCCTTTCTTCTTTGAAAGCGACTAAGTGAATAATCGAATGGCATTCTTTTTTCTAGGACTTAACTGCCACGACATATGGTTAAAGGGTCGTGCGAATGGAGATGGTATGTACTGGCTGGACCCGGATGGAGGAAGCAATTCAAATGCATTCCTGGGTTATTGTGACATGACGTCCAATGGTGGTGGATGGACCATGTGTTATACGTCCGCTGAGAAAGCCAAACCTAAGACCGAAACCTCTTACAGTGCTGAGACTCCTTATGGAACTGATGGATACAGAACGAACTGCAACAATATTCCAGTGAGTTGATTGGTTTTCATTACCATAAGTTTGCATGCACGAATAACATTCAGAAACACCGACCGGTTAGCTCAATTTGTTAAGCCATGACATCTGCAAATGGGTAGATTTTCTAGTCTTCTCGGATAAGGACGATTAACAGTAGGTCCCGTCTCACAGCACTTTTACCTAATGATTTGTGGGACGTTAAAGAACCTACACACTGTTTCCAAAGAGTAGGGGACGTAGTTCCCAGTGGTGTGGCCTGGTCTTTCATATATCATGTATCGCCTCATATGCTACTACACATGTAAAAGCGCATTTGATTATCTCGTCATTGAAAATGTGCTATACAAATTCACAAATTCATTCATTCATTCATTCATTCATTCATTCATTCATTCATTCATTCATTCATTCATTCAGTCAGTCATTCATTCATTCATTCAATCAATCATTCATTCAGAAACAGACGGAGTCAAGTCAAGTCATCTTTATTTAGGAAGGGAGGCCCTTTCAGCACTAGGCTGGAAAAAAGAAACGATTTCCGACTCTATGTAACTATTGTTACTCGTCAGCACAAGATTATGGTGAGAATAATTTCGAAAATTACAAGACTCAATATGTGGGTCTGCCATGTTCGTGACTCTCTAAGGAGCACCAAAATGGCTCCCGAAAAAGCTAATTAAACTAATAATCCAGGTCCTGCAGCCAGTATTTCTATTTTCTCTTCAGAATCAGTTGTAGGTGGCACTTTAACATTAATATTGTAGGTAAAGTGAAAATACCGGTTTTATCACATTTTGAGAGTTCGTTTACCTTGGGTCAATTTGATTAAATTTCAAAGTGTCGCACTTATAAGGCAAGGCAATATAATTTATAGTATCGGCGTGCAATTTTTGTTCAAGATTTGTCTTATCGGTGGGTAGAAACTATTAAAAGATGGGCTTTGTATGCCTTAAGTTTAAGTTTTAGAATTATCACCTCGCCGCATGTATCCCTGGGGAATTGGCAGTCGTTTCAGTTCTCCTTGTCAATTAAAGACATATATTTAGGCGAACTCACTATTTGCATCTTGCATCAATTTATACTTACCTGTGTTGGTTTTAGTTCAAAGAAATTATCTTCTTTGATCACCAAACTGGAAACGTGGCCTACTTCAAACGACGTGTCAAAACGCCCATAACGGCCGCTGGTAACTATGGGAATGCTGCTGGCACTTACGGATTGTGGGACGGTGTGGGAGCCATGAACGGTAACTACGCTTATCAGTTGTTAATCTGCGATACTTCCTTCTACACTGGCTTCTTCGTATCTGGTTACACTAGCAGTTGTTACAAGCAGTGTAACAGTTGGTGCGGTGATAGGACCTCACCATACTTTCGAACATCGTCGACCAATGCAAACTACCCAGGCGTGGCCTTCAACACCAATGCTCATCACCCCAACATAGTGAGCAACAGGCGCATGAGTGTTGGTTTGCGCTGAAACATCTCGCACTTATCCTCGTTAAAAGTTATGCAGTTCGCCCGCATATGAAAACAGACCAATTTTTGCACGATAACATTGCTCTCACTCTTGAAAAGATGTCTAAAAAAATGAAACGAGAATTTTAAACGGTCTTCTTATACCCAATCATATTTTGGTAGTGATTCTGGTGCAAACTGGTGGCAGTTCATCCCATATATAGCACTTTAATTCCTATAATTCCTTTTGTGAGGAACGAAGTGTTGTTATCAATTTCGTAACTGAAGATGTATTATTAATTCTTCAGTACCTTACATGGGTCTTACATGAAAGCATTAGAAGAAATGAAAAAAGAAAGGAATTATATAATAGACAAACATACCTTTCATAACATTTGATTTAACCATGTTATGACCGGCAGAATTTGTTATAATAAAGGATCAATGTGAACTGCAATTTGTTCTAACTCCATTGTTCTTTTTCAACTGCATGTCTCTTCTTCTTAGTCGTCTTCTTTTCCTTCTTCACAGTTGAACACTGTTATCGTCCCTAGGCCTCCATGGCTATGCAATGTTCATTATCTTGAAATCAAACCCAATCCTTAGACACTAAGGTGGGGAGTCCGGAAATCCTGTCACTCCTCACAAGTCACTGCTCACCGTTAGAAAATATTTGGAGGTCTTTTTCACCATAGCAACGATATTTTCGTTGTTTTGTATCCAAGGATTTGCAACATCCCGAAAACATAATTTTCTCACTAGGCTCGCTGATCCTCCTCACCAGTGACTTCTGGAAATCTTGCAATATCTACTTAGACCGTGAAATAGCAGCAGTGTGCACTGAATTTTAGTGTAGATCAGGATCAGCAATGGCTGATTGAATTAAGAACATTTTCCATTGTATTTTTCATGGTTTATAAATATGTGCGAAAAGCAGGTCTTAGCAGGGGCTTTTGGAATTAAAGAAACAAATTTGGGTGTAGATGATAAGGCAAAAAACACACTAAAAAGCTTCAAAATACGCGACAATGTATGTCAATTTTTTTCAACCTTGAAGATTAATTATACCTGAAAAATACGTACCTGGTTACCCCCAATTTCCTTGTTGGATCCCAGTAACCCTTACCAAGACCTGCTTTTCCTTCATATTTATAAATCGCACAAAATTAATTTGTTCTAGGAAACACCATCCTTAAGAAATCCTGTTATCTAGGGTTATCTTGAGATGCGCAGGACATATGTGCAGTAGCAATATGAGGCGCCGTCCTTAAATTTTCCAAATATTTCGGTTAAACATCACTGACCTTGATCAGTATGAAGAGAAGAAAGGCCGTTAACAAAGAAAGGGCTAAGAAGACTCCTAAATATAAGGGGAGATTAAGGGCGCGTTTTGTCCGCATATTCCAAAATCAGAATACCTCAAAAAACTAAACATTTCCTTTTTCTACATATTTAGTAGGATCAAATGCTTTTAAAAAGAAAATTAATGATCTTAATTCATGTTATCATTGTGGAAACGTCATGTAACGTTTTATCGCTAATTTTCCTTTTAGAATGTTCTTTTTTTGTTCAAAATTGATCTTTATCAAGTCATTTAACTTTATCCATGTGAATTCAATTCGGCTTCCCCGGTTTCAAATCCCACTCTAGCCACTAGCTGGTGTTGTTCTGGGTAGTCCCCTGTTCAAGTCCTCGGTTATCCTTGTAAATACCAATTGGTTTTTCTTATTTATTATTATTAATATTATTATTATTATCATCATCATCATCACCATCATTATTATTATTATTATTATTATTATTATTATTATTGATCAAAAACGATTTCTTGAAACAGTAATACCAGTTGTCATATATACCATTTAAAGATCAGGTCTCTGCTAATGTAGTGAAAAAACGTCTCACAGCCCTCAGCTCAAAAATCAAGACTACAATTTAGCCTGTGTTCATCAGCAGAAAACTCAACGAAGATCTTAAATTTCGAGAAGTCAAGCCAGCCATTGTTAACCAACAATTTTTAGTTTATAAATTTCAATGTAACCTGTGCGATGCAGGATATGTTGGTTACCCTCGCGGCCACCTCCACGAACGCGTTGATGGACACAAACAAAAATCGTCGTCAATTTATAAACATTATTTTAGCGAACATAACTCGAACGTACCATCTTTTCTTTCAGAACAATTTCACATGCTCACTAGAGGTTCTAACAAATTTGATTGCCTAATTAAGGAGATGCTTTTTATAAGAAAACTCAAACCATCCCTAAACGTGCAAACGGACTCGATTCGCGCAAAGGTATTCACTTGAAGAACTTGTGACCCTTTGTTATTATGTTAATTTGTAGAGACTATAGAAATCAAATCTTCGCATTACTTATTCATTTTGCCGAATTCTCCGAAAGAAAAAATAATGGATAAACACTTTAGGACATCTAGAATCTAAAATGGTTATTATAAAATCTTTAAAATTCTATTAAATATATCACTTATTCGACACTTATTCGGAACTTTAATGTTTTTCATGTTGCAACTTTAAACGTCCGAGAGATGTTCAGTGTTCCTGAGATCAGCCTTCTGCATGTTATAAAGAACTCCCTTACTCTTACTTTCGACCAACTCCTTCACTCTCGGCACCATCCCCCTAATACGTCCATTATGATATTATATTGTTTCACTTCATATCCTTGGTACTTTGATTGAAGCGGGGAACTAAGCATGGCGGACGGACGGTCAGTTTGTAGTTCTGATGATGATCATGATTCACTCCCTAAAACCGAGTCTTGCTCGCTAAACCCTGAGGTCTGTGAACTGGAATATCTTCATCTTAATGGCGACAAGTTAATGTGGTCAAACGACCTCGAATCGCTGAAGAATTTCGTGGCAGATGTTCTAAAACAGCAAGGGAAATGGCTGACGCCTGGTGGAAATACGAAGCAATTCAAAAGTTCCAACGGTAATTTAATTATTAACTGGTACAACAAGAAACAACGAACTCTGAACTTTCAGGGTCGTGATGGCCCTGCTTTAAAAGATGGGTTAGTGGAATTAGTACGAATGAAGCCGGGAGTGCCAACGGATTTGCAAGACCACGAGCCTTTGGTATCAACCGAACAAACAACGCAACCATCACTATCAGAGGAAGACAGCAGTATTCAGCGTAATAGTCGAATATTGATCGACGACGGGAGTCCGTCAAATTACACTCAAGAGCGATCAAATCCAGTAATTGTGACCGACATTGAGGGCTTAAAACTTGATTTATTGATACTTCAGAAACAAGTCGAAGAAAATGCAAAGCTTTTGTCCATTATAAATGCCAAAAATTAAGACGAAAATGCTTCTTGTACCGAACTCCTTGATTACAAGAAAAGGTGCGAAACGTTATTATCCTCTGTTTCCAAAAAAGACAATGCAATCAGAGAGTTGGAAGAAAAATGTTTGACCTTTGAGAGCCGCGTTTTGTCATTAGAACAGGAGAATGATTCCCTTAGGCTTGCATTAACCATCATTATGCAAGAAAAGAGTCGAGTTGAAAGCAATCAACCAAGGTCAAGCGAATGCTGGGTCCATGTGGATAAGTCGCGAGGCAACTGAATGGAAATGCCAAACGTAGCCAGAAGCCAGTGCACACTAATATCACCGAATCCCGAAACAGTTTTGAGCCCCTTCGAATTAACGAACAAGTGGAAGTGAGAAATGTAGTCAATCAAAAGGTAAACAGTGGTGACGATGGCCAAGGTACATCTTCGTCTTCCTCGGAGGTTAGAACGGGGAAAGCTATCGAGACCGTTCCAACCGAATTGTCAGACGATCACGACCGACTACAGCCCGACCGCCGGAAGAAGGTTATCATAGCGGGATATTCTACACTTAAATATCTTTGAGGCCACAAAATGTCCAGAAACTCCCAAGTCAAGATAGCCACATTCCCGGGATGCACAACACGAGACATGAAGGATCACATGAAGCCACTTTTACGCAGAAACCCGGACGAGATAATTATCCATGTTGGAACCAATAATTTAAGATCTACCAACTCCCCTCGTGAATGTGCTGAAGAATTGATTGACCTAGCCGAATCAGTTAGTTCGGAATCTTCAGCCATGATTACAATATCCAGTCTCATCAGTAGATCAGACGATGAATCTTTGGCCGGTAAAGTTCCTGATGTGAATAAAGTTCTTAAGCAGTTTTGTAAGCAAAGGTCCTGGGGTTATATTGATCACTCAAACATTTCTGCGACTGACCACCTTAATCGGAGTGGTCTCCACTTAAACAAGGGTGGAACCTCGCGTCTCGCTCAGAATTTTATTAATCATTTACGTGTAGATTAGGACAGTGCCGTCTGGGAATCCGATCCAGCTGATGCCTGCAATCGAAACGACCGCGGTAAGTCCAACCATTCTAGTATCTTTGGTCGAGGGTTAGTCTGTGCGTCTCTAAACATAAATAGTCTACTGTCCCATATTGACGATCTTAGAGATTTTATGTCCTCTTCTAGAGTAGATATTTTAGTAATCAACGAGTCTAAATTAGACTCTACAGTGCATAATAACGAAGTCTACTTGTCTGGCTTTGAACTGGTTAGGAAAGATCGTAAAGTTAACGGAAGGAATGGAGGTGGTGTTTGTATCTATTTGCGCACGAATTTAAACTACCGAATACGTGACGATTTAAATAACGACGAGTTGGAGTGTCTATTTGTCGAAATCAGTAAGCCACGCAGTACACCATTCCTAGTCGGTACCTGGTATCGACCCCCAAGCTCTTCACCTAATCTTTTTAATGAGTTCGAAAAAGTAATCGCTAAAATTGACGCCGAAAACAAAGAATTATATATACTTGGTGATGTCAACTGCAATTTGTTGCCTGAAGCAAATGCATATATTTCTTCCTTTCTGATTAATATTTTGGACATATATGGTCTTACTCAGTTAATTAGGGAACCAACACGTGTCACTTCAGTTTCTAATGCTCTAATTGATTTATGCATAACAAACTCCCCAGAAAAGGTTTCAAAATCGGGTGTCATCCACCTTGGTATAAGTGATCATTCTCTTGTTTTCTTGACACGTAAGGCCCACTATGACCGTAATGGTCCTCGTATGATCGAGACAAGGCAATTTAAGCACTTTGACAGTTATAAGTTCTTAAGAGCACCTGTCCCTAAAAATCAAACATATCTCGGCAGGGGTGGAAAATTCGATTTCTTTCATATTTTAATGTTCGATAGGTTAGGATCTAACGAAAATCACTGTATAATTTTTTCGGTGAAATATCTTTTCATTTCAAAGAAAAATGCAAACAAGAAATTCTGCGAGAATTAGAAGCGGCCTTTTTGACCATCCGAGCCATATTAATGCACAGGATAAGTTCAAGTTGATCGTAATTCAATTTTGGTATGACAGTCAATTCCTCACTCCGAATGATAACAAAGTTAAAATTCGATTGAGCATTTAGAGAAGGTTTTGGTGACCTAGTGGGTTAGTGCGCTCTTCTCGAACTGTAATCACAGATTAGGGTCGGTGGTTCAAGTCTCAACAGAGTGAAGTTTTTTTTTTTTCTTTGATCTCTTTTTTTTTTTCTATTCCTTTTCACTTGTTTTTCTTGTTTCTTTTGTCAACGCTTAAGCTGTAAACCTATTTTGCAATTTAACACGGAAAAGTACTGAATCGATTCTATGGATATTCGCTACGCGAGAAACCAAGGCCAACCGAAGTTTGACAAAACATTGGCTCTTCGATTTGCTTGACAACTTCGAAGAAAGCGAAGAATTTAGTATAAATCTGCGTCTTCGATACGTTGACCAGTTTCTCGACGATAACCGATATCTCCAATACTACTAAGCCATGTTCAAACAACGCCACGCAGAAGAGCTGTGTTGCTTGATTTCACTTCCGGTATATCACCATCACTAGTACTTCCGGTATTGCACCATCACTAACTCAGGTCAATATTTGCCAATCTCGTTACATGTAAAGTAAATTCAGTGAAAGTTATGGACTTTCTTTAAGATTTCATAGGCCTTATAAATTATTTTAAACGTTGTTACAATTTATCATTCCGGAAAAGAAACACAAATGCCCAAAGATTTTGTTTAAAACAAATGCATTGTGAAACGAAAATAACCATAGAAAGGACACACTTTCAAAACTATAATATCTGTCCAATCAGAAGTGCCCGTTCCCACCAGTGAAACAGACAAGAAACATAACTTACACGCAATATCGGGAAAGCAAGCGTAATGCTACCCTGGGTGCCTTTTAGTCAATTAAAGTTTATACTCTTTACATTATTACGCGAAGTTTAGATACAACGACGCGAGCATCGAGAAAATAATTATAATCATGCAAAATAAAACCTGTACACCCTTCTTACCTTTATTCCATACCCAATCATCGTTGTTCTGAAATACTGCTCAAAACAAACGCTCTCAAATAAATATCCTTCGTTATGGGATGTACATTGGAGTAATTCAATTCTGAGAAAACATTTCTTTTCTCAGTAACCCTTGGGCATTGAAACGGATTTTAAAGAGACGATGCGTGACCGACCTAATGACTTTATTTACTACAAAATTCCCCAGTAACCGCAAGAGATGTCTCATTAGCGCAGTCGGATAAGGAGCCGAGTTAGGAATTTGAAGGTCGCGAGTTCAAATCCCGGAACCGGTATTATTAAATCATTTCTTTACTTATATCATTGTTTCTTCCTCTGGCCGAGAGGGGCACGGGCCTCTCGACGGACACCACGACAAAAAAAACTACAACAAAAAAAACAAGAAATTCTGCGAGAATTAGAAGCGGCCTTTTTGACCATCCGAGCCGGATTAATGCACAGGATAAGTTCAAGTTGATCGTAATTCAATTTTTGTCACCTTTCAGTTGGCATGACAGTCAATTCGTCATTCTGAATGATAGAGAATTTAAAATTCGAAACTGCGTTAAGAGGAGGTTTTAGTGGCCTAGTGGGTTAATGTGCTCATTGTATACTGTCATGGCAGCGTAGGGTGGGTGGTTCAAGTCTCAACAGAGTGAAAATTTTTTTTTCTTTTATCTCTTTTTTTTCCATTCCTTTTCACTTGTTTTTCTTTTTTCTTTTGTCAACGCTTAAGCTGTAAACCTATTTTGCAATTTAACACGGAAAAGTAGTGAAGCGATTCTATGGATATTCGCTACGCGCGAAACCAAGGCCAGCTGAAGCTTCACAAAACACTGGCACTTCGATTTGTTTGACAATTTCAAAGAAAGCGAACAATTTGCTATAAATCTGAGTCTTCGATCCGTTGACCGGTTTCTCGACGATAACTGATAACTCAATACCACTAAGGTACGTTCAAACAACGCCACGCAAAAGAGCTGTGTTGGTTCATTTCACTTCCGGTATTGCACCATCACTAACTCGGTCAATATTTGTTTATCTTCAAAACCGGGTCACGAACAATCTCGTTACATGTAAAGTAAATTCAGTGAAAGTTATGGACTTTCTTTAAGATTTCATAGGCCTTATAAATTATTTTAAACGTTGTTACAATTTATCATTCCGGAAAAGAAACAAATGCCCAAAAAAGATTTTTTTTTAAAACAAATGAATTGTGAAACGAAAATAACCATAGATAGGACACAGTTTCAAAACTATAATATCTGTCCAATCAGAAGTGCCCGTTCCCACGAGTGAAACAGACAAGAAACATAACTTTTAATACACGCAATATCGGGAAAGCAAGCGTTATGCTACTCTGGGTGCCTTTTAGTTAATTAAAAGTTTATACTCTTTACATTATTACGCAAAGTTTAGATACAACGACGCGAGCATCGAGAAAATAATTATAATCACGCAAAATAAAACCTGTACACCCTTCTGACCTTTATTCCATACCCAATCATCTGTTGTTCTGAAATACTGCTCAAAACAAACGCTTTCAAATAAATATCCTTTGTTATGGGATGTACACTGGGGTAATTCAATTCTGAGAAAACATTTCTTTTCTCTGTAACCGTTGGGCATTGAAACGGATTTTAAAGAGACGATGCGTGACCGACCTAATGACTTTATTTACTACAAAATTCCCTGCTTGCCGCGACAGATGTCTCATTAGCGCAATCGGATAAGGGGCCGAGGTAAGAATTGGATGGTCGCGAGTTCTAAAACCGGATCCGGTATAATTAAATTATTTCTTTACTTATGTCATTGTTTCTTCCTCTGGCCGAGAGGGGCACGGGCCTCTCGACGGACACCACGACAAAAAAAACTACAAAAAAAAAAAAAAAAAAAAAGGGTATTACTAGAAGCGGCTCGTCGCTAAGCGACGGCCGCTTAACAAGAAATTCTGCGAGAATTAGAAGCGGCCTTTTTGACCATCCGAGCCGGATTAACGCACAGGATAAGTTCAAGTTGCTCGTAATTCAATTTTTGTCACCTTTCAGTTGGCATGACAGTGAATTCATCATTCTGAATGATAAAGAATTTAAAATTCGATTTAGCATTTCGACAAGACTTTGATGGCCTAGTGGGGTAATGTACTCTTTTCGTACTGTAATGGCAGCTTAGGGTCGGTGGTTCAAACCTCTATTGAGGAAGTTTTTTTTCTTGTATCTCTTTTTTTTTTTTCTATTCCTTTTCACTTGTTTTTCTTTTTTCTTTTGTCAACGCTTAAGCTGTAAACCTATTTTGCAATTTAACACGGAAAAGTAGTGAAGCGATTCTATGGATATTCGCTACGCGCGAAACCAAGGCCAGCCGAAGCTTGACAAAACACTGGCACTTCGATTTGTTCGACAATTTCAAAGAAAGCGAACAATTTGGTATAAATCTGAGTCTTCGATCCATTGAACGGTTTCTCGACGATAACTGATATCTCAATACCGCTAAGGTATGTTCAAACAACGCCACGCAAAAGAGCTGTGTTGGTTGATTTCACTTCCGATATTGCACCAGCACTAGTACTTCCGGTATTGCACCATCACTAACTCGGTCAATATTTGTTTATCTTCAAAACCGGGTCACGAACAATCTCGTTACATGTAAAGTAAATTCAGTGAAAGTTATGGACTTTCTTTAAGATTTCATAGGCCTTATAAATTATTTTAAACGTTGTTACAATTTATCATTCCGGAAAAGGAACACAAATGCCCAAAAAAGATTTTCTTTAAAACAAATGAATTGTGAACCGAAAATAACCATAGACAGGACACAGTTTCAAAACTATAATATCTGTCCAATAAGAAGTGCCCGTTCCCACGAGTGAAACAGACAAGAAACATTACACACAATATCGGGAAAGCAAGCGTTATGCTACTCTGGGTGCCTTTTAGTCAATTAAAAGTTTATACTCTTTACATTATTACGCGAAGTTTAGATACAACGACGCGAGCATCGAGAAAATAATTATAATCACGGAAAATAAAACCTGTACAGCCCTCTTACCTTTATTCCATACCCAATCATCGTTGTTCTGAAATACTGCTCAAAACAAACGCCCTCAAATAAATATCCTTCGTTATGGGATGTACACTGGAGTAATTCAATTTCTGAGAAAACATTTCCTTTCTCTGTAACCGTTGGGCATTGAAACGGATTTTAAAGAGACGATGCGTGACCGACCTAATGACTTTATTTACTACAAAATTCCTTAGCCACCGCAACAGATGTCTCATTAGCGCAGTCGGATAAGGGGCCGAGTTGGGAATTTGAAGGTTGCGAGTTTAAATACCGAAACCGGTAAAATTAAATTATTTCTTTACTTATGTCATTGTTTCTTCCTCTGGCCGAGAGGGGCACGGGCCTCTCGACGGACACCACGACAAAAAAAACTACAAAAAAAAAAAAACAAGAAATTCTGCGAGAATTAGAAGCGGCCTTTTTGACCATCCGAGCCGGATTAATGCACAGGATAAGTTCAAGTTGATCGTAATTCAATTTTTGTCACCTCTCAGTTGGCATGACAGTCAATTCGTCATTCTGAATGATAAAGAATTTAAAATTCGAATCTACGTTAAGAGAAGGTTTTAGTGGCCTAGTGGGTTAATGTGCTCATTGCATACTGTCATGGCAGCGTAAGGTGGGTGGTTCAAGTCTCAACAGAGTGAAAATTTTTTTTTCTTTTATCTCTTTTTTTTTTCCATTCCGTTTCACTTGTTTTTCTTTTTTCTTTTGTCAACGCTTAAGCTGTAAACCTATTTTGCAATTTAACACGGAAAAGTAGTGAAGCGATTCTATGGATATTCGCTACGCGCGAAACCAAGGCCAGCTGAAGCTTCACAAAACACTGGCACTTCGATTTGTTTGACAATTTCAAAGAAAGCGAACAATTTGCTATAAATCTGAGTCTTCGATCCGTTGACCGGTTTCTCGACGATAACTGATAACTCAATACCACTAAGGTATGTTCAAACAACGCCACGCAAAAGAGTTGTGTTGGTTGATTTCACTTCCGGTATTGCACCATCACTAACTCGGTCAATATTTGTTTATCTTCAAAACCGGGTCACGAACAATCTCGTTACATGTAAAGTAAATTCAGTGAAAGTTATGGACTTTCTTTAAGATTTCATAGGCCTTATAAATTATTTTAAACGTTGTTACAATTTATCATTCCGGAAAAGAAACACAAATGCCCAAACAAGATTTTTTTTAAAACAAATGAATTGTGAAACGAAAATAACCATAGACAGGACACAGTTTCAAAACTATAATATCTGTCCAATCAGAAGTGCCCGTTCCCACGAGTGAAACAGACAAGAAACATAACTTTTAATACACGCAATATCAGGAAAGCAAGCGTTATGCTACTCTGGGTGCCTTTTAGTCAATTAAAAGTTTATACTCTTTACATTATTACGCAAAGTTTAGATACAACGACGCGAGCATCGAGAAAATAATTATAATCACGCAAAATAAAACCTGTACACCCTTCTGACCTTTATTCCATACCCAATCATCTGTTGTTCTGAAATACTGCTCAAAACAAACGCTTTCAAATAAATATCCTTTGTTATGGGATGTACACTGGGGTAATTCAATTCTGAGAAAACATTTCTTTTCTCTGTAACCGTTGGGCATTGAAACGGATTTTAAAGAGACGATGCGTGACCGACCTAATGACTTTATTTACTACAAAATTCCTTACTCGCCGCAACAGATGTCTCATTAGCGCAATCGGATAAGGGGCCGAGGTAAGAATTGGATGGTCGCGAGTTCTAAAACCGGATCCGGTATAATTAAATTATTTCTTTACTTATGTCATTGTTTCTTCCTCTGGCCGAGAGGGGCACGGGCCTCTCGACGGACACCACGACAAAAAAAACTACAAAAAAAAAAACAAGAAATTCTGCGAGAATTAGAAGCGGCCTTTTTGACCATCTGAGCCGGATTAATGCACAGGATGAGTTCAAGTTGATCGTAATTCAATTTTTGTCACCTTTCAGTTGGTATGACAGTCAATTCGTCACTCTGAATAATAAATAATTTAAAATTCGATATTGCGTTTGGAGAAGGCTATGGTGGCCTAGTGGGTTAGTGTGCTCTTTTCCTACTGTAATGGCAGCTTAGGGTCGGTGGTTCAAGTCTGAATATTTTTTCCTTGATCTCTTTTTTTTTTTTTTTTTTTATTCCTTTTCACTTGTTTTTCTTTTTTCTTTTGTCAACGCTTAAGCTGTAAACCTATTTTGCAATTTAACACGGAAAAGTACTCAACCGATTCTATGGATATTCGCTACGCGAGAAACCAAGGCCAGCTGAAGCTTGACAAAACACTGGCACTTCGATTTGTTTGACAATTTCAAAGAAAGCGAACAATTTGCTATAAATCTGAGTCTTCGATCCGTTGACCGGTTTCTCGACGATAACTGATATCTCAATACCACTAAGGTATGTTCAAACAACGCCACGCAAAAGAGCTGTGTTGGTTGATTTCACTTCCGGTATTGCACCATCACTAACTCGGTCAATATTTGTTTATCTTCAAAACCGGGTCACGAACAATCTCGTTACATGTAAAGTAAATTCAGTGAAAGTTATGGACTTTCTTTAAGATTTCATAGGCCTTATAAATGATTTTAAACGTTGTTACAATTTATCATTCCGGAAAAGAAACACAAATGCCCCAAAAAGATTTTGTTTAAAACAAATGCATTGTGAAACGAAAATAACCATAGACAGGACACAGTTTCAAAACTATAATATCTGTCCAATCAGAAGTGCCCGTTCCCACCAGTGAAACAGACAAGAAACATAACTTACACGCAATATCGGGAAAGCAAGCGTTATGCTACTCTGGGTGCCTTTTAGGCAATTAAAAGTTTATACTCTTTACAATATTACGCAAAGTTTAGATACAACGACGCGAGCATCGAGAAAATAATTATAATCACGCAAAATAAAACCTGTACACCATTCTTACCTTTATTCCATACCCAATCATCTGTTGTTCTGAAATACTGCTCAAAACAAACGCTCTCAAATAAATATCCTTCGTTATGGGATGTACACTGGAGTAATTCAATTCTGAGAAAACATTTCTTTTCTCTGTAACCGTTGGGCATTGAAACGGATTTTAAAGGGACGATGCGTGACCGACCTAGTGACTTTATTTACTACAAAATTCCTCGGTCGCCGCAACAGATGTCTCATTAGCGCAGTTGGATAAGGGGCCGAGTTAAGAATTTGATGGTCGCGAGTTCTAATACCGGATCCGGTATAATTAAATTATTTCTTTACTTATGTCATTGTTTCTTCCTCTGGCCGAGAGGGGCACGGGCCTCTCGACGGACACCACGACAAAAAAAACTACAAAAAAAAAAAAAAAAAAAAAAAAAAGGGTATTACTAGAAGCGGCTCGTCGCTAAGCGACGGCCGCTTAAAAAAAAAAAAAAAGGGTATTACTAGAAGCGGCTCGTCGCTAAGCGACGGCCGCTTAATAACGAAAATCCGTTAAAAATCGTCAATTGAGGCGCTAAATAATTACACAGGTTTGAGAGCCTCACGTGCAAAAACAAATCATTCTACTGTCTTTAAACCACTCAAATATTAGTTAACAATCTCTAAATATCTGTTGGAATGATTTTGGGGAATATTGCATTGTTCTTTGCATAAGAAATAATTTAATTTCGAAGGAAAACAATTTCAATGCAGTAAAAGTACTTCATGAATAAAATTGATTTTCACCATGTGCGAAACCTTCAAATCGAGTAAGCTTCTGGTGGTTGAATGTTGGAAGGATGGTCTATAGATTCCTGTGAAAATATCTTTGGGCAAATGAATAAGAGCGGCGCGAGAGCGTTTCAAAGTCCGTAAAAAATGCAAATATTTGACCTTCGGCGGTGAACTCTGAAGTTGCGCAGAGACATAAAATTTCACTGCGTGTACATATCTTAAGACTCTTAATCCATATTAGGTTAAACTAAGGACTTACAAAAACATTTGGAAATGTTCTAACCTTATATTATGTTATAAAAGACAGGTCCAAAGGCCATTTAAGCACGATTCTCTGTTCGCTCGTCGCCTAAGTTTGAGCTCTGTTTGTAACATCCGATGTACACCGCTTAATCAACGTAGCCAATGGTCGAATACCAATCTTTGATCAACTTTCGGCGCATTTCATTACAACCGCATCCTCTACGACGGCTTTGTCATTTGTTTAGTATTTCTTGGTTAATAGTCCTCGAAATTATTACATCTGATCGCTGTTAGAATGGTACAAAGGTCGTCGTTTACAGTCCATACTGCATTGCAGACAGCCGTTTGATCGTCACGCAATGCAATGTCCTGGGCAGTTAGGGGGTGCTTCATTACTAAACAAGAACATACTCAAGGCAACAAGAACAACAATAATTAAGTACGTTCTTTCTCCCTTACTAAAATCTAGATAATCATTTATTTTATCAGTTCGCGCGCGTGGGCTGGGTTGTTAGGAGCGTTGGCAGGGGGGATGGGGTTTACAGAACTTACTGATAAAGATCACTTCAACCATTCATCTTTTAAATACAATAAATCCTAGTATGAAACCATCAACGAAAAATATTGCCTTTCTTTTGCTTCCTGAGTGAGTGCTTTCCTAAGAGAACATTGAATAACTCTATTTTTTTTTTCGTCTTACTGAAAGCCTGGGTAACCTGTGCCCTCTAACGGGTGGTTATTCATTTGAGTGTTACAAAGTACTTTTTTGGGGGGTATTTTTTGTTTAGAAACTATCAAATTTATGATTTCTAAATTAAACAGTAACTAATTTAAATTTCTTACTAAATTTAAAAATAAAATCTCTGGAAAATTCAGTCGAATTTATGGCTTCTACAGAGGCAGCTATTCGGCGTGAGAAAAAATCGCTTAATTTAATTTTGTGGCTTCCAAAGTAAACTTGGCGACGTTTGTTTGAACTTTTTAAAGTCAAGGCTGTGACAGTGAAAATGGAAGGTTGTTGTTCTTTTAAAGCCCTTGTTGGGGGAATTTGTAGCTATGACGCTAAAGACCGAAAGCGTGACACTGAAATTGTTCCGCTACTGTCGTGTCGTAAGGACATCAACAGTCACAAGTCCCTGTATAAATTTACCGGGCCAAAAGATGAGGTTGAACTGATTTTATGTCGAGCGGCTATGTTTACAAGGAGGAAAAGCTTGAGCTCCATGACGATATGTCCAAACCACCGATCAAAACTAGGAATAGGTTGGAGCAGAGGGTCCAGCACCAGGTGCAAGGTTCCGGAAGAAATTTCGAACCATGGCAAAGGGAAAGGAGTGTGGCCAAAAGGTGAAAGAGGGCTGGGGAAGAAGGAGTCCGAGGTTATCTTAAAGAAGACTGGTTCGTTCGTACAAGTTGGGTCAGGTAAGTTTTATTTTTCACTGTGTAGGTTAATTAACAATTATCCTGGGAAATCGCGCCGAATATCGCCTGATAGCCGACGAATCCGTAGGTCGAGTTGGCTAAAATCAATAATGAGACAGTACAATTTTCTGCGGTTATTGCAAAAAGCTGGAAAATCGTATATTTAACAATTATCCTGTGAAATGGCGCGAAAATATCGCCTGATACTTAGCCGAAGAGGCCGTAGGCCGAGCTGGCTAAAATCAGGCGATAATCCGCAAGATTGAGCAGGATAATTGTTTTCAGTGTTATTGACAATGACAAGCACAATTTTCTGTGCTTATTGCAAAACAAGCTGGAAAATCCGCTAGTTTTGTTAGCGACACAAAAAATTACGTATATATCGCAGGAGATCTGTTGAGAACGCACGACGAATCGTCTGAGCTTACTGTGACCATATTTGGACATTGTCACAATGTAAGGAATGAGAAACTGGGTTATCAATGTCAACCTAATGGTGTTTCCTATTCGTCATTCAGGTGTATGTAGAAAATGTAGAGAGAAGATGAAAGATCTGACAGATATTGAGGGGCATGATTCTCCGGATCCGATTTCACAAATGAGAATTGATTTCGATATCGATGATCAGATGGCAAGAATGGCGTTGGTGAGTACGCGGCAGTTCACATGATTTGAGATATAAGAGTTACTACTTCACTAGCGCTGGTGGGTTAGTGGCATAGACCAGGTTTCCCGCCTCCCCATGTGCAAGAAACGACAACGCCCAAATGACGGCACAAAGACGACGTCATTAGGTTATATGTCTATGTTCTATAAGAGAGGCTTAGTTTCTTGTTTTCTTCATTACGTGTACATAAGGCAGTCCATATCTAAGGACGAAAGGAAATGGCTGAAATACTTATGCGTACTGTTAGAGCTTTCCGAGCACGAGTAAAGGACTGGCGACGATTCTGATGAGCTTACACCTATGGACTCATAGATACGGTATTTCATGCTTACATAACTTCGTAAACAAAGCTACAAGTGAATGCATACCGTTCAACTTTGTGCTCATTTGTGTTACTAAGTTTAAGACGTCGCTCAAATATTGTAGTAAGTGGTGCTAATTCTAACGGTAATAAAGCTTGGATTTTTTTATCCGTAGGATGATGACGTGGTAACCTTTAACCCTAATACTGTAAGTCCAGTATCGCCTCGGACACCAAAAAGTGAATTTTCGAATGTCGAAACACCATCAAGTATCTATCAACCGTCTGAAGGTGTTGCAACTCCATCTGGAGATGACTGTGAAGCACGTACCACTTCAAGAGAAAAACTTAATTCATTTTTGGCTTCCAGAGACATTAGTCCCATCCGTTATTCAATGATTACGCCTTGGGATGAAGCTGCAGAAAGAACAAAACGGTTTCACATACGCAAAGCGAGGCAGGTTGTCATTACCGCTTTGGAGGAAATAGCACCTCATAGCGCAGAGATGTTGCTCAACTCCATGCAATCATCTAAAGAAGACGAACGCGACATCGATTCTACGTTGATGGGAGTTCTTGTCGAGTGCTATCAAAACGCAAGTCACTGGAGCACCCGTAGACAGATACTGTCGATCATGGCTGATAAGGTCAGCTTTAAAGTAGTCAAAACTTGGATACCTAATCTTTCCCAGTACAGATACAATGTCGCGCGACACCATATCTTACTTCATGGTAGAGGCTCTGCCGTTCCTTTAGCTGAAAACACAAGAATGAAAGTCACACCAGAAAAACTTGACCACTTCTTGGCATTCATTACCAGTCCATATGTAATGCAAGATTTACCATTCGGTGAGAAAACCTTGAAGTTGTCCTCAAACACCGAGATTAAGATCCCAAACGTAGTGAGGACCATGATTCCCGAACGGATTGTCCAACAGTATCAGTGCTATTGCCATGAGACTGGATTTGTCCCCATGAGCCGCTCTACACTCTGTAGGATACTGAAAGTCTGCTCCGCGTCGGTGCGCAAGTCTTTGCAAGGACTTGACTATGTCTCGGCGGAGGGCGCAAAGGCCTTTGACGAATTGGCAGATGTCATTGACAAGCTAGGAGACAACTATGGCAAAGGACTCTCATGGGCAAAAGACCAAAACGAGAAATTAAAGATGGCAAAACGCTATCTTAAAGGTGACTTTAAGGTAGGTCTATATAATTACATACAATAAATTTCGAATTCAGTTTTCCTCGAGTTATCTTCAGTAGCCTTGAAGAATACGTTTGTTTTAGCATCCTTTTTTGTTTTGAAATATTTTTCTATCGATATGAACTATTTTCTGGCGTCTCGAGAAAAAGTGAAAGAAGGTGGAGTTTTTGACGTTACTTGACGTCATACACGTCACAATGAACAGATAAATACCGCTTCTTGTAAAGCAAGCTGCAGACTCTGAGCTCAAGTAATAATGCTTTCAAGGTGCATTGAAAAATGCATTAATTCATGAAGGAAATGCAAAAGAAATTAATTTTTAATAAGTGTCTTTATATGTGATAAAGACACGGCTAAATTTTACATCCGATTCTCTTGGCCAAAATAACCCGAAATCTCAATTTTAGTATAAGAGTGGATAGATGTACAGTAAAGCTTTTTAAGCCGTTCAGTAAATTCGCAATTCATGTTTTATCAAGTCCTAAAACACTCGGCCGCGCCTTGTGTTTTAAACTTGATAAAACACTCCTGCTCATTTATTAAACATTACATAACATCAACCCCCCCCCCCTCCCCCCTTGGGGTATACGCTTGCATGTATTGCACGTTCGCCGGTCAATCCCTGAAAACGAAATGACTTATATTGCGCTGTGACGTTTTAGTGCTGATTACGTACCCGGATTCAGTTGTTTTATATTTAAATTTTCATAACATTGTCGGTGGAAAGACGTAGAATAGATTTCCCACCATTATCATTCGATCATTGCAGGTACACGTATCACCAAGTTCCAGAGTTCCAGATCATTGTAGAAACTACGCCCTCAGTTTTCAAGGTGATTCCGATTACGTCGGCAGCTGTAATCATGATCACGATCTTAGATGTGATCGGTGCGACTTGTTCACGAATGCAGTCAGTGAAATTGAGTCTGCTCTGTCATATGTTGATATTTCAAGTGATGAGAAAGGTGAAATGAAATATGTCGTTTCTTTAGCTAAAAAGAAAATCGAAGCATGGAAAGCTCATTTAATCCGAACAATCAACCAAGATGAAGCGCGGCTTGATGTCTTAAAGAACCTAGACGCTCAGTCTGTACTTTTAGTCATGGATTGGGCCATGAAATACCTCCCAAGAAAATATCGCGAGAGCCAATCCGATTGGTTTGGAAAACGGGGTATTTCATGGCACGTAGCCACCGCCATGAGAAAGTCCGAAGGTCAACTTCAAATGCTGACGTTTGTGCACATTTTTCAAAGCTGTAATCAAGACAGCGCCACAGTTTTGGCTATCATTGACGATGTCTTGAACCAGCTCAAGACAACAATGCCTGACCTAAATCGTGTGCATTTCAGACAGGATAATGCTGGATGCTACCACAGTGCATCCACATTACTGGCAATTCAGCAGGTAGCTAAGAAGTACGACGTAAACGTCAGACTGGATTTTTCAGACCCACAAGGGGGCAAAGGGTCGTGTGACCGCAAAGCAGCGACTATTAAGAATCACATTAGAATATATCTAAACTCTGGTCAAGACGTGGAGACTGCCGATCAAATGAAGAATGCCATAGAGTCCTCTGGTGGTGTTCCTGGAGTAAGGGCTACGCTATGCGATACACAAGATATTCCCAAGTCCGCACCTTTAAAGTGGGACGGAGTTAGCTTCATCAATAATATTGAATATGGCAGTGAGGGAATGAGAGTCTGGAGATCGTATGCAGTTGGCCCTGGTAAATTCCTGCCGTGGAGTCAATTTAATTTTCCGGAAAGCTACTCCGTACCAGTGCTAAACACATTGAAGGAGGCCATCATTCCAAAAGCTCAATTTACTGCAATCATATCGAGGATAAAATCACCTCAAACGCAGCACGAAGAAGTTCAATTGGCATTGAAAGCAGAACCATCATATGAACAGAGTGACGAGGACAAAGAGTGTCACGATAAACTGTTTTCATGTCCTGAAGAGGGATGCATAAAATCCTTTCACAGATTTTCGTCCCTTCAACATCATCTTGACATCGGAAGGCACAGCTATGCTCTAGAGAATGAAACGCTTTTTGATAAGGCAATGAAGTCATATGCAACAAAACTAGAACAGGGTATTTCCATTGTTGAGAATCCCGTAGAAGTTATTCAGACACAGCAGGCACTGGATTCCTGCTCATCGTTGCCAATGGGCTGGGCGTTGAAATCCGCCAGTACTCAAAGAACCCGGCTGACCGAAAGCCAGAAACAATACCTCACGGAAGTATTCCAAATCGGCGAAAGGACTGGACGCAAAGCTGATCCTTGTAATGTGGCTAAGTCAATGAGGAAGGCCAGAAACGCAGATGGCTCCTGTAAATTTGATTCTTCAAGCTATCTAACACCTCAGCAAGTTGCAAGTTTCTTTTCACGCCTTGCTGCAAAAAGAGTTACTGCAGCTGAATCTCAGGACGAAGAAGTTGAACACCAGGAGGAGATGGAAAGAATCCAGGAACAAAGTATACAAGATTTAAGTAACGAAGTCATGGCTGAAATGTCCTTTCAACATCCCATAATGTATGACACACATAATATTTGTGAAATAGTTGCTCGCTGTAAACTCTCAAAGTTTTCTGTACAGATGCTTCAGGACATATGCAATTTTTATCAACTTGACACCTCATCCGTATACATCAAACGAAAGAAGCCCTACATTGATCTTTTGACGAATTTAGTACAAAGCTGCAGCTGCAAATCTGAAGAGCAGACTCTAACAGTCACAGCCTAGAGGCTTCATCAAAAGGTCAGGAAAAAAAAACGAAATTCCGTTAACTAAACCTTTTTTTTTAACTTTTCAGTCTTGCGTTTCAATTTTAGAGTTTATACTCTTTCAAGCCTTTTAGCTCTCGCCCACCCAGTTGAAATGGCTATGACACGCAACATTGCGTGACGAACAAATGGACGCCGGCAATGCAGTATGGACTGTAAGCGCCGACATTTTTACCATTATAGCAGCGATCAGATATAATATTTTCGTGCACTATAAACCAAGAAATACTAAACAAATGACTAAGCCGTAGAAGCAGATGCAGTTGTGATGAAATGCGCCGAAAGTTGATCAAAGATGGGTATTCAAACATTGAATACGTTGACAGTTTGCGCGGTGTACATCGGATGTCACAAACAGAACTTATGCGACGAACAACCAGAGAATCGTGCTTAAATGGCCTTTGGACCTGTCTTTTATAACATATTATAAGGTTTGAACATTTCCAAATGTTTTTCTAAGTGCTTAGTTTAACTTAATATGGGTTAAGACATTCACACGGAGTAAAATTTATGTCTCCCCGCAACTTCAAAGTTCACCGCTGAAGGTCAAATATTTGCATTTTTTACGGACTTTGAAACGCTCTCGCTACGCTCTTATTCATTTGCCCAAAGAAATTGTTACAGGAATCCATAGACCATCCTTCCAACATTCAATCACCAGAAGCTTAATCGATTTGAAGGTTTCGCACATGGTGAAAATCAATTTTATTCATGAAGTATTTTTACTGCATTGAAATTGTATACCTTCGAAATTAAATTATTTCTTATGCAAAGAACAACGCAATGTTCCCCACAATCATTCCAATAGTTATTTAGAGATTGTTAAATAATATTTAAGTGTTTTAAAGACAGTAGAATGATTTGTTTTTGCACGCGAGTCTCTCAAACCTGTGTAACTATTTAGCGCCTCAAATGACGTTTTTTAACGGATTTTCATTATTTGCATTTTTCTTTGAAATGAAAAGATATTTCGCCGAAGAAACTATACAGTGATTTTCGTTAGATCCTAGCAGGTCGAATATCAAAATATGAAAGAAATCGAATTTTCCACCCTTGCCGCGAAATTTGAAATTTGTCTGATTTTTACAGACAGGCGCTCTTAAGTGATCTCAATCAAATGCCATGGGGCAATGTCGATTTGTATTCTGATCCAAATGACATGTGGCGTGAATGGAAAAAAATGTTTCTCACCTGTGTTGACAAACACGCACCACTGAAATTGAAAAGAGTCCGTAAAAAGCGATGTCCATGGATTACTGGTGATGTCCTGAACAAAACCAGAAGAAGGGATTTCCTTAAAAAGAAGGCAATCTCTTCCAATGATTCAGCCTCATGGAATCAATACAAGCATGCTAGAAACCGGGCAAATAACGCTATTAAGCTCGCAAAGAAACTCTATGTTGCTGACAACCTGGAAGCTAATAAAGGAAATTTGCGAAAAACATGGAACACAATTAACGAGATAACCTCCCGTAAAAGTGGTAAGATGTCCAATATCTTGGAAATCAAAGCTGATAATACAGTAGTTAGTAATCCGGAAGACATTGCCGAAACTATTAACGAACACTTTACTAATATTGCGCAAGTATTAGCAGTAGATATTCCTCCCGTAGAAGTAAATCCTGAATTCTATCTGGAAACTACTGATAAATCGTTTTCTTTGCAAACTCCTAGTATTGATATGGTATTAAGTCTTTTAAAGAAAATTGATGACAAAAAAGCCACTGGTCTTGACAAGATTCCGAGCAAACTGTTGAAGATGGCTGCTGGTATTATCGCACCTTCGCTTACCGCTATCTTTTCTAGTTCTATTCTCACTGGGATATATCCAAACGAATGGAAATCGGCCAAAGTAACTCCAATTTTTAAAAAGGGTCTTAAATCGGATCCTAATAATTATAGGCCTATTTCTGTTCTTCCGATAGTTTCTAAAGTTTTTGAACAAATTGTTTACAACCAACTCTACCATTATTTAAATAATAACAAATTACTATCAAGTTGCCAATCAGGGTTCCGTTCCCTTCATAGTACTCTTACGGCTTTGCTTGAGGCGACAAATGATTGGTCAGTTGACATCGACAATGGGCTACTAAATGGCGTCGTTTTCATCGACCTTACTAAGGCATTCGACACCATTGATCACGAGATTATCTTGCGTAAAATGTCATACATGGGTGTTGACCAGGCAGCTATCAGGTGGTTCTTGTCGTATCTAAGTGGCCGAACCCAAAGATGTAATGTCAACGGCAAACTATCAACTGCTCGCGATCTCAAGTGCGGCGTTCCACAGGGCAGTATATTGGGTCCTTTGCTTTTCCTAATTTATATTAATGATCTCCCCAACTGCCTGCCGGCCGCTGCGCCAAGGATGTTTGCTGATGACACAAACATTACACTTTCGGCTAAAACGTTAACGGATCTCAAACAAGCCTTAACCCCTGAACTAAGTAACCTAAGCTGCTGGCTTAAAGCCAACAAGCTTAGTTTAAACGTTGCCAAAACAGAATTAATGTTAATTGGGTCAAGGCAGAGATTATCTGTCCAAAATGAAGACTTCGAAATAAGAATTGACGATCAAATCATCAAGAGGGTTGGACATACCAAATCCCTGGGTGTTACCATCGATGCTCATCTTACTTGGCGCAAACACGTTGAAGAAATAAGCAAGAAAGTATCCTCAGCTATAGGTGCCCTCAAACGGGTGCGACCCTTTATTCCGAAGGAAACTGCCATTCAAATTTATAACGCGCTAATTTTGCCAAACTTTGATTACTGCAGCCCGGTTTGGGACTGTCTTAGTGGCTACTTGAGTGATAAGCTCCAAAAATTGCAGAATCGATCAGCTAGAATAATTACAAAATTGCCCTTTGATACGAACTCAGACCACCTCCTATCCACCCTTAACTGGGAGAGGCTATCAATAAGACGAAAGAAACAGAAAGCCTTAATGATGTATAAAACAATGAATGGTCTTACCCCGGAATATCTCCAACGTCTTTTTGCTCAGAGCTACTCTAATTACAACCTGAGAAACTCTGAGGGAAAACTGGCATTGCCGAAACCAAGAACCAATTATTTAAAACGTAGCTTCTCCTATAGCGGGGCCAAATTATGGAATAACTTGCCCGATAGCTTAAAAAATGTCGGATCTGTTGATCAATTTAAGCGAAATCTGAAGAAGGTATCCAACATATCGGATTCCCACACGGCAATCATGTAAAGCAGTTAGTTGTAAATAGTCTTAGTTTTTAACTTGTAATACTTAACTGATGATTTTCCGTGTTTAAATAAAGTCTTACATACATACATACATACTTCTGCTTTAACTCCCAGCGGAGTGGTCCGTATTTCGTGGTTTTCTCCTCCTTCTTTCTCTCCCGATTGAGACCCATGGGCAGCTAGCGCTCATCTCAAGCGTGATGACTCGCTTTGACACGTGGTTGATAATGCGCGCATCCACTCTGTTGGCTCTAACTTCTTGGTGCTCCGCAAGTAGAGGGACATCCCAGGATGCTTGCGCATTGTTCGACTCGTACACTGGCTTCGGTTTCAGTGGCGAGTACCAAGGTGGCGCTGAGTCTACAAGACCTAAGTCTTGCAAAATCTCAAAGAAAAGTATCTTCAGGGCTGCGTTATGTCGGGTAATGTACTTGTTCTGTGCAAGGGTGGCACAACCAGCGAGGACATGGGCGACACTTTCAGGGGCCTTATTACATAGCCTGCACATCACGTCGCCCGTCGAGTCCGTGTGCGTTTTCTGACAGGCATACAGCCTCGTAGGTAATAACTGTTCGTAGAGCTCAAACATCCCCGCCACTGTGTGTGTTAGGCATTGTTTCCAACCGCTTAGCCACCAGAAACATCCGTCGAAATTAAGGCTCTCGTCTTCACTTCTCGCAGAGGTTAGTTTCCCCTGCCAGTTCTGTTCATATACCGCTTTCCATGTCTTCTGTTCCAGACCCTTCCTCAGCTCTGTCTTCAGTTTCTCTGCTGCTATCACCTCTCCACTCTCATGCTTCATGCAGTTTGGATTTGGGTACTCCAGCTGCAACTGGAGACCCATCTCCTCTGCATACCTTACTGCCTCTTTAACTAACGAGCTATGACCTAACTCTTCCGCTCTCTCTTCAAACTCGCGAACCATCGCCATCGCTGGGTCATCATTTCTATATAACATCACTACCGCCTTTATCTTCGTTACTTTGTACTCCTCCTCGATCGAGCGCAGACCTCTACTTCCCTTCTCTCTTGGCATGTATAGAATGACAGTTGAACCAATCGGATGTTTCCCACCATTCTCAAAAATTATCTTACGAGCTTCTCCATCTAACTTTTTAAGCTCTGTCACCGGCCATTGTTGTGTCCACATTGAGTAGCCCAGCACTGGCAATGCAAACTGGTTCGAGGCTGTTACCCGGTTGTGATCAGATAATAGACATTCTGCGAAGAAACTCCTTAGCTGCGCACTCCAGCGACATCCTCTCTTCTTTCCTCACCGACTCTAAGACACCCAAGAACTTGTACTGATTGCCCTCTTCGAGGTCGGAAATACAGATATTCTCATCTACCCTTAGCCCCGAGGCATCATGGGTATGAGTACGTACCCCCCTCTGTATATGAGCGACCGCACATGTTTTGGGGTTCCACTTGGTTGTTTCCATAACTTTGTTTAGTTTACTCTCCGAAGACGCAAAAATCTTTAGGTCGTCGATGTATAGGAGGTCTGTTACTTTTACGCTGATGGGCTTAGATAGTTTATAGCCTTCACTGGCGCTGATCTTCCATGCGGTGGGATTCAAACAAACTGTGAAGAGCCTGGGACAGAGAGCGTTACCCTGGGGTAGGCCTTTGTGAAACCTGATTGGCTCAGATGTCTTGCGTCCTTGCTTTGTAGTCGCCACCACCCTTGTGTTCCAGCTCTTGCTTAACTTCTCTACCGTCCTTGACAACCGGACAGGGAATCTATGCGAGATCATCATTTCCTCCAACCAACCATGGTCTACCGAGTCTTACGCCTTCTTGACGTCGATCCACGCCATACTCAGGTTACGCTTTCGCCGATGACAATCTAAGGTCACAGTTCTGTCAATCAGTAAATTGTCTATAGCTCCGCTACATCCTGCGCGTGCGCCCCTCTGGGCTTCGCCCATTAAACCGTGCGTCTCCAGATGTTCATTCGCAGGTCCTAACAGGCACGACGTGAACCACTTATACAAGGTATTTAAACAAGTGATCGGCCTCTGGTTATCGTTGGTGAATCACTCCGGGTTTCGGGAGTAGTGTGGTTTTGCCTTCGGAGAACCAGGCTGGATACTCTACGTTAGTATTTGCGATGGTCTGAAACGATAGAGCCACGCCCTCATGACGCACTTTTGCCTTATTCCACCAAAAATTGGTCAGCCTATCAGGGCCCGGCGCGCTCCAGTTCTTTTTCCTTGCTAGTACCTTTCTAGCTTCCGTGGTGTCTAACTTCCAGGCATTCTCTGATGGGGGAGGAAGTCGGCTATAAATTGCAGATCTTATGTCCTCGAGCCAAAGAGCGTTTCTATTCCCCGTCCCTTGACTTTCCCATAGCCGTATCCAAAAGATGCTCGCATCCTCGATATTCTCAAACATCTTTCTTTCCGCATTTTTGTTGTCAGCTGGTGTGTACTTTGGTCGTTCATTTTCTTTATCCTTATCCAATGCCTCTCTCATGTTAGTGTAAACCTGACCCGCGTCTACTCTAAACTGGTGATTTACAAGTCTTGCTTCTTCATCCTTCTGTCTCCGATAATGTCCTCTCTTAAGTTTCCTGAGAAGGGATTTTTGCTTCTCCATCTAACTTACTAACTCCGCCACCGAGATGTGTATCCATTCCTCCTTTAAAATAGCTCTGTTCCTTTTCCCTTTCTTTATTAGCTTCCCTTTAATTCTCACGCGATCCAACTCAGCCTTTGCTATTGAAATCTTTTTCCTGATTTTCCCCACCTCAGCCATGTAGACCCTCTTACCTCTCCCGTTGTCTGCCCGCCTAAGTCTTCCTGAGCCCTACTTTTCCATCCCTTTTGCAGAAGAAACACAGTTACGACCGAATAGAGTATACAGTTTGCAATCCATTGGTAGCTGAATGGGTTTTCAGAGGGAGAAATATTGTGCTGCTTCATTAGCTCAGCTATCGCCTTGTATCTATTGTCCAGATCTCTGTGTGTAGGTTTTTCTTTGATCCGCGTGTCGATTTCACGATTAATAAATTCGCCCTCTTGCGGGTTCACCCGCGCGAAAACTAGAGCTGCCCCGTCCACCAAAGCCGGGCAACAAATACAACGGAGATTTTTAAGTGCATTCCTTTTCAGAAAGCTTAGAATATGTTCCCGGGGATTTTTCACCAAACAATTACAGAAAAATGTATCGAAAAAAAAAAAAAAAAAAACAGAGAACGTTTTCTGGCATGACTAAATCCCTCAAATTTAGCCTGCGTAGCAAGCGTTTCCGTGTGGTTTCCGAGCAAAGAAAGACTTTAGAAGTTTTGGCCGCGTGAAAAATGGGATGATAGCAAAAAAATGAAAGAGGGGGAAGCCGGGGGAGAGGAGGGAAGGAAACGCTTGCAAACAAACCCCTGGATTTTGAAAATCCCGTTCGCCAGCGAACGGGGCTTGCGATTGGCTTGTCTGGGCGCACATTGACATGTGTCGATCAAAGATCTGGTAGCCAAAATACAAAATGGCGAAAGAAAGGGAAGACCCATTCGAAGCAAGTCTACACAAAGCTTTAAATTTTCTCCTCGAACGGGGATTTAGTCGCGAATTACAAAAAGAACGAGCCATCCGACGAGACATCGAGAGTGAAAATACCGTCGGCTTTTTGGTTCCGCTGAAGAAGCACACGCCAAGCTTCGTTAAAATCCCTCAATTAAAAAGGAAGGCAACTCGCTTCATGATAATCTCTTCTCACGAAAACGTTGACTTGGAGGCCGCCTTCGGGATGATTATCTATATTCAGAAACTGGAGCTTAGCTGTATGTAATTGAATAAGAATAGCGTGTATTGTGTTCTGCTTCGTTCTTCAGAGAACGCCGACCGAGGTAAACAATAGTGGCCGGGTATTCTACAGTTACTAGTAACACCAGGCGACAACACTCGAACCGATTTACTGATCGCATTTCATCCCTCTGGCGTGTCCATGAAACGCTTCTTTACTGGTGTGACTTTGTCGGAGTTGACTTCCTAAATTTAGCTTGTATCGATTCTAAGGTTTCGAATCTTGTGAGCACAAGGATTGCAAACGTGACTTGAATACTTCTCACATTCGGCTCTCACATTTTACCACCTCAAGTCCAACTTCCTAGCAGATTGGTGCTAAGACTTCTCCCTTGCAGTCCTTTTTTTTTTCGACGGATCGAAAAGATTTTCTGTAGAAATATAGCTTGTTTGGTTTTAAATCACGAAATTTAACTTTGAAATTGCAATTACAAAACCTGCATTGGTCACTCGGATTCATTTGAGATTCCTCAAATCCCACACCACACCTCTCCCACTCCCCAATCTTTTTAATTTTTTTTGCCCTCGCCTCATTTTCGCGCGGGCAAAACATCAAAAAATCCCTTTGCTCGGTCTATGTTTGCTAGGAAACCACACGGAAACGCTTGCTACGCAGGCTTCCTCAAATTTTGCCGTTGGAACCGCTTTGTCTAGAGGCATTAATTAGCAATATAACATTTTTGCTGAGGAACAGTTGCTTCACGCAGTTTTTCGACGACGGATTTGCATAAAAACACTGAACTTTCTGTTCTGTTTGCCTACGCAAATCAGTTTTGTCAGTGGAACTCTTTGCCTAAAGGGTCTGCCTTGTAGCATTAATTAGAAAAAATCGTGATAAGATCTATTGTAAAGAAATACTTTGTTATTCACGTTTATTTTTGTACTAAAAAGCGTCAGCGTAGGACAAGCTTTCTGTCAACGTTACGTCATCCAGCTGATTCTGGGCAGAAAATATCTTATAAACCATTTGCCTAAAAACGATAGCTTTTACGTTACGATTCAAAGGAATTATTATTGAAACTCGCGATCCAGTGATCCTGGATCGGAAGCTTAATTTGTTATCCTATATAACCAATGGTTGCTGTCGTTCATTTCAACCGCAGGGTAGAATCAATACACAAAACACCTTAGCAGTTGTGTAAGCTCTTTGAGAAGCTGGGAATAGAAAGTTCAGTTGGTGACCACCCAAATTGCTCGAGCCATACTAACAACTAACTACTTCGATGGTCTCTCGCATCTTTAAACCTTGAAAAAGGATTTTTGTCCACTCGCCAAGTGAGACCTTGATCAGCTATTAAGTTTGCCAGGCTAGGCGATAAATTTGGTATATTCGGAAAGCCAAGTGTATCTAGACCATCAATCTACAACAAACGAAAACCGATACTTTTCAAATCTGAAATTTTGGTTTTTCACTATAAACCGAAGTAATTATCTGGAATATAGTTTTTCTTCGCCGAATGAGCCCCATTTGACAAAATTACCAGTGTTTTCAGGCTGGTTAATTATTGCTAAAAGGTCTGCACAGCAAGAAAGTCAATAAGTTTTGGATATAAAACTACGATTTTAAATTTCACAGACATGTTTTGGTAGTAACTTCTGCCTTGTTCAGTGCATGAGTTACAGGAGATGCAAATCTGAATATAAATATCTAATAAGTGCCAACGAGCACGTATACAAATAAATGGGAAAAAAGCGTGCTTGTTGCAAAGACAGGCTTAAATTAATGTGTTGAAGTTTAGTTAATTATTGTTATGAAGCCAATATATTTCTTTGTTGTGTGCGATTTTCTGCTTGACGTCACACACATTGTTTTCTTCAATTTACGCGTTGTAGGATCCAGCCAATAAGAAAACAAGAGAGTTAAAGGAGCTAACAAGTACATAATATGTTTTTATTCTGAAACCCACCCGACAACTGGCAAAAGTCCATGAAGTGTCATTAAGGTTAGCGAACATGGCTTCTTCTCCTAAGTGTAGTATCTTCATGCTTCTGTCCTCCTTGAAACTTGCCTTATCCTGCTTGAATGGTAAGAGTTCCTTAGTTTCTATTTTTAATATCTTTTATCAGTTCTCAACTCAAGGTGGCCCTCGCCCCATTTTCGCGCGGGCAAAACATCGAAAAATCCCTTTGCTCGGTCTATGTTTGCTAGGAAACCACACGGAAACGCTTGCTACGCAGGCTTCCTCAAATTTTGCCGTTGGAACCGCTTTGCCTAGAAGCATTAATTAGCAATATAACATTTTTGCTGAGGAACAGTTGCTTCATGCAGTTTTTCGACGACGGATTTGCATAAAAACACTGAACTTTCTGTTCTGTTTGCCTACGCAAATCAGTTTTGTCAGTGGAACTCTTTGCCTAAAGGGTCTGCCTTGTAGCATTAATTAGAAAAAATCGTGATAAGATCTATTGTAAAGAAATACTTTGTTATTCACGTTTATTTTTGTACTAAAAAGCGTCAGCGTAGGACAAGCTTTCTGTCAACGTTACGTCATCCAGCTGATTCTGGGCAGAAAATATCTTATAAACCATTTGCCTAAAAACGATAGCTTTTACGTTACGATTCAAAGGAATTATTATTGAAACTCGCGATCCAGTGATCCTGGATCGGAAGCTTAATTTGTTATCCTATATAACCAATGGTTGCTGTCGTTCATTTCAACCGCAGGGTAGAATCAATACACAAAACACCTTAGCAGTTGTGTAAGCTTTTTGAGAAGCTGTGAAAAGAAAGTTCAGTTAGTGACAGCTCGGTCGGAATCATAGATATTTTGGGTTCTAATCCTGTCCAAGGATGAATTAATTTTTATCATGCTGTCTCTTCAGTCGAAATTGCTCGAGATATTACGTAACCAACTAACTACTTCTATGGTCTCTAGCATCTTTAAACCTTGAAAAAGGATTTTTGTCCACTCGTCAAGTCGGAGACCTTGATCAGCTATTAAGTTTGTCAGGCTAGACGACAAATTTAATATTTTCGGAAAGCCAAGTGTATCTACAATACAAAAAAAAAAACGATTCTTTTCAAATCTGAAATTTGGTTTTTCATTTTAAACCGATGTAATGATCCGGAATATATTTTTTCTTCGCCGAATGAGCCCCATTTGACAAAATTACCAGTGTTTTCAGGCTGGTTAATTATTGCTAAAAGATCTGCCCAGCAAGAAAGTCAACAAGTTTTGGATATAAAACTACGATTTTAAATTTCACGGACATGTTTCGGCAGAAACTTCTGCCGGCTTCTTCAGTGCATGAGTTACAGAGATGATACTAAAAATAATTAGTATATACCACACAAGTGATAGTGCTTTTCGCGCGCTCTGATTGGTTAACTCGGAGGTGATTAGCAAGTGCTATTCACCTCCGAGCAGCCGGCGCGCGAGATTTTACAATTTCCGACGGCTTGTCGGTATATTGTCACACATAAATTAATGTTTTGGTCCGCTAATTATTCAACTTGTGTGGTATATACTAAAACAATTATTCACCTCAGTGTCGGTGAAAGTGGTGGATATTTACCTCGCCGCTTCGCGGCTCGGTAAATCAGGGGTACCCAACGAGCCAAATCAACCAAAAGCTGTAGGAAGGAATTTTTAACTGCCTTATGGTGTTTGAAGTCTGTTTAAAGCGATGTTTTCGTACGCTAGAAGAAGTTCATCTGTTCGGATTCCCTAGCTGAAATTTTTATTGCCCGAAAATGTTAGGGAACAATATCTTTCTTTGAGATAATGCAAGCTGAAATGAACTTTCCATGAACTTTCTAGGGAACTATTTTCTTTCCGAAAATGCTAGCTGTCGTTTTTAACTGCAAAAACAGCAATTACGACCTTTCCGAAAACCTCAGGGGCTATGATTTACCCATTTCGAATCTTTTAGGACACGTTTTAGTTACGAAAATCCGAGTGCACTCTTTAATCGACGCCGAAAGTGCAAGGCGAATTACACTCCACCGAACAGGTATCTACCGAAATTTGTCGTTGGGTGCCCCTGGTAAATATCCACCACTATTCACCTCCACTTCGGTGAATAATTGTTAACTAGTAAGTGGTAATGAGTGCATACACCAATAATAGAAAACAAAAGCGTGCATGTTGCAAAGACAGGATATAATTTTTCACGTTCGAAACGGGACAATCTATGTTCTGATCAATAAACGAGAGCCCCCTCCTATATGACTGGTGTTTTCTTACTTATACGAAGTTAGAAATTATTTTGTTTTCGTTTCACTGAAGAGTGATTAGACAACAACTGAAATTAACGTGTTGAAGTTGCTGAAACATTTTAGTTAATTATTGTTAAGAAACCAATATACTTCTTTGTTGTGAGCGATTTTCTGCTTGACGTCACACACATTGTTGTCTCCAATTTACACGTTAAGGCAGCCAGCTAATAAGAAAACAAGAGAGTTTAAAGGAGCTAACAAGTCAAAATGTTTTTATTCTGAAACCCGCCCGACATATTGCAAAAGCGAACATGGCTTCTTCTCCTAAGTGTAGTATCTTCATGCTTCTGTCTTCCTTGAAACTTGCCTTATCCTGCTTGAATGGTAAGAGTTCCTTAGTTTTTGTTTTTAATGGCTTTTATTAGTTCTCAACTCAAGGTGGCGCATGTATAAAGGAAAACTTATAAGCTGGCGTGACTCCCTTACACCACCCATCTCACACGTTTGAAGTTTAGCTTTGAATTGCGTTTAACAAAGAACGATTCTGAGTGCTTGAGTCAGTCGTTTTATTCAGCGACGCCCTTCAAACTCGGTGTTGCAAACTCCTTGGCCAGAACGGGCTTTTGTTTACCATTAGATCGTGCTGTACGTACATTACTTTGGAAATGATAAGTGTTGAGCTTGCAGTTTTATTATGAAAAGGCAAAATTCCCTTTAATTTAACCTTTTGTTTCAAAGAAACTTTTTTCTATATAACGGTCTGACCACAAATTATGGTTGCTTGTGTAACTCGCAAATTAACATTTTTCATATTTTCAATTGGTAATTGATTATTGATTCTCTTTTTGAAAGATTTCCTTACAAAATGAAAATGGTAAGTATTTTCCTTTGTATTTTTTTGGCATGTAACAAGAATACTTAAGAATCTCAGACTTATCCCAGGTATTTTATTAGAACCACCCGGGGGTAAGATACTGGTAGCCCTGGGTTGGCGCGCATTTCTGGCGGCAGCGCAGCATTTGTGGAACGGGTTCAATTTTTACTAGAGGAAATCAATTAATACATTTCTTTTTAGGAAATTTTATAAGTAGCGGTTTAATGCGTGGACTTGAATATAGCTATTTAGATTTGTAAGGTACCATTATTCTTCAATTAGGGGAGATTTCAATATTGTATTTATTTTTATCATAGGAGTTGTAAAGGCGCTAGTGATCTATCCTAGGTTTGTGAGTGTTTTAAGCCTGGTTTCCATATGATCTTAATGGTCTGCAATCGGTCTGCGACACGATTGGCGCCATGATGGGCGATCGGTCTGCAACACATTGCAGACATATCGAAAGATTTGTCCCCGGCGTCTGCGGCGGTCTGCGACACACGGTCGGGATGATCGGGAAAATAGAACCTATTTCTACTTTCCCGATCATCCTGACCGTGTGTCACTGACCGCCGCAGACGCCGGGGACAAATTTTTCCGCATATGTCAACAATGTGTCGCAGACCGATTGCCGATCATTGCACCAACCATGTCGCAGACCGATCGCAGACCATTAAGATCATATGGAAACCAGGCTTTATGGAAATGTTCCGTTGGAAAATTTGAGACAGTTGAGTTGCTGAATTGAAGTAATAAATTATGTATTATAACACTGGAAAACTGCGCACCTATAAAATAACTTACTTTAATTAGCGCTCAACACTGTTAATATTTCATTGTGATGAGCAGATGTTTTGGTTGCATGCGTGTCTTTTCCCTGCTCTGTTTTCAGTTCTTTGTTTGTTCCCTGTTTCCGGTGAATATATTCAGTAAGCACAGGCGATTAACAACTGTCTCAAGAGCTGGTGATGGTTTTGTTTTCAGCAAAGAGGATGGAGCCAACACAATAATGAAGGAATGGATCACATTCTCTACTCGTGACGAGCAGATATATTACACCATCAAGATCACTACACACCTTAGAAAATTACCACTCTGCGACCTTAGTAAAGTGGAGCGTGTATTTCTGCCTATCCAATTTCTGTTGTCTATACCTCAGACCTCTAGAATCCGTCGCTTAGAGCATTATAGGCTCAATGAGGTTCACTGAGGATGTTATTGAGGATATCAGGATTCTCTTTAGCAACGAGCGTGAAATTACGCATGGCGATTCTTAATGCGACCAGCCATAAACTCATCAAATTGTAAGATCTCATTAAAGATCTCTTTCTAACAGTGTCAAGGGACTTTTTTACCTGGCCTACATTCAAATTCAAAATTTACGGTGACAAAGAAGAGTGAACTTATAATTGAGAATTGTCAGATATTCATTACTTGCCTGGGTTTGATAATTGTTTTTTCTCAGGTGAATGTCGGGAACTGGCGTTTCCAGGAGTTTTCTTCTTTACTGACAAGCGTTTGATGAATCACGACATAACAGTTGCCAATGTCCCGGATGTGGCTATGTGTAAACTGCTTTGTTACCAAGAGCATAACTGCGTCAGCATTAATTTTGCGAAAAAAGCAAGTGCAGAGGGAACACATAGCTGTGAATTGAACAACGCAACTCATCGAGGACAAGACAAAGATTTTATGGACGTAGCGGGTTATTTTTACAGTGGTACAGATGTAAGTTCTTGTTCATGTTCTGTAAGTCCTGAAACGTTAGCAGTTTCATTTCTAAATATTCTCTGCTTTGACACTTCGGTATATTCTTCCATATTTTAAAACAAATGTTGTTAAATTTTTTACTAACTTGACACGATTACGTTAAAGAGCGCTTGTGATCAAGGTCACTGCAAAAACGGTGGTACTTGCCGATCTGGATTTACACAGAAGAGGTACTGTTGTCTTTGTCCTTCTGGTTTCGCCGGTGAAGACTGTGAACATGGTAAGCAATTAAAATTTTATGCAACTTTAATTACCATCTGATTTCCAACTGACACTAATGCTAGGGCTGAGCCTCGCCCTGAGTTTGAGATTGAGGTTGAGGTTGAGGCTGAAGTTGAGATTGAGCCTGAGGTTGAGGCTGAGGATGACGTTGAGGGTGAGGTTGGGGTTAAGGTTAAGGTTAAGGTTGAGGCTGAGGCTGGGGTTAGGGTTAGGGTTAGGGTTAGGGTTAGGGTTAGGGTTAGGGTTAGGGTTAGGGTTGAGGTTGAGGTTGAGGTTGAGGCTGTGGTTCGGGTTAAGGAAACAAGAATTATGTATTCAAGATGGTTGTCTTCTATGGAGAAAATCGCGTGGTAGTACCCCCAAAAGCAAGAGAAAGAGTGGTAGAAGAGTTGCATGAGGTATACCCTGGAATTTGGCGTATGAAGTAACTATGGTAACTAACGTAGGTAAACAACCAATCTCGTTTATGGCTATGGACATTTGGAAAGACCTCCCAATTCATTTATCTACTCTCTGAACAACAAATAAAATAAATTTTCGTTTTACTGATGAAGCAACATACTTCATGTAAATAAGTTCTTCCTTCTTTGCATTTCTTTTTATTGTATTTTTCTTTTCTTTTATTTAGAACCAAAATTGTTCAGGGAGCTAACAAGAAAATATTGTAAATTTACTAGATTGTAATAAAAAATGTATACACTCCGTTTAAGAGATGAAAGTGCGAAACTGTGTGGTCGGTTTGTTCCTGAAGCCCCCTTATATCCCTAGGAGTGGCCTCACAAGCCTTGGGTTCGCCTACACCTAGACTATGCTGGTCCATTTCTTGGCAAAAATGTTCGTCATAGTGGTTGATGCGCACTCAAAGTGGATAGAAGCATTTCCAATAAACACTTCCACATCCAACGCTACTACTGAGAAGTTAAGAACTGCCCTTTCAACCTGTGGACTTCCAGAAATGGTGGTTACAGACAACGGCAGCAACTTGTTGAGCGTAGAGTTTGAAGATTTCCTTACACAAGCTTGCAGAAAGAGCTGTCCAAACCTTCAAGGAGGGAATGAAGAAGTTGATGGATGGAAGCTTGGAAACCAGAGTATCACGTTTTTTAAGCCGATATAAATTTACCACATCACCCTTCAGACGAGTCTCACCTGCTGAGTCACTGCCAGGCAGAAAACCAAACTAGAAATTGGATCTTATCTACCCAGATAATGGTAGAAGAGTATGTAGTAGTCAAATTCCACAGAAGGGGAGATATGATTTACATGTTGAAGAGCGTATCATGAGAGTAGGAGACCTGGTCTATGCCAGGAACTTTGGTCAAGGTTCAAAGTGGGTACCTGGAGTCGTAAGACAGCCGAATGGTCCTACAACGTCTGAAGTTGCACTTAAGGATGGGAGAACATGGAAACGCCACCAAAATCACTAGATACAGAGATCTTGTCATCATCCGTTGAATACTCCTTGGGAAGTTCCCGAAATCATTGCATCAGAGTTAGAAAAGCCAAAGTCTAGTAAGAGACGTTATCCAAAGAGGAACCGCCATCCTCCTGGATATTTGAGAGACTATGTTTCGAAGTAACTTTTTTGTTTTGAGTTTTCTAAGACTAAGTCAAAAGATTCTTAAGCACTTGATTTTGTTTTTTTGTTTTGTATCTTAGCGCGGGAGTGTAGAATAGTCATGTTTGTGTCAGCTATGTAACCGCTCCTCTAGTAGCTTTACTCGGAAAAAAATTTGGACACCAGGGGCCGGTTCCTGAAAGGTGTAATAACTCTATTCCAAAGATAAATGTACCTTATTCCAAACGGTATTCCTGGAATAAGGCAGATTTATCCCTGGAATAGAGTTATTACACCTTTCAGGAACCGGCTCCAGGTGCTTTGTGGTCGAGTACGGATTACACAAGTTTGTACGGTTGTGGTTTTAATGGTGTGAAGTTGAGGTTGAGGCTGAGGTTGAGGCAGAGGCATAGGCAGAGACCGAGTTTGAGGCTGAGGATGAGGCTGAGGCTGAGATTGAAGTTTTAGGTTGAGATTGAGGCTGAGGCTGAGACTGCGGTTGAAGTTTTAGGTTGAGGCTGAGGCTGAGGCTGAGAATAAGGATAAGGATAAGGTTGAGGTTGAGGTTGAGGATAAGGATGAGGATGAGGCTGAGTTTCAGGCTGAGGCTGATGTTGAGGATGAGGGTGAGGTTGTAGTTGAAGTTGAAGTTGAAGTTGAAGTTGAAGATGAATTTAGGTTGAGGTTGTGGTTGTGGTTGTGGTTGAGGTTGAGGTTGAGGTTGAGGTTGAGGTTGAGGTTGAGGTTGAGGTTGTGGTTGTGGTTGTGGTTGCGTTTGTGGCTGTGGTTGTGGTTACGGTTGCGGTTGTGATTGTGGTTGAGGTTGTGGTTGCGGTTGTGGTTGCGGTTGTGGTTGTGGTTGTGGTTGTGGTTGTGGTTGTGGCTGAGTTGATATATTGAGGCTGAGTTTCAGGCTGAGGCTGATGTTGAGGATGAGGGTGAGGTTGTAGTTGAAGTTGAAGTTGAAGTTGAAGTTGAAGATGAATTTAGGTTGAGGTTGTGGTTGTGGTTGTGGTTGAGGTTCAGGTTGAGGTTGAGGTTGAGGTTGAGGTTGAGGTTGTGGTTGTGGTTGTGGTTGCGTTTGTGGCTGTGGTTGTGGTTACGGTTGCGGTTGTGATTGTGGTTGAGGTTGTGGTTGCGGTTGTGGTTGCGGTTGTGGTTGTGGTTGTGGTTGTGGTTGTGGTTGTGGTTGTGGTTGTGGTTGTGGCTGAGTTGATAGTAAAGGGTGCCATTTATGAGCTTTTATTAGTTAAAAATGTTTCTCTTTGGTGGTCTTTTCAGATATTGACGAATGCGTTCAAAATAAACACAGCTGCGGTGCTAATGCTATGTGCAGTAACACTGTGGGAGCCTTTTATTGTACCTGTTTACCAGGTTTTACTGGAGATGGACACAGATGTGCAGGTCAGATTTCTCTTAACAACTATTTTGGTCCCTTAGAAGTCCACAATCATTACTGTAAATAACGTTGTTATCGTTGTTAAAGGCCTATTTTATACCATATAAATGTTGTCACTACTATTAATTTTTTCTGAAACGTCTGTCACTTCTCATCTAATGTAGATGTTGATGAGTGCACTCAAAATATCCACAACTGCAGTTCCAGTGCTGTCTGCAATAACACGGAAGGGGCGTACAACTGCACCTGTAAGCCCGGATACAATGAAGATGGCCATAACTGCAGAGGTACTTAATGTTGCTTAGGTATTTTATTCAAAACTGTATTTTCTTGCTATTCAAAGAGTTGGGTGGCAATGACTGGCTTACATTGAACTCAAACATATTTTGATTTACCTTTCTTAACCCCCGAGCCCCAAGCGTTCGCCCATTACATAGAAACAACTGCGCACATACACACACAGTAAGTTAATCCACCACATAGTCCTGCCATTCCAATTACATCTTTATAAAATATGAAATCATCTTGCAGCAAACAGTGTTTCTATATTGCTGTTATTGTCAGTTATCAGGCCCGGCCAGGGGGGAGTGGGATACCAACATAGCCAGTTTCTTCCCCGTAAGATACCAATACACCTCAAAATTGTAAAACGTGTGATACTTAATACCTAAAATTATCTTGAAGCATTTAATTCATGGCTGTATGCCGAATACCTAAAATTCAGGAAGAACCAGATACTTTATACCCGAATTTTAACATAAAAATACCATATACCTGAATTAAAATGGCCCTAGATACCGTATACCCAAAACCCCTGGCCGGGCCTGAGTTATTTACAAGGTTGGATGAGCGCTTTCATCGGCTTATACATAAACGGGACAAATCAATCGTTTGTAAAACAAAGAAACTCAATAACGCCTGGTCTTAAAGATATCATGGATTCTACGGCTTTTGATCTTCACAAGGGACTAATCTAAATTTTTTATGACCTGATTTATCACAAAGCACTTTCATATAGCTACATCAGTACTCAGACGCCTTCCGCGAATCACGGTAACGATGAAATAAACGCCAAAGGCCTTGGTAAAACAGGTGATTAATGTGATTACCTTTAATTCTTATTAGCTCCAGAACTTGCTTGTAAGGATATTAGGAACCGACGAGATTTTCAGGGAGATGGTATGTACTGGTTGGATCCACATGGAGGAAACCATTCAAATGCATTCCTTGCCTACTGTGATATGACGTCATATGATGGAGGATGGACCATGTGCTATACTACTGATGAATACGTCAAACCCAGGACCGAGGTCACAAATAGTCCCCAAGCTTCTTACGGAACTGATGGGTACAGGACAAACTGTAACGATATCCCAGTGAGTTAATAAGTGTTGTGACGTATTATCAGTTAGCATCTAAGCCGGAGTTTCTCATGATCGATGTTTTTGATGATTCGTTTCAAGGTGTCCAAGGTTGTTCAAGGTTAGCCCTCACACTCGTATTATTCGTAGGCCAATGTTGGACCTCACATGTGATTTATGTGTTCTGAATTGCTTTGTCTTTTAGTTTGATTGTACTGTCATAGTGTTTTTTAGCTGTGGGTATGTTTGGGAAATCTTGCTGATCTTGGGTGTGACCTCCTTGAGTTGTAGTTAAGCGCTCTTATGTTGGCCATTCTTCCAGTAATTGTTTGAGCGGTTGCGTTGGTATGTTTTGGTATTCCTGAACAAGCTGTGTCTAGCTCCCAGTTCCCACGCCCAGCAAACCCAAATATGTCTACCGTTTAGCTATTTAAGTTGCTGATAGTTGCGCCTAACTTTAGTGAGCGTGTCAAACTGTGAGAGTGTAAGCAAGCGG